>CAOKZL010000163.1:1800000-2276177 GCA_948472985.1 Iguana delicatissima | reverse complement strand
CTGATGCAGTTTTCTCCCAGTATTCAAAAATTCTGAAGTGTTCCAGAAGAGTTATTCTGCATTGAAAACCACATTCCTTTTGTGCCAAACCCTATTTTCTATGCAGAAAGCAGGCTCCCTGCTTTCAGAACGGACTGCTTTTGTGTACAGTAAACCCTGAACCACCCCCCCCCCAAAAAAAAACAGGTATGGGCACAAAAACACCTTTATTCGTACACAGAAAAATTCTTCAACAGCACTTCAAGTCAACTGAATATAGGAAGAAAACTGTGGAGGAATATTCATTTTCTCCCAAACGGGGGAAAAACTATCATAATTACTCATTCTTTATGTGAGGACAAAATAGTGAAGAATTTATAGTCCTGTTCCATATTGCTACTTTTTAAAAATCCAATAATCAGGATTCCTGATTATGCATTCAAACTGCTAGTCACAGGCCATTTCTGCATGGTGGACACAATGGCAGTGGGTTGTGCTTTTGCATGATGTCATTGCAGCCAGCATGTTTGCACTTGTTGTGATCGCAAGATATTCCCTTAGTGACGCTCCCATCATCCCTTGCCATGAGGAAGGGGTGGAAGTGCAATCACGCGCTTCCTTCCCCACTGCAGGATGGGAAGAAGGCTGGCTGCAGCTGGCCAGGTGTGAAGGGAAGCGTTGAGGACACACTTCCATGCTGGTAGAGGCACTGCGGGGATTGTGATGGGACAACGTGAGAAAATGTCATTGTGTGGAAATGGTGATAGAAACAGCACAAAATCCAACATTGTCCCAAGACTAATTTAGATTAATGGAACTATTTAGTCATCACTCACATAAATGTTGAGAATTAAACTCCTTGATTTCAATGGTTTTGCTCTTATTGGGATAAATCTTGGATTCAGGCAAAGCATTGTATAACTTTTTGCAGCAAAGTTTTGTGTAACTTTTATGTTCCTTATCTATAACATCACAGTATTGGATGTTTCACCATGGATTGTTTATTTCAGTTCAGAGTGTATTGTGAAGGCTGAAAATAGTGTTAAAACAAGTTATTTTCCAATCTCTGTGGTCTTTACTTGGTTACATATTCTCCTGCAGACCTCCCAACAATTTGAAGTTTATAAATTGGGAAATGGCTTGGGGACACATCCAGTTACACATCCAGGAAAGAAACTGAAAAGAACAAATATTTCAAGAAGTCTTGTGATACTGGCTAATCAGAGGAAAAGAAAGAAAGCGTGCAAAAGGCTGGGGAAAGGGGGCACCCCCTACTTGTGAGAAACATATTTTATGTTCTTCATTAATTTTTAAAAATTAGAATAATAGTCTAGTAAAGGATCCAGACCCTTATAGTAGATTGTTTGAAAGTGAAGACTTGAATTTGGATTGTATTTCCAGGTAAGTCAGGTAGAGGACCTGTCATTTTATCCATTTGGGGATTTCATTGTGACATATCAAATGCCATGTGCAAGCAAGGTTATAAAATTTATTGTACAATGAAAGGATTAGAATTAATGGGCCATTTTGCAATGATAGGTCCATTCCATCATTTCAAGTTAAATATGCATATATTTGACTTCCAAAATGTATTCTAAAGTTAACTTTTTGAAAAGTTCACTGCTTGTGGTACTTAGGTGTACCACAAATGCGTTTGTGATAGCATATATCTGTTTGACATTTCATTACTGGAGCAGGGGAGGGCTTTGCCAGTTTTAAGGCAGCAGATCACAGGAGGGCTAAAAGTGCTCTTTCCTTCCCTTTGCATCCCCGTCAATCCTGTATTGAGCTAGAAAGTTTACCCATAATTAGTAGAACCTGAAGAGATACTTCCACTGGACCGAGAACCTTGATGAAGCAAGGTTACAGATCACGTGAAGATTTTTACTGTTATTCAAAGAAACAGACTCTTCTCCTCTCACTCCCTGTCTCACATGAGCAGGCTGAATGCTTGTGTAGCATTTTCATCTTTCCTGAAATTCTGCTTACTTTCCTTCTCACCTTTCTGTCTAGCATAAGATGAAGGATTATATAGTGTTCAGCCTATTTTGAAAAATGTTACTAGATTGCAGCAGCATATTTCCACACAGTGAGCAACTTTAACGTATCTTTATGAACACTATATTTTCAATTAGTGAAGAAATTGCAGCAGACTTTTCTCAGCAAGTGAATGAGGGCACCTATGACACACCATACAGTGAGAGATGTGTATAGTAGCACAACACATCCAGACAACTGGTGGCCAGCTATTGGGGCTTAACCTTCCTGGCATAATTTCAGTGGATGGGTAATGCTTATGGCCAGGGATTTATAGATCACCTTAAGTAGATCTATCTGCTCTCTTCTTGTAGCACTTGACAGACTGGATTGCATGGAATGATTTGTAAGCAGGTCAATTGCTTTTAGAACAGTTGAACTGAATGAGAGAAATCTGAAATTACCCAGATCATTTTAGATTATTCTTCCTTGCAAGAGGCCCTGACTTCCAAGACTTAGATTAAAGTCCTGAGATTAATAATGAAAAGGGACTAATAAATCAGTAATGTCAAAGGACAGTAAAGAAGCAGCAAGAAACAATATCAGGTAAATTATTCATACCCACTTCTGTGCACTTTCCAAGCAAAAACTTTATTTATTTTTGGAATATGAAATTTTAGATAGAACACATTTTCTTTTGGGCTTTCATGTCAGAACTAGAATAACTCATTTTTATTATATTTTATGATCTCTCAGTGTGTAATACAGATAAGTTTAAACCACAGAATACGGTATGTCTACATGAAGGTAATGAGTCATGATAAACCAGAGAGGACTGTTACAAAAACATTGTGATTGGCTAACATCAACTATGCTTGTTTTTCAGTAATACAGACTTCTTCAGCCTGTATGTTTGAAAACAATAAAGTGGAGACAGAGGCCCTTCCCGCATGGCATTTGCCATGCGAAAGGGTCCCTCAAGCATTGCACAATCGTGCGACGCTCCAGGGACCGGCAGGTGCCGATCACACACTTTTTCATTTTTGGCTGGAAGCCAAAAATGGTGCATGATTGTGCATTGCTCCCAGGCTCCACACGCACTTACCTGGAGCCTCCAGAGCAACGCTGGTTGTGCTCCTGCCTCAGCGCAGCCTGGGAAAGTCCCAGGCTGCATTGCAGAAGGAAGAGGCGGGGCTCTCATGCGAGCAGGCAGCTTGTGCGGAGCTGAAGCAGCAGGGATGCGAGAGCCTCTCGCCAGAGGCTGCTTGCTTGATCCCCACA
Source organism: Iguana delicatissima (assembly GCA_948472985.1). Taxonomy (NCBI): domain Eukaryota; kingdom Metazoa; phylum Chordata; class Lepidosauria; order Squamata; family Iguanidae; genus Iguana; species Iguana delicatissima. The sequence goes on along the minus strand of CAOKZL010000163.1, from coordinate 2,272,940 downwards.
CCCCAGTGCCAGAAAAAGGGAAGGTGCAGAAAGGACCGGTGAAATCATGTGATGTCAAATGGGAAATAATTCTGTAGATGCAGAGATCAGGAGAAACTATTCAGGTGCCTTATATGCACAACCATTAGGTGTCCCAGCCCAGCTTTTATAGGGGTGTGCCTGTTGAAAGCCAGTCACAAACATGGTGCAGCCTCAGTACTGTTCCTGAACTGTGGCTTGTTTAAGAGCAGGAGGAGAACAGCACTGGTTTATTCAGCATTTTTGAGGACAATTCAAGAACCCAAGAGAAAAATAGGTAGAGTGGGGGGAAAGTCCAGTTTATAGAACATAAAGAGATAAGTACTTACAGGTTTGGAGACATACAAGACCAAGAAGGTTATTGTCAGACTGGTGGACAGAAGCAAGAGTTGACCTGTTATAGTACCACAGAGACAAATTGCTGCTTACTGGTTTTGTTTTTTGGTTTTGTTTTCTTCTTTTTTTAAAATGTGTCTCCTTTTTGCGCTGCATTTTGATCCCGAGATCAACACATAGTGGGCCTGAAAAGACAACTTTGTCATTTTCTAAATGAAAAAATTGAGGTATTCTAAAACTCGGGGCTACTAAAACCAGTGAAACTCTTCTCACCAACCCCTCTCTTTTTTTCTGCGTTGATTTTCAAAGAAAATACTAGCATTCTGTGTCTTTCAATATTAAAGAGCTGTAGCCACCATGAACTATATAGTATAATTGTATTCTTCTCCCTACCTCCCAGGCAGGCTAAGGGTTGTGGAATCTGTGTCGTATCCATATATATCTGTAGATATCTATAGATATCTATAGATATATAATCCTTTGGCAGTCTTTTGATTTCTGTGGGGTCAGGTGCAAGACTATAGGCAAGGCAATGGCTCTTCAAATGCCTAATTTAACTACTTAATAGCCCAGTAATTTACAAGGTAATAACTTTGGCATCATCAGTCATTAGAAAGGCAATGATTTTCTAACATTAATTAGGGTTCCCAAATAAAATGTTTCCATCTGCTGTCTCTGCACTGTAGGTGATATTTTGTCCATGGTAGACTAATCCTTATGTCTACTTCCACACATAAGGAGTTTGATCATGGTTTAAATTCTGTGCAAATATTGTTCTGCAGTCAATAAAACAATGTCAAAGAGTCTGAGAGGAGGGGGTTATTTAATTTCACAATGAGAGGGAAAGTGTTCAATTTGAACATAGAAAAAAATCTAATAAATCAATATAATTATATTATGTAAATAATATAATTATTAATATACTGGAGAACATGAAATTCTCATGAAGAACGGGTATCCAGTACGACAAAATTAACTTACTCTGGCTGGAGTTATTGAAAGCATGGCATAATATATACTTGAGTGGATGTAGTTGGGCTCTATGAATAATGCAATATTTCTGTGTTGGTTTATGATATGTGGGGTTTTGACCTTTACAGACAGCAAGGGAAGTCCAGTTGCTGATCCCTAATACAGTAGACCAATTGAATAAAAGAGACATCCAACGCCAACACTTACAAAAGTCCCTTTGATTCAGTATTTCTACTCTAGTTGGCACTCACAACTGGATTCAACCCATAGTCTTCACCTCTCTAACAAGATAAGTGCATCCATTCCAGTCACAGACTTTGATTATATATTGTTCCTTACTTAACTTTATAAGAATGAATTATTACGATATTTGAATGATTGTGTTTCATATAAAAAAGAGTTGGTTTGTTCTCTTACGCAGAATACATCCATGATACCCTGTGTTGTTCTTTCTACTTTGTTGCTGTTGCGTGTCTTCGACTCCCTTCCGACTTATGGTGACCCCTGAAGGTCACCAGGTTTTCTTGGAAAGATTTGTTTAAAGGGAGTTTGCCTTTGCCTTCCTCTGATACTGAGACAGTATAACATGTGCAAAGTCACCCAGGGGATTTCCATGGCAAAGTAGGGATTTGAACTTTGGTCTCCAGAATTGTAGTCCAATGCTCAAACCAATACACTGCTTTGGCTCTCCTGGGTACTACATTACTGTCTTGTATATAATTAATGCACCTGTTCTTTAAAATTTATGTTTTACTGTTTCCCTTCTATTAGAATATTATACCCTTCCCCTCTCTCTCTCTTTTCAACTTGTGTACTGTAAATAAAGGAGTTAAAACTGATTCAAAGTGTATGCACACAGCCTCTTAGTACGATCCTTTCTACATTATTTTTTGGGGGGAGGGGGGATATGTGAAAATCAGTGAGCATGAATACAAAAAGCCTACATTACACCAAATGCATATGGAAAGGGGGAGTGGACCACCCCCAACCCATGTGCATTCAGTTGCACACTGGAACAGGCCTTGCACAACTAAAAATATATGCCTATAGGTCCTTCTCTGTGTGAACAGGATTCCAGCTTTTTCCTCTTCTATACTATTGGTACTCAACCTTTGGAACACCAGCTGTTTAGGACACCAACTAGCTTTGCTCATGGTGTGGCATTCTGGGAGCTAAAGTTCAAAACATCTAGAGAACCAAGCACTGAGAACCCCTATTCTATATGGAAAATAGAGAGAGTCTTATTGTATCCATGTGTGTTGTGTTTCAACCTTCAAATGATTCTGTGTACAATATTAGTTTGAGGTGTCTTAACAATAATCATAGTCATTTGTAAAGTCATTCATGTACAACTGTTTAATTAATTAATTGCCATGGTATTAGGGGGAAAATTAACCATTAAATTCTAAATGGCACTTAATGACTCACACACACACAAATGTTGTATATAGCTGCCCACTTGTAGAGCAATATAACTCAATAAGCCTGATTTTATTAGTCCTTTTTAAAATGACCAACCATGGAATAACAAGACCAGAAACAGAAAGCTAGGTTAATAAGGGCCACTTTATTTTATCTAACCCAGTGGTTCTCAACCTGTGGGTCCCCAGATGTTTGTGGACTTCAGCTCCCAGAAGCCCCAGCCACTATAGTCAATGCTCAGGGCTTCTGGGAGCGGAAGTCTAGAAACATCTGGGGCCCACAGGTTGAGAACCACTGATCTAACCCATTTAAGTTGTGTTGGCCTAGAAATGGGTCAAGATCAGGGAGCAATCTCATGCAGGTCCAGGTGAGGTGCCATCCAATGACTACCTCTTCAGTCTTCCCTTGGGCAACACACCTGAGCCCTGAGAAATCGGGCTGCTCCCAGCTGGTTGTAATTGGAAGGTAACCCAGTGGACTTCCCCACAAACATAGGACTCTATAAGTGAGAGCCCAAAGTCCAGAGTTAGCCTTAAGGGTAGCCTCCTTCCCCACCTGCCAGGCCACGGAACCCTAAAGAGGGAGCTCCAGAGGACTACTCTACATCAAAGAGTATCAAAGATATCCACTGAAGTTTTGTATTCTGCCCCCATTACCTGCGCAATGACAACCTATTTAAAGACATCATCCAAAGTATGAGGAAGGCAAAGAAACAAGCAAAAAAAAAAAAAATCAGGTAAAAAGTGAAAAACATTCCTACCCAGCCTTGAAGCAACCAGCAGAGCTCATACTGTAATGGAGTAGAGGGGCTGGATGGGTTGAGTGAAGGTGATCAAAGAAACACACAAAGGGATGGGCAGGCAGTTTATACCCTAACATCCCACTCCTGTCATGTGGTATGCTCTGGCATGCTCGGAGGGCATCAGATCTATACCTTTTCCTGCAGCATCTCACACCATGAAAGTCCAGGTACATTGATTGTTGTGGGTTTTCCAGGCTTTGAGGCCATGTTCTATTAGTATTTTCTCCTGACATTTCACCTGCATCTGTGGCTGGCATCTTCAGAGGATCTTCTGAAGATGCCAGCCACAGATGCAGGTGAACATCAGGAGAAAATACTAATAGAACATGGCCTCAAAGCCTGGAAAACCCACAACAACCTATGGATTCCGGCTGTGAAAGCCTTCGACTTTACATCCAGGTACATTATTTATAAACTTCACTTTTACTACTTGTAGGCCTCTGGCTAGTTTTGCTAGATATGCAGATATGTGGCAGATGGACTTCATCTACTACATAAAAGTCAAAGTTTGTGAGTTTGTCTGCATCAGGCAGGCCAAGACCTGATACGCTTGCCTGTATCAGGTGAGAAGACCTCATATGATTGGCTGCCTGTGAAGATTTTGTGGAATCCTGAGGTTGGCAGTTTAGGAAGGGGCCTTTAGTATAAACCCGAGACCTCTTGGGTCTTGCTGGTTGCTATGGAGACAAGGCCTAGCAGCAAGGAGAAGGCCAGTGTATTCTCTTAGAAACCAAACCTCTATATGTTAACAACTCTGAATACAGATTGGATTGGAGAATGTGGGGAAAAGTTACAGGTACTGGAAAATGCAATTTGGGGGTTTATAGTTTAAAGTGTCAGTTTGCTGAATAACACAGTTTGGGGAATTAGAGACACAGGATCTCAAATCTGTGTATTTCAACCACATCTAACTCCTAAGGTAAGGTAAGGTAAGGTAATTCCTAAGCTATTTCTAACAAGTATTACCTATGAGAAAATAAAATCCCAGGCAATGCTGGGTAAACACACTAGTGACTAGATAAAATACTGAATAGTAGATAGCATGAGTTAGTACAGTGCAGTGGTTCAACTGTTGGACCATTCTGTGAGGCCAAGGTTCAAATATGTGTTCTGCCACAGAAACTCATGTGGGCAGGTCACAGTCTTTCACTCTTAGAGGAAGGAAACAGCAAACTTCCTCCAAACAAATCTTGCCAAGAAAACTTCATGATAAGGTCATCTTAGGATTGTCCTAAGTTGGAAATGACTTGAAAACACATAACAAAGCAATGATCTTTAGAAAATTCTGTGGAAAAGATCATACCAAGTATAAATGCTGTCTTAATGCTGCTATCTTAATTTCATGTTTCCTAATTAACTTAAAGATGATGATATTGAGACTCACAGCAGGAGTGACAAAAGTGCAGCTTTCGGGCAGCATGTGGCTCTTGCGGCCCCAAAATGCAGTCTCTTAAACTTCCCAAAGCCACCAGAGCCCCCTATTTTTTTTAAAATCCAGGCAGTCCTCCCACCATGGCTCAAATTTGGTACAAGACAACTAAGAAGTGCAGTGGTTTTGCTCCTCTATTACTCCACGTACCTTAATTACCTAAAGCCCCTCAAAATTACTCAAAGATTGGCCAAAATTGAATGTGGAAGTGATATGGTTATCTTCCTGCTTCCACTGAACTGAAAAATCATCAGGAAATTATATTTTTAGAGGATCTGGGAGTTTTACTGTACCAGTGTGGCCTGCCAGGAAAATTGCCCCTACCTTCTCTATAGTTGTCCACACCTGATTTAAAGAAAAGGTTGTTTGTATTTTACTTTCGGAGATTGCTTTTGACTCACAGTAGACTTTCATCAGTTTAAATTATATTAGGGCATAACACTAAATGAGACGAAAAGGTTGTATATGGATTTTATTTGTTGGCAGAGGTTTAGCTATGGAGGGGTGAAAAAATTAGGTTATCACTCCCTCAAAATAACAATTCTCTGTTCCAAATGAAATGTTCCTTCAGTCCCCAGCTTTCTAGCACAGCAGAGGGTGAAACATTGAGAACTGTTCATACCTAGAACTCTTATTTGTTGTGTTCCCATTCCCTTGGTAACTTTGCCTGCACCTTTTCTTTTGATGCTTAACTTGTATTTGTAAATATTCAACTGGAATTTTAAGTTACTGCAATGCTAGGAATTTAGGGATTCAAAGAAAATTTCATGTGGATTAATGCTATCAGCTTGCTCAATAGCTAGATGGAATATTTCAGACCATTTTTAGAGCTTTTAATTTTTTAAAACTTATTTATGTATGTATGTATGTATGTATGTGCATATACGAAAGCGTATACACTGCTGGTGGGGGAAAGGCTTTGAAGAAGTTGGTTTCCCCAAAGATGATTAAATATTAATTAATTTGTCCAAAAAAATAGGGTGGGCCATTTTTTAGGAGAGAAAAAAGCAAATGTGTCAAAGAGGACTACAAATTATGGCATATACAGGCATAGTTTTATCAGTAGGCTATGAAGCAGTGTGAAAGCAAAAGGGAACTGTCTTATAAGCCTACAATACAGTATCTTCAAATACTAGAAAGTTAAGAAGGACTTTCGTTGGTACTACCTTTCCAGTATAGTGGCCTTGTGTGCTTCTATGAGGTAAGAGACTGTGCTGGTGGAAGTACCACTGCTGGTAGTGTCAAGTAGGGTCTTCCACATTAGGCTTTTGCTGAAGAGCCAGACCAAATGTGCCAAACAGCTACTGGACAGCAGCAGTAGTGGCAATGGAGTGAAGTGACACTGGTGGAGGACCTCTCACAGACAATGGGAGTAACATTAAAACTAAAGGAGCTAGTTCTGCCCAAAATAAGGCAGTGGTAAACCACAACAACAAAGAGGGAAGGAGTCTGTCAAGTACAAAGTTGGTAAATCATAGCAGCAGGAAGAAATCTTGGAGCAATAACTGAGAGGTGTGAACATATTATGTCCCTTAATGGTAGCTGAAAACAAAGCAAAAACTATGTGGAATGATAACCCAGCCACTGCTTGTAATTAAAACAGCTCTGCAGTTCCAAATCACCCTGGAAGAAGTTCTGCAGTCCCTTCAGTTTGGGTATGATGAACAGACAAGGAAGTCAGTAACAAATCAACAGGCTGATTCCATAACTTATACATGTCAATGTAGATTTCTAAATGTAGCCTTCGTATGTGCAGTGTCACATATGCTCAACCCTAGAAAACTCCATGATAGGTTTGTTTTAGGGTCACCATAAGTTGGAAGTGACTTGAAAACATAACAACAACATATACCTGCACACAAATGCTTCCCCCCGCCCCCATTAATCAAAGAAGTGTAACTTAAACTTTGGACTTGCTGCTCTATTACTGGTCCCCTCCCCATGTCTTCCACATAGAAACACGCACTGCACAGATTCATTTCTCAGGCCCTTTTCACACGGCATTTCCGATGCGAAAGGGCCCCTTGAGCGTCGCGCACATGTGAGGAGCGGTCTACACGACGCACTTGCATTTGCTCAACCCTCAAGGGCTTGACGTGGACTGTGCATGCATTTTTCATTTTTGGCTTGGAGCCAAAAATGCTGTGCGGTCGTGCATTGCTCCAGGGCCCCGAGTGCACTTACCTGGCATGCGGAGCCTCAGGAGCCGGGCTGGTTGTGCTTCCTGTCCAGTGCAGGCTGGGACAGTCCCAGGCTGCCCTGCGAAAGGAAGAGGCGAGGCTCTCATGCGAGCAAGAAGCTCGTGAAGAGCCAAAGGAGCTTGGACACGAGAGCCTCTCTCCGGAGGCTGCTCGCGCGAGCCCCACACCTCAGCACTGCGAAAAGTCTATCAGGCACATTTGTTTGTGAGGTTAATGCAAGGAATTTAAGATAGCTGAAGGAGCTGTTGTGCCACTATCAGTCCCAGCATCCACAGTGTAAAACAACTATTGTTGAATGATCTGAAGTATGAGATAGTCAAAATGTACAGTAAAATACAAAAAGGTTTTTTTTTCTAATTAATGAAAATGTACTGGGTGCAATGTGTAGTCCATGAAAATTACTGTAAATATGATCAAATCAATTGGCAGTGGCCTTGAAGAATATGCACTGAACACATTTCTTTTCACAGTAACCCTACTGTCATTCACGTTTATCCTCCTAGGGGTAAATCATGTCCTTCAGTCACAGTGTAAGCTTTCAATTAAATATGCCCTATGCTTTCTTCTGCTTTTTGTTTATGAACAGCTATTACAGCACCATCATGCAGTTCATGAAATTTCATATATTGCGAAGGATATCACAGACCACCGGGCCTTTGGATATGTGTGTGGAAAGGAAGGGAATCATAAATTTGTGGCAATAAAAACAGCCCAGGCAGTAAGTATCTAGATTATTGTCATTTTCTGTAGTTTAACTCAATTTGATAGTTCTGCCTCGAACACTGCTGTTTTGAAAAGGCAGCCTGCAAGCTTTGTTTGTGCAGTATATAATGCTGTCAGAAGTGCCTGCATAAATGTTCTGAGATGGCAGATTGGCAATACCAGTCTGAAAGAAAGGAATACAATTCACCCTTCTCAATTTTTTTCTTGATGTATTCCTTCTAATTAGTAATTATTTTCCTTTCTAATTAAACTGGATACACCAGCTGAATACCAATAAGTTTACTTAGGCTCCTCAACTCATTTAGATAGAAAATGATGGAAAACAAATAGCTACTTTGCATAGCCTACTCTCATTTCTTTGTATTAAAAACCACTAATAAATATAAGCAATGCCTTTTATGCTCATAATTATAATTACCATTAATCTGCAAATATAATTAGCTTATATAGAAATGAACCTTAGCCTAGTTAATGTACAGCTAGACCAATATAAACAAGGTACAAATTAAAGCAGTGAGATAGGATGGCATCTTTTTCCCACTCTTCAAAGCTTAGGTCTGCAGTCCTTAGAACTCAATTTAAAAAGCCAAGGTAAGTTACAGTGCATTTATTGATACTGATTCAGTCACACTGATTGAAGACCCAAATAAAATGTTGGTCATAATGGGTTCCATGGTGGCTAATGTAGTTCATATCACTTGGATTTGAAGATGCTCAGATTTTTGCAACGCAAACCTCCTGAATATTAAGTTGATTGAAGATATTGTTTTCACCAAATAATTCAGTAGCGTTGCTTCTTAACTGGGAAGCAAATGCAAAAATTATAGCATAAAATGGGAACGCATTAGAGATGTGAAAACCAGGAGAAAACTGGGAAGACATCTTGTCTAAGGACTATTTTAGATTAGTTTTTTTTTCCCTGAAAAACTGGGAGTGAAAAAAATTAATGTTTTCCCAGAGAAGGGGAACTTGTACAGCTACTTGGCTTTCAAATTTCAAAATGATTTCTTAGCATACTGAGAACTTCTTGTTACTAACATTTATTTTTTGTAGAATACAAAACCTCTTCAAATCTTTGTTTTAGGAAATCAGTCTGGGATAATGCTAGTCATAACCTTTTCTGCAACATGGTGGCAACGTCATTGCACAAGACTAAAGATGGAAGAATACCTGAAGACTTGTGGGGGGAGAATAAAACACATCTTGAATGTCAGGAAAATCAGATGACACAAATGCTCCTAAAGCCTCGTCTCATTTTCCCCACTGAGTCTTCAAACAGACTTGAGGACAGCTTGTCCCACCCTCAGCCCAAACTCAACTCTTTTCCAACAGAAGAAAAGGGACTAGCATTAAAGATCTTTTGGACTTGCACCAAAAAATGTGGGCTTTGTATTTCATTTAATTTCGTAACAATCATCTTAAGAGTTTAATGAAGAACAAGGAGCTCACACTTGTCTATATTTTTCTGTTCATTCACACTAAAAAATTACAATTGTCTTTTAACTACCATGGTTCTGTCCTGTGGAATCTTGGAATTTGTAGTTTAGGGAGGGCATTTAGAATTCTCATCCAGGATTTCCAATTATTTCATTGGAATTGCTACCAAATAAATATTTTGATTGTTGTTATCTAGACTTTTTTTTTTTTAAATCAGGAAAGATCATACTTGGTAGCTGGATTTTCCCCATATTAGAAAAAAATACCAATAACTTTTGTTTTCCATGTAGGCTGAGCCTGTAATTCTGGACTTGCGAACCTCTTTCAACTCATTTATGAGTTGAAACAAAGGGAAGAGCTGGAGAAAAAGGCACAGAAAGATAAACAGTGTGAACAAGCAGTATATCAGGTAATTTGTTCTTGGTAAATGCATGAGGCTATTCTCTGCTCCAGAAATTTGTCCTATTGATGTCACTGAGGACTGATAATAATTACAAATTTTGGTAGATGAGAAAATAATTAATTTACAAGTTGCATTCCTCTTTGTGAATATGACTGCTATCTGTATTGCCACGATGAGATTTGGCAGTGATTAAAAACAGCTTTGGCTCCAGTGAGACTACCAGTCAAGGATGAAATGGTCACATATACAATAAAATTGTTCTTTTTTTAAAAAAGGGGGTGTGTGGTTTCACATTAGATGCACGTTGCACAATGCACCATTGAGTAGAAGTTAACAGACAATAATAGGATTATCTTATTTGTCTTCTATACCATGCTGTGTTCAGTTGCTTTGCTCTCTAATACATGAATACTACTCTTGAACATCTGCTGTTCGTATTCTTTTCCTTTTGTTTCTTACCTTCTACTTCCTTTGCAATAGACAATTTTGGAAGAAGATGTAGAAGATCCTGTTTACCAGGTAATTTCTGAAGGCATATAAAAAAAGAAAAGAAATAGTTTGTAATGAGATCTGTCTATTCAAAAGAATTCCAAGTTTTGTATTAAAAAGAATTAGATACCCAGTTCAGTTAGCAGTGATAGTTACAGTGTATCTTCAAAACACTGATTGTTAAGCAGTAATGCTAATACTAAATTCTAAAAGTAATGTCTGAAAATATTTATAAATATTAAAACCCTTTTCTACCAGCTTACTTATAATTTTTAAGAATTGTGACACCTTTTGTCAGTTAAAAAGCTGCTGGTAATAGTCTTAAACTTCTTAAATGAAAATAAATGTCTTCTTTAACTATCAATACAAGCATGTCTTCTGAATGAGTTTCATCAACTTCAGAGGTTGTGCTGAGAATTGCTCCCTCAGTCTCAGAGACTGAGAAGTTTTCTACAGGGAAAAAAAAGAGGAGAAAGGAGAAACATTCTGATTACTTATATCCAGTAACTGAAAACATTATTTATGTCCTATTAAAGTTATTTGAAGGACACACATTGCTAGAGATAGTCTTTCTAATTTTCTCTTTCATTAATAAAATGCCCCCTAACTGATTTAATGGGTGAGAGATGGCTAAGGCTGCACATGAAAAATGATGATGAAGGCAAGCCAAAATTTTATATTCTGGGAGGGGTGAGTGGTTGATATTGTGGGCATCCCTCTTTGCAGATGTGAAGAGAATTCTAAGTACAAATGAGAGATCTTCGATCTGGCTACACTTCATTGCAGTTTGGAAACCACTATTATGAAAGATTCTCTGCTTTCAGTAACCTGATGTCAGTGGGAGGAAGCAAGAAGTATAGCAGGACAGAGTCAATAAAGGTCTTGGTGTTAGAACCACAGAATTCAAAACTTCCTCATTTCTTTAAGAAGTCCCACAGATTAGCCAGAAATTATTTGACCCCTGGAGTTCTCCATCTCCCAATCTGCCTAGAATAAAGCAGCAGAGCAGAGGAAGTGGCCAAGAGTTATCACTCCTTATAGGACTTTTATCTTTGAAGCTTCAGTGTCCATCCTTTTCAAGTACTTTTTGAACCCTGCTAAAGTAAATTTAATTCTAAGGCTGGATAATATGGATAATCTAGAGCTAAAAAGTTGTAAATCTTATGGTTTAAATCCATACTAAGCATACTAAATTGGTTGCAGTTTGGCCTCATTAAAACAACACAGGAAGATGGTCTTGAATAATTTTTTCCAGTGACTGAAATGGGAATCATAGAATCATAGAGTTGGAAGAGGCCCCAGGGGCCATCGAGTCCAACCTCCTGCTATGCAGGAACACACATCAAAGCATTCCCAACAGATGGCCATCCAGCCTCTGCTTAAAAACCTCCAAAGAAGGAGACTCTACCACACTCCAAGGAAGCGTATTCCACTGCCAGACAGCTCTGACCATCAGAAAGTTCTCCCTGAGGTTCAAGTGGAATCTCCTTTCCTGCAGCTTGAATCCATTGCTCCTTGTCCTAGTCTCTGAAGCAGCAGAGAACAAGCCCGCTCCCTCATCAACATGGCATCCCTTCAAATATTTAAACATGGCTATCATGTGAGTTACTATGGAATAAAAATAAATGTGCTTAAAACACCTCAAAACATTGAGACCAGATGACATGTGATTTAAGAGACTAGAAGCTGGCCATGAAGAATTTGCATGCTATTTTGCCTTCACTGTCTAACATAAATTTCACATTATTTATTCTTTAGCTGTGGATTACTACAGCTTACCATTAGCCATTGTTTGCAATTATGCATGCATTGTCTCTGATAAAATTACAGTTGTCATCACAACCAGGACTTGAAGTTGGTTTGCAAACTCTGAGAGGTGACCTGGTTGTCTTTAATCAATGTCAATAGCAGTAAATATTTCACGGTAAGCCACAATTATGGCACGAAAAGAAAGATTCATGACAATCAGGATAAGACAGAAGGGAGAAGAGGGAAGTGTTCTAAATGACATCTCTTTCTAATTTCTTAACATGTTTAAAAGATCAATAACATTGTACTTATACCAGTCAGTTGCAAATCTGAGATATTTAATTTAATAAAAAATTATTAAAATATTGGTTTATCAGTTCTCCACCCACCAGCATTACTAAACTGAAGAACATATAAAAACATTCTTTATAAAATGAAATGAACATTTTTAAAAGTCTTTAAAAAGAATTTTTAAATTTTTAAAAAGAATAAAAAGAATAAAAGAATTTTAAAAATACACACATGATTACAACAGTCCCAAACAGCCACCAGAAGCTCCATAAAGATGCAACCTGCCTAACTTCCCTTGGAAGATAGTTCCACTGCTGAGATGCTGTTGTAGAAAAAGCCTCATCCTGTGTCCTCACCAGTCTAGCCTTGCTGGGTGGAGAAATGGATAGTGAGGTCTTCTCACAAATCCCAGACAGGCTCATATGGAAGAAAGTGATCTTTCAGATAAATCACTTGGGTCTTTATAGGTCAAGCGTAGCACCTTGAATTGACCCCAGAAACAAATTGGAGGCTAGTACAGTTGATAAGACAAGTGATTTGTTATTTCTAAAGCAAACAAAAGAAAACTATAAATTATTGTAAGCTGCCATGCACCCATCTTGGGAGCAAAGTGGGATATAAATTTGGTTAAATAAATAAGTAGCCATAGCTTCTGCACACTTTCAAGGGCAACCATGCATACTATAGTTTAAATAGGTGATAAGGCATGACTTATTGTAGCCAAATCTTCCTTTCCCAGGAAAAGCATAGCTGATGCACAAGCAGAAGTTGGGGATAGGCCCTCCTGAGAGATGTTGAAAAGCTGTCACACAGAATTTGCTGAGAAGCTATATAATCTTCAGATCAATCTCCAGAGTTTGTCCTATATGATTCTTTTATGTAGAACTGTGTATCATACCCCTCCCATATTATATAATCAAGTATATCATGGAAGGAAACAAATTATTTATTTTAATGTGTTATTTATTCAGCTTACAACTTGCCTTTCAAACAAAAAAAAAAAAGGAGGCACTCAAGGTGGCCTTGTTATAAACTCAAAGCCAAAATATCCTAATTGTCCCTTTTTCTTTCCAATTGAAAGTATTATAAGCAGCCCAGAGGCATCTTTATGATCCCATAGATCCCATAGAAGTCCAAAAAAAAAATCCCAGTGGCTTATGAGGGAACAGAAGTGAACCTTTGGTTGTATCTCTGTTGAGGAAACAGCAGGAAACATGTCCAATGACAATTAGCAAAGTTCCATATCTCCTTTATTTCTCTTTCATAAAAGAAAGCTGCTTTATAATGCCTTTCAGCAAAAGTCAACTGCTCCTGTGCCAGCTTGTACTTTGAACCTGCCTCTTTACTGCTTGTCTACAGTTATTTCTTCTGAAGTTCCAAATTGCCTTTTTCTACTTTCTGTTTCATCTCTGACCTTTCTTCTTTGGCTGCTGATGTAATAGTACATTGTGTTTGAGGCTGGACATGAGCCAATCCGTGAGCCTGAAACAGAAGAAAACATTTATCAGGTATATGATTGCTACATCTGTGTTCTCATTGCCCCCAGCAGTCAGTCAAGCACATTCCACAGACCTAAGTTATTTTAAAGCATTTTCATTTCTCCTAAAGACATGCATGCCATTTCATACTCATGCAAGTTACAGGTATAGTTTGCACAGTATCATTTGTCCATTAATTTATATCTCTTTTTCCAGTCTTTAAAAATGAAAGTAGGCACTTGCTTGCTCATGTTGACTTTGGATTATCCAAAATGCTGTTGTATAACTATGACAGCACCTGTTGTAAAGTAGCGATCCACAAATTATGTCTGGCCTTAATAACCAATATTTTTTGTTTGTACTACCCAGCAAGAACATAATTAAAGACATACAGAATGTCTTTCTTTTTCCACCCAGTAAACAACAGCTTGTCTCTTCCACAGAACTGAGAAAGGTTAACAGTGTACATGGCATTGTTTCTTGTAAGCTTGACTCTCTGAAGATCTCTTTTTGAAAATGGAACATTGCTCCCACCTTGCTAAGCTCTTATATCTGTGGAGAAACTCTATGTGTAGAGCAGTGGTTCTCAACCTGTGGGTCCCCAGATGTTCGTAGACTTCAGCTCCCAGAAGCCCCAGCCACTATGGTCAATGCTCAGGGCTTCTGGGAGCTGAAGTCCACGAACATCTGGGGACCCACAGGTTGAGAACCACTGGTGTAGAGGAACATCTCTTTGGGTGCCTCACTTTCCCTCACATCTCCAAGGAATATGATGATGGAGGAAGTGAAACTAGACACTGGCCTGCTCCTGTGTCAAGGAAATTGTGTTGAATACCATTTGAACACAGTTAGATGATCTCCCAAATTTATGTTCCAGGTTTTTCTGTCAGCTCAGTCCAACTTCTCCTGTGCAACCTTGCTATGTTATAACCACTCTAGCTAACTGAAATAAAAAGATTCCTCACCCCTGCCCTTTTGGTGAGTAGGTTGGTTGAACACACACAAAAGCACCAAGTCCTTAGTCTAATCTTCATTGCACCCATTGTTGTTAGCTAACCATGCAGTCTGCACATTTTTCAGCTAAACTGAACATTCATCCATTTGGAAGAACAATCCTGGGGGTCAGTGTAATATAAATCTAATTCAATTTGTGTTCCTGGGAAAAGTACAGTTATGATGAGGATGTATTTCAAGAGCATGTATTTCAGTGATTAGCAGATTCCTGGCATTTAATAAATATTCAATAGTATCAAGTCAATTTAGCAAAGTTAGTATCTTTCATTTAGAATAAAAAATTGTGGCTCCTTGGAGTGAAAAACTTTATTAAAAATGCAAAGCATAGTTGCTACAAGGAGCTTTTTTCAAGATCAAGATGGGCAATCGCTAGGATCTTGGAGGCACATTGGCCTCTGTTGGACTCCGGATGGTCAAAATCCCAGTTTTCACTCTTACCACCATGAAAATTAGGAGTGTTATTTTGTACTCAAAAGGGCCAACAGCACACCCAGGACTTGGGGAAACTGTTATAGACTGTTTCATATTTGGGACCTTTTTACACTCTACCCTGTTCTAAGCCTAGAGAGACATTGTTTACAGTCTAACAGTCCAGGATCCAGTCTCAAAGGAGATATTCTAGGGTCTAATATTATAGGGACTGCTGTTTGGTGAGAAGGGACAAAAGCTGTGTCAAAGTCCAAAAGGCCACCATATGCAACAATATGATCAGTAGCACATATCTCCAAAGACTAGCCAGGGAACTATTAGCTATTCTGAGTCAAAGATTTTTTTTAAAAAAAATCTCAGTTTTGGAGGTGGCAAGTCTGGAGATTCCCAGAGGGCTCAAAAATGGGGAGAGTGCTTTTCTCTCCCCTGCTTGAGATTGCCCCAAATCAAGAGTCATATTTTTTTGTGTGACTTAGAATTGTATAAAACTTGCAACAGGATTTATCATATCATATATTTATCATAATTTATTGGGGCTTGAGAGCTGTGCACACTAACTTGGAGCTTGAGTTTAAGTAAATGTAGATCTACAACAATTGGAATCCTGCAACCCATTTTAACCAGCACGCCTTCCTGAACATACCTGCTTGTGATTTTGCTTTTGTTGAATTCACTTTTTCTCTGTTTATTTTAATACTGTATTTGTATTTTATGCCTGAATTATATTTTCTTTTTTTATTGTAAGCTAACATATCAATATTGTTAATAAATAAAATGTATACAGAATTTTTAACCTAAAAGGGGAATGACTTTACCAATCAATCCAATCTAGATAGATAGAAGCAATTCTTATTTGTATTTGTATTTGTATCAGTTAACCATGCAAATGCTGTCATCTGCAAAACTGAGTGAATATTGTTAATGCTGGTATGAAAACCTACCTGAAAAAATCCCCTTGTTACCCTGATTTCTGGGGTCCCTTCGGGGACACCTCAATGTGCTCCGTGTGATGGGGAATGGAAACTAGCCAGAGCACGAGCAATAGCAATGTGAGAGGCAAGGTAACCTAGCTGGGTCTTTTTATCCACTTTTTATGGGATCAGGCCAAGCCAAAAACCAAACAAGAATGTCCAATAAATGATTTTATTGAATGCAGGTCTCATGCACCAACACAATCACGCACACATGCACCCAAGAGCTATTAAGAAACAAAAGAGAGGAAATTGGACTGGGGAATATTGAAGGGGTGTAGTTGGGGTAATACTGCACCTTGTCCTGAAGTCCGTGGTCTGGGAAGACAGTGGAGAGATGAGACTCAGCATGAGGAGGGCTGAGCAACAGTCTGCTGGGAAGACCGGGCAACAGGCAGAGCAACACCAGGAGCTGTGAAGACTGGGAGCGATCCAAAGAAATGCTCAAAACCCGGAACTATTTGTAGAGGGGAAAGTACCTGGAGGACTAATCCCTTCCTGAGGAGAACAATGGGTATTGGAGCAATAACGAAGCTCCACAATGGTAATTTCCTTTGAGTGATGGGATTGCAAGGTGTTACCAAAGCCTCAGGATCTTCAGCTGTGTTTGTTTGTGGTGTGACTTCATGTAAATGGCCCTAGCTTGATAGGATATTTGCTCAACTTGGGGCAGACCCTCTAATTCCCTCAAGTTGGTATCTTGGGGCTGAGGACCCTTTTGTTTATTGGGGGTTTACATACCTTGAGGTCTCCTGGGACTACGTGACTAGGGATTTTACTGGCCTGACCTGGTTTTCAGTCGTTCAACCATGCCTGCCTACGTGCTCGTTTGGGTGACCTCTCAGGCATATGGAATCATGTTATAATATCAAAATTGTAGACCCCTGGCTAGAATTTTTCCAGTGGAGTAACACCCTCTTCTCTTTCTCTGACAGCAAACAGTTCAAAGGAAATATAGGAGTTCTTAAGTGCTTTGTTCCTGTCAAAACATAATGCATATTTTGACCCTTCAAATGTTTGTCTTCGTCTTTCATCATGCTTGACTGTGATTCATACTAGATGGGAGTTGGGGACCACGAACCTGTGGAATGCTACAGGTTCCTCTTCAGTGTTGTAACACAGCAAAGAAATGAGAAGAACTCTCTTAAGAAAAGCTCCTCATCCTGTTTTTGGTGGGGAAATAGCTGCTGTTGTTTTAGGTGATAGAAAATTTTAGAAGCCCAAGAGCAAACCACCTTTTCTTGGTGTCTTCCCACAAGAGTGTAAACAAGGCTTTTATTTGTTGCATATTGTTGAATAACACTTTGTAGGACATCATGAACACCTGGTGCCTGTGTTTGGCTTGGTGGATCACCAGTTGTGCAAACATGTGTTGCAGCTTTCCTGTAGTATCACTGGAGTGGAGCATGCTTATGCCTTGACCCTCAGTTTAAAAACTCAAAATACAAGGAATCTATGGACTTTTGATGGATAGAGACAGAAATGGGGACAGTATAATGAAAAGAAGATATGAGGATGAACGAACACTTTAATATCTGAAACCTGTTCTGTTTTGACTATTGGAGGGCTCCTCTGATGAGGCAAATGTACTGGAGGTTGTGGTATTTATTGCTGTAATTCCTAGAAGAGGTCTTTAAAATAGTCACATAATTTTTTTTTTTTTTTTGCTCCACACTATTTCTACCAGTTCCTAGGACCACCAGTAACGTTTTAATTCCTTCTTAAAGTGGATTCCTTCTAATTCCAAGAAATATTATTGTGATGGTGGGATCATCCTTTCGTTCTTTTCCTCTCTCTCTCTCTTTAAATGATTTGTAGTTCTCCGGTGTTATCAGCTAAACGGCACTTCTACACTGTAACTGTAAGAATATTTGTTAAAAAATATAAAGAGGAGAAACTTGACCATTCATACCATAGGACCACCTCAGCAGACCATCCCCCAATTTTAATAAACCTTTGGAAGAACATAGTACAGAATCAAGAAAACATTACAAACAGTCTCCCAAATGAAAGGAGTAAATGAATGCAGAGGCAAGAATAACCAACAAAATCCAAGGAAGAGCCTGGAATTGACTTTTAAAAGAAGAAGAGGAAGAAAAAGAAGAAGATTGGCCATAAAGGAACAGAATTCTGGAAGGAACAAAGGAGATAACAAGGGAAAATTGGCAGTAGGACAGAAAGAGGGGTCCATTGCTATAAGTTAAGAAGGAAGTGAATAAACAGATGGAAGATTTGCAGGACAGTGAAATCAAAAGATGATATTAATATGATTTATTGGTAGACCTGTGTTCAGGTTAGTGAGATGTAAAATGGAGAAATCTTTCTCTTTCAGCCGTGAATACAATAGAATATAAATTATATACCTGCGAATGTGTGTGGTACCAGACAGAAATCTATTATTTTTGTATATTCAGTCAGTTCTTCCTTGAACAAGCAAAGTATGAATTTTGATTTGATTTTCCTTAGAAGAAATGACCCAACAAAGGATGCATATATAACAATGATAGCCATAAGTAATTCTTTTCAGTCTTCTCCGGGATGCTTAAAGGTGCTTTAGCAACATGCTTGAAGCTTTTTCTTGTACTCTATTTTCAGTCAGTCACATTGTAGAGTACCACTTGCTTTTTTTTTAATATGGTGCATTTTTGATTTGATGTTATCTGAGGTGATTTCCAAAGAAACAAGCTGTTTTTGCTAATGGAACAGATGGGGGAAAGAGATCAAAAAGTATAGGCATTACTTCTCTTTAATTGTAATTAAATTTTTATTTATTTCTGCAGGTTCCTACTAGTCAAAAGAAGGAAGGTGTTTATGATGTGCCAAAAAGTCAACCTGTAAGTGTAAGTATAAAGCTCAAGTAACAGGTTTTCACTGATTGGTCAACACAGGTACGTGTAGTATAGCAGAGCCACTATAGCAGATCTTCAAATACATTTAGATCGCATGCTTTGTTTGGAGATACAAACTTTACAGGTATATGGGAGCATGGAAAACAATTTTATGTGTTTGATATGTACATACACAACAATTCACCATCCATATCTACATTCTATGTAGGTCAATAGCAATTTAGTAAGTAGAAGAAATGCTCAGCCATGGAAACGAACTGGCTAACCTTGGTCAAGTCAATGTCTTATCCTCAAAGAAGGTCAATGGCAAACTCTTTCTGAACAAATCTTGCCAAAGAAACATTGTGATAGGTTTGCCACACACAATATAAGTCAGAAACAACTTGAAGGCATAGTACAACAACATACCCACATTACACAACTCATCTGATATGAACAGCAAGTAAGAAAGGTAGTTCTTTGTTTAATATTAAAATAAGAGAACAAAAGAAAAGGATAGGCAGCAGAAACGTTAAATATAAATAAGCCTACTAGTTTTGGAAAATGGTTATAAATAAATAAGATGGTCGAGTTGGTATTTTGCTTTTCTACATTTTTTCAGAAAGATACAAAGAACATACTAAGCTATAAGTCTGAGTGGGGCTATGGGCCTCCAACCCCTCCAAGATTTTGTACTTTTGGCCAAAAGTAGCAGCAGTTAGATTAGGTTTCAGGACCCCTGTTGCAACATACACACACATATACACACTCCTTGGTATTCATTTTTGACCATTTTGTTTTTGACAATCT
Source organism: Iguana delicatissima (assembly GCA_948472985.1). Taxonomy (NCBI): domain Eukaryota; kingdom Metazoa; phylum Chordata; class Lepidosauria; order Squamata; family Iguanidae; genus Iguana; species Iguana delicatissima. Next base: position 2,253,138 of record CAOKZL010000163.1, on the reverse strand, counting down.
ATGTTGCTCCTGGAAGAGGTTGCAGACTAAACTCTTCACAATTGCCCTCCACAAACTGTACCATATTCAGCTATTGTAGTTTTAATATTCATTCGTTCGTTCATTTTTATTAAAATATTTATGTTCCATCCGCTGTCCAGAAATCTTAGGACAGTAAACAATAAAACTAATCCAACAAACTTAAATCTGTGTAAACAATAATAAAAATGTGAAAGACCTAAGCATATTAACAGTTTAACAAGTTGAAAAGGCAGATTAAAATTTTTAAAACAGTTTAAAACAATTAAAACCCACATACATGCTAGGGTTTGTTTAAAACTACTTTGGTCTCAAAAGCTTTAATGAACAACCATGCTTTTACTTTGTGCCTGAATGAGACCTAAGCTGGTAAAGAGCTTCAGTGGAGAGGATGTACCATAACTGGGGTACCATAGCAGGCCTGACCTGTGTCCTCTGACAGCATATTTTGACCTGACTGATGGGACACAGAGGGAGGTCTCCAGCAGATTTTACATCTTGGGCAGGTGTATATATGAAGGAGTACTGCTTCAACCGCTGAGGTCCCAAGCCATTTACTCCTTTAGTTCCTTTTGTCTGGGCCTCATTGTTCTTACAGCACATGCCTTTGTATTTCCCAACTTATTGTCTTCTCTATTAACCCTTAAAAATTCAGTTTGTGACCAGATTACCCAGTCTGCCTCTATCTGATTTACATACACAAGGCACTTATTTTATTAATTGTAGACTTTGCTCCCACTGATCTCTAAATGACTTTTACCAAATAATTTAACGGAATACTATTTGCTTGCTTCCCCCTCCTCCTGATTCACTGCATATGATAGAATGGTACTCATTTTCATACCTGGTAGGTTAGCACTGGCATGGCCATTTTCCTACTCTGTTGCTACATAATCAGTGTAGAATTGATATGCTGGATAGTTAGGAAACTGATATAGAACAAATGTATACCGCTGGTGTGCTGGACTATTAATTTGATGTCCTGTGAATTTAGGTGCTGTACTATGTTGCTTTATGCCTATTCTACTTTCTCCATATTATGATAAGGTCCAGCAATCCCTGGTGACCTTTTGACTACCACTTCCTCTAAAGAGAACTTTACCCTGTTAAGTCTATTGGAATCATATAGCAAGCAAGCATAAAGCAAGCAAAGCTCTGTCCTCTGTGTTGTACGTGCCTCTTGCAAACTGCACTTTTCTCCATATGTGAAATGAAACCTTGTTGAAATACAAGCTTCTTGATGAACTTTTTTCCTTCCTCATATTTCCCCCAAGCCTTCCTATTATACGCACATGTCAGGTTCTGCTTGTCATGATGTTTTTAGCAACAGGAGGCAAACTATAAATACCCTCACTAAGCCTGTCACTCAAGTTACAATAAAACCTAATCTTCCCATCAACATGTCCAAACTATCTGTTTACAATTTTATGAAGGCTTTCAAACAGCTCATCACAGTGCTATATAAAGATATGTCCCTCCCTGCTTTTTCCTGGCTCCCCACTGCCTTCAGTTGATTAGCCCTGTATCCTTGGGCAGGGAAAGTGTCACCAGCTTGCAAAGTAGGATATTAGAATTCCATCCACAATGGTTATAATTTGAATAGGTGTAGGTCCTCTGAACATTCGCCAACTAATTCATGGCATCAGTGCATTATTATATACCAGTGCATTATTATATATGCTGTACAGTTTAATGGATGTAGGTTAAACTATACAAAGCATGTTTGCATGGAAGTGCACTACAGAGTTGCAGGACAGAAAATCTTCTTTAGAATTTGCCAGCAAAACCTTATACAGAACTACAAAAGCCACCTGGAATCTGAAAGATTGGAGGGGACAACTTTGTTAATTGCAAACCCCAAATATGGGATATTCTCCAAATCAATGACAGAGTTTTCAGTTGTCACTCCCTGCACAACCTGTACATTTTGCAGTCCTCCAACATCAAGTAACAGACACCTCAATCTGTGATTTCTTTAACACCCCCAAATCCAAAATTGTCTCATTCCCTGTTCAAGTAAGTCTATTACTCGAACAATTATATCTTGCTTTTCTCCCAAAAGTAGGTCCTAAGTTGGCTAGTTTGTTAAGGGAACTCAGGTGATTGGCAAGTAAAGGGCAAGTAAATCCAAGTAACCCAAGTAAATGACAAAAGTGAAAGATACTTGTCACTTAGTGGTTCAGTGCACAAGGTAGCAAAGGGTCATTATTAAAACATCACCATTTTAACAGAAGCATTTGTAAGCAGTCAACGGGCAGCTACTACTGTCTCCTCTGCAACCTATGCTGTCAACCTTGGGTCATGCTCTATATGTTTTCATGGAAAGTTGCTAGGTGATCTCTAACAACATACATCTCACAGCAGGTCATTTGCATCTTGATAACTTATGATGCCTTGTCACATTGTAACAAATAAACCTTGGTTTCTTTTTTCTTTTAGCATCTTAAGTAGCATCCAGTTGGTATTCTGGGGAGCATCTGTATGCACTGCCCTCCAGCAATATGTGCAGCTTGCTTAAACAAGGCAGGAAACCTATTCCACATTCCACCTGGACTTTTTATCATCCCATTAGTGATGCATTTCTTTTCCTGGGAGCTTCTGTCATATTTGCTAGATAGCATTTGTGAAATAAAATTGTTTCTACAAATGAAATTATTCCCAGGTCTGAAAATTACATAGCAAACATTAATATTTTTTATAATATTTAATCCATTTCTTTTAAATTCTAAGGCCAAAAGTTGTCTTTTCCTTTTCAGATGTGATTGCCTCAATGCAAAGTTTATCCTACCTCTTCACATCTTCAGCAAGAGTCAGTGATGTCGAATGATACTAGAGAAGTATAGACTATGTAGAAAGCAGGGCAGGGGACAAATGTTAACACACATTGCAGAGGGAAAACACATGAGACAGCTGTTACCTTTAATTGTATCTCTATGATACCATAACTTCTTGTTCCAATACTTATTAACTTTCGATACTTTACTAACATTCTGGTAAAACACATATAATAACTTCCAAAATAGTTCCTTTTGTTCACCAGGCCTTGACTAAACAATTTTGCATATCTGAGGCAACCCCCACCCCTTCCCAGGAGCAAAATCCTTTTCTTCAGCTTCTGATCAATGCACTCCAAATCTCTTTTTCTCAAGGCAACCATTTGGCTCTTGCTCTTTACTTCATCCTTTTCAAAATACAGATGTATCAAGTGTAGAGATGCTATGGCCTTGTATGCATTCTTGTTGCCAAAAGTGTTGACGGCACCTCCTGGAGCCATGATATCATCAACATAGGAACTCCCTGTCTGTTGGACTCCCCCCCCCCAGTTATCCCTTTATTGCTTCTACAATAATTCTTGCCCTTTGGTCCTCCCCATTTTGATGGATGTATGGAGTGCAGGTTTCATTTGCCCAAATGTCATAAAGCACATAAGGCAAGCTCTAAACTTTCCAACCTCTATAGGCAATAAAATCACAACTTAGAAAAAGTTGAAGATGTACACAATTTGCAGAGAACAGCATTTCTGTACTGTTGGAACTCATTTTTGTAAATGGTTCCAGAAAAGAGTCATGATATGATGGCCAGCAGCCACGTGGGATCTCCTGATGTCCTAGCTTTATAAGTCCTATGAGTAAGAGGCTTAATCCAATTGCTTATTCTATGATAGTAGACCTAACATTTATGTACATTTTAGCCAGAATCCTGTATGATCTTTATATGTGTGTCACCACCATAGTTATGGTGTGGTACACTGAATTCTAGCATAGCCTCCCCTCCCATCTACACTTACAAGGTGGCAGCCACTGTAATTGATGGGGATCTATTTCCCTGATGATTAGCAAAGAGGTGAATAGGTGTTTCACAGCCTAAGGTAAGCTTGGGTCAGAGGACTGGGTCATCTCCTTTGAAGAACTGAGACTTGGTTGAGGGAGGAGCTATCAGTTACTGTTCCTCTGTACAAATGCAACTGCAGTCCCTGAAGCTTAGCTAACAGGAGCTTGCGTAACAAGACTTCAGGTAACAGGCAAGCCCAACAGGCATTTCACATGGCGGAAGAGACAGCATAAGGTGAGCTTGTGTCTATTGGGTTAAACCTCCCCAGCCCCAGAGATTCTTTTGGGAAAGTTTGTCTAGTTAAGGCTATTGTTTCTGTAGGGATAAGGCTATTTGTATGAGCTTCTTTATGTGCTTGCTAATGCTGTATTGTTCTTCTCTGTGTAGGCTCAGGTCCTCTGCCTGAGCACATGGTCTCAGGGAGGCAGGGCATCTGCTGAGAGGAAGTAAGACAGAGACTGGATATGGAAAACTGCTAGCAGCCACTAGCTCTCTATATAACTGCAGCCCCAGTCACTGGAACTTGGTGAACAGGGGCAATGCCAACAGGGATGTTTTGAGGGGGAGACCTGGGGTTCTGTTTCAGTGTGTACTTATGACTACTGAATATGGATGGTGAGGGAGATGCTGTAGTCACCTGAAAGAGCTGTCATATGTTTGTGTTCTTGCCAGAGAATGTGGGTAACTACATCTACAGCAAATGCAAATTGCTTGTACTTTTGGACAGAAAGGTCCAGCAACTTGGGGTCTGTGTCCTATCTTCAGCATATTAGGGAACATGAAGTTTTCTTGGACAGAACAGAGCAGACCATCTTGGATGAGGAACACACGGGGGATGTCTCTGAGCAGGAGGTCAGTTCACAAATACAGAAGGGAGACATTTAGAAGAATGTGACACATAGAAGTAGTAGCAGGGGTCATTCTGTGAGTTTGGAACTACAGAATTGACACTCTCTTACCAGTGATGACAAGGAAGAGGAATGAGAGCCACAGTCTCAGTCCTAAAAGAACATGTAAGTGACCTTGGAAGATTCAGCACATGGAATGACCCCTGCCAATACCCAGAGGAGACCCATGGTGGTGGTAGGGGACTCCCAGATGAGAAGAACAGAAGCAGTGGTTTGTGGGCCTGACAAGATATCTCAAGAGATGTACTGTCTCCTTGAGGCAAAAATCCATGATGTAACAAAGGCTGACAAGATTCATCAATTCCATTGACTGTTAACCCTTCCTTCTGGTCCACATCGGAACAAACACTGCAAAGCAGTTCTTTAGGATTTAGTGATGTCCAGCTCTGGACGCTGCAATTCAAGAAGGATATTGACAAGCTGGAATGTTTCCAGAGGAGGGCAACCAAAATGATGAAAGCCCTGGAAACCATCCCCTGTGAAGAGCGGCTTAGGGAGCTGGGTGTGTTTAACCTGGAAAAGACAAGGTAATGAGGTGACATGATAGCCATGTTTAAATACTTGAAGAGGTGTAGTACAGAAGATGAGGAAAACTTGTTTCTGCTACTCCAGAGACTAGCACAAACAACAGTGAATTCAAACTACAGGAAAAGAGATTCCACCTAAACATTAGGAAGAACCTCTTGATGGCAAGAGCAGTTCAACAGTGGAATACACTGTCTCAAAGTGTGATGGAGTCTCCTTCTTTGGAGGTGTTAAATAGAAGCTGGATACCCATCTGTTGGGAGTGCTTTGATTGTATATCCCTATCTGGCAGGGGGTTGGACTGGATGGTCCTTGTGGTATCTTCCAACTCTATGATTATATTATTCTAAGCAGCTGGCTACCATTTCCACCCCTCTTGTGAATGATCCCATTGGAAAAGATAGAAACAAGATCCTTGTGGCAGTTCCCCTTTGCACCAGAGATCACTTTTGCAAGTGGCTGGGTGAGAATGGCAGCCAATTGCTTCCCAACCACAGAGGAACATACTCTTATCAAGCACAGTGGTTGCTTCCTGGTAATTGGAGATTGTTTCCTAAACTATGGACTATGTAAAGACCATGAATAACAGTCATAAGTGCGTAATTCCAGGTTATATATTTGTAACTTTGTCAGAGGATTCTGGTCTGTAATTTCTGTAAACCACCTGGGACTAACAATTGGTTTTAGGGCACTGAGCCTCATCTGGTTCTAGGTAAAATTAAAAAGAAAAGCACTGCCCTGCAAACTCAAGAGAAGCTTAATTATAACCTTCCAATCTGGTGATGATTTCAGGAAGAAATTCCAGAGAGCTACATTTACAAAGTACATATGCCCTCAACAATGAAACATTGACCACAGGCCAAATAGAGGAAATTAACCAAAGGCAGCACACACGTTGATGGGATAAAAAGGCCACAACTTCACTGATTATAGTTTGAGTACACTTTCATTTTCTGCACAGGGACCAGAAATTAGAAATCAGTTGGCCCATCTGCCAAGAAATTCCCTGTTGAGCCCATGTCATGGGATTGGTGAGATTAAGTAGGAGCTCACTGCAGCGTGAATTGCTGAGTGGCTGCCCATCTGCTGTTAGGGAGTAAGGCTAGCTTGAATCACCCTCCAGTTTGGGCTGATGCCATTAGATCTCCCCCTCAAAGGTTCTTTTGGAGTCTCCCCCAATTGGGTAGGTAATTCTACCCACCCTGAAAACTGGATCTGGTAGCATGGCCAAGCATGCTGACTTTCTTAGTAAAGATGTGACAGTGAAGATACACACATGTAAGCCCAGTGAAACAGAAACCAATGCAGACAATGCTAGGAAAGTGACTCCTTGAACCCATTCACTGGTGGCTGATTCAGCCATGATAATACTCTGAACCTTTAATTGTTGAAGCCCTTTTTATATCAGGAAAGGATGGCTGGGGAAGTCCAAATAGACTATGCCATCGGCCCACAGAGATCCCCCTCCCATAAACAGGTCACTGGTCTGAATAAATTCATTCACCACTTTATTGGACCTGCTTCTTGAACCACTCTAGGTATATGACTGGTTGTGTCACTGGGCAAAAGTGGGGGAGTCCCTACTAAACAGGAATCAAGGTCATGTCAAGATATATAAAGCAGATTTATGTGGGGAAGACAGAGAGCCAATGCAAGGTGGAGGGAGGAAAATTTACGAGACTGTAATAGATTACATACTCAGACTTTCAATGGGAAAAAAAGTCAAGCTGGTTTTGGTAGTTCTAGTTTATATGCTTGGGTAGAACCTTGTGTTTCACGGTATGTGCAGGTTCCCTGGTAGCAAGAGACTCAGTGCAAATTCAAGTGCATGTTGAACTTCTTTGCTTACATAGTTGAATAGTTTGAAAGAGATAAAGAAGCTCAGGAGCAATCTGTATATTGATGCAAATATATTTCTAAAAAATGTTCTTTACTGGAGAGAGCTAGATGGTTAAAAATACAGGATGAGTGGGGGAATAAAATTTGCTTCATTTCTATTCTGCTGCAAAGATTCTGGCTCACGCATAGGATTGTACTCTCCTTGTAGTGCTCAATTTATGAACAAATAGGGTTTAATCTTAAAACAGTGTTTTGTCTTTAACTTGCATGATTATATGTCTCACTCTAAAAAAAATAGTATCCTCACCCTTTGGAGGAAAGAATGACATTTTCCAGTTTTGCTCCTTTATTTTGCTCCTATTGCAAGATTGCAAATTTAAAAATCCATTTCTGAATTTAATACAAGATAAAAAGCATAGTCATTAGGAAAAGACTAAGGCATTAAACATAAAATTCTTGCTAATTTGATCTTGAAAAGCATAAGATAACAAGGCTTGGCAAACTCTTAAATGTGAAAAATATAATGTCAAGTTTTCGTAAGATGATATATATCCTCTCAGTCTGAACATGGCACATTTCTGAATCATAAAGCAGTATTTTGCTTGCTTAATTACAGCTTTTTAACAATTTACCTTTTTTCCTCTGAAAATGAAGAAGAGAAATTATACAAGCTGCTAGCTTTGTTTTAAAAAAACAAAATGCTAATTGACCACAAATGAATTTTAAAAACCTTTTATATCAAATACTTAGATTATAATGTATGAATACAGCATTATCATAGTTACAAAGGTATGTCCGGGCCTTTTCACACAGAGGATTGACATGAGCACCGTCTATCCGGGAAGGTCTTCTGCATATAAGAGCATTGCTCTATTCTTAAACAGTTCCTGTTCAAAGGAGCCTTTGTAGGAGCACATCCTATTGTACTGTAGCTATATGAATTATATGACTGTAATGAAACATAATTATGATGATGGAAGCATGGTCGTCTGAATAAGACTAATTGATTTCTGCAATGAACAGTCTAGATGCTGGAGAAAATGATTGTTGTACTTGAGGAATTATAAAATTAATGCTTTCAAACAATTAGAGGAATCCATTTTTGACGTTATTGTATGAATTGGATTCCGTAGGCCTCTTTGGATGTTATTTTAGTGGCATGTGAACCAGCATAGCAGTGCCCATTACTTTCATAGTCAAGTAATAATGTGTTCAAAGAAGAGGACGTTATTTGAACATGCATGTGTTCAAATAGACACGTCACAGGTTTCTTCTTCAAAAATGTATATTTCCTGTTGTTATATAAGGAACGTAAGAGGAACACAAAGAACACTAGTTCCCTACCACTTTAGTAGCATAAGAATAAGTCTAAAATATCACTTTACGGTAAAATAACAAAGGTATATTTTATAGAATTAATATAAATATTAATACTTTAGTCAACAAAAATGCTGTTCATGATTATTTCAAACACTTGCTATCACTGCTTGCTACTTCCCTCTTTTTTCTGTCTGCACAGCAATAAAAAGCACAGCAATGATATTTCTCACAGTAGTGCTGTTCTGAGCAAATTGTGATTAACTGCTGGTTGAGGTTACTATAGATTACTATAAATGAATTGTGGAAACAGGGACATAAGTTGGTTGTAAGCACCTTCTAAACACTTCAGCCAAGATCCAATAGTGTTATTCTGCTGATGAAACTGCTTCCATCAATGGAATCAGAATGGGGGCAAACCCCTTACAGCTGCTCATGCACTCTCAAAACCAATTCTGGATAGCTGAGAAACCATTCAGAGTGGGATTTCAGCAAGCATGGAGGGCTACAAAATGAAGAGGAAGAAACATTAGTAGTTGGTATTAATGAGTTCAGAGATGGTGCTTAGAACCAAGTTATTTTCCTCCTGATGGAATATTTAAGCTTGAGTGAAGCAGCTTTTCAAAGCTGTACATAGTTTCTTGGGCAGTTTCATCTAAATTTTCTGTGACAGATTCTTCTTGTAGCACTTTAAGGACTAAAAGAAATAATTATGGCATATACCATGATGGAATTAGTTTTTAATGTGCCATCAGCCTCTTGGTTATTTTGGCTGCAACAAACTAGCACAATTCCTGCTTCAAAGTTTTTTATGACACATTTATTTTCAGAGCAGCTGGGGAACTTATGGTACTTCATTTACTGTGATTTGACTGTGACCTTGTGCAGTCAGATTGTGCAGCATATGAATATTTTGCATATTATTAACAATAATATGATACATCATCTATAACAACTTTTATAGAGCAAGCATGAATCACAGTTTACAACGTAATTTGTAAATCAAGTTTTTATCCTGGACTTTTGGGATATATTCTACATATAGAGAATCTAAGGGAAGGCTACTGAGAATATGTCCCATTTCTTTTAATTATAGAGAGGGAACCAAAAGCTAGGATCAAAAGCAACAGCACTGACAACAGTAAGAAAGATAATGGGACAAGATACGTGGACATATTAAAGTTCACAGCAGAGAGAGAATTGATTTATAAAAATCAAGTTTGGATAAAGGATATAAAGAATATCAATGTGTTTTCTGGAAATGTATGTAGAAGAAAAACATTCAATATAGAATATTACTTGGTTGTGTTTGTTCTGGTCTCCATTTCTCCTTTTATTTTCTCTCTTTTTTTCCCCACTTTACCTTCTGTTTGTTTCCTTATGTCCTGCTTTTCTGCTTATTCTATTTTATTTTAGTGAATATGATATAAATTTGAAACATGCAGGACATTATTACCAACGTAATGCCAAAGGCATGCTCGTGGGTCTGCATTCTTTATGGTTTCAGATTTCAGAGCTGCCATTGGTTGAATTAAACATTGCAGGAAATGTTGTGACTCTCCAAGAAATACTACTTCTTTGTTGAATTCATCCTGCAATACACAACCCTCCTCTCCATCTATTCAGTGTGCACCATGTGGAATAAAAAATTTATGATAGGTTGTTGTGTGCTCCCCAATCCACCTCTTTAGTTGCCATTGTGATGATGGGAAATACACAGGGTGGCAACCTCATGACCTGGGGAAATGTTACTATTCATTAAAGTGGGTGGAAGGAGAATGTAGGGCTTTTGTTTATTAGAAAAAATGTTGTGAAACAGGGTGGATCAAAATCCTGCATGCCAATAATGTTCAAAGCTGTAAGAATGCCACCAAACTTTCACTCACTTTCCAAGTTGGGCTAGGAGAGGGATGACAGTAGGGAAGAGTGATGAAAGCATGTTTGATTATGAAGTGAAAGTAGAACCATTGCTAATCGAAGCTCTAGAAATTAAAGGTTAATTTTTATTTATCTATTACATTTTTATCTCACCTTTTCACCACAAAAATAGCTCTGAAATTGCTTAACAGCTATCTCTAGAAAAACATTAAATTAACAGAATGATCAACAAACATCAAAACAACTTAAAAGAGTACATTGAAGAGACATGTCTTCAGACCATTCCTAAAAGAAGCAACAGTTGTTTACATGCCCAGCTAATGAACCTCTGCAGGCAGTGATATTCTCAGGAAGGCTCTCCTGCAGCTATTAACATCCAGGCAGGTTCATAACAATAGGTATGCCGAGCCTCAATCCATGTTGGTAGGTTAAAACTAGTTCCCTGAATTGGGTCAAGAAATCAGTTGTCAACTAATCCAGGTCTTTCAGTATCAGAATAATATGATCTTGATACCTTGATATCTGTTAACAGCTTAGGTGCCACATTTTGTACAGCCGGAACCTTTTGACATTCTTCAGAACTAGTCTTGCATAAGTGCACTTACTTCTCCTGAGGAACTGGGTTATCTGAACACATTTAGAAGGCTTCTTTCTGGTGCTGATTTCTCTCATATACAAATGTACAAAAATAGGGATGCAAAGAACATTTGCATTGACACATCAAGACACCTCTATCAAAAAAGGAAAAGAGATTTTTTACTTTGGAATGAGAGTAGAAATATGAGTGGTTCCCATTTCCTAGCCTTTTAACAACAGCAATAAGACCAGAAATTTTTTGGATAAAATATGTTAGGATTGGTCTAAAGTGTGTTATTTACTCTGTCATTTAATAAAAGAAGTATTTTGCATGAATATGTTCTGTACAAACAAAAATCATAAAAGTTTTACAACACAATTCCAAAATGCAAAGAAAATCACTGAAAAATGTGCATACTCCTTTGATTTCGAACTTTTTTAGGTGATGGAGAGAAGGTAGAAACTCTAACTGAAGTTGTCAAAGCCTATCATGTCCTGTCTCAAAATACAGACTTGTCGTGTTCGTCATGCTTAATTTGTGTCTTTTATAAATAGATGCTAGGGTTCCTCTTTTCTTCTAACTTTCTTCTCCCTCAGCCCATGCACTCTCTTTCAAAAAAACAAACAAACAAAACAACACTTTTCCCAGCAGTATCATCAGTAGAAGGCAAGTTTAATTGTTGGTACAACCCTTAGAAAGGACATATTCTTTTCTTTAAAGCATAAATCTTAGGGTCTATTCATACATACTAAATATACATACCAAATATATATTACACTGGCAAACAGACTAAGTTGGCTTTCATGGCATGAATAATGTGCTTCAACTTTGCAAGAGACATGTTGGCGCCTGCAAATTTAAAGGTATACATTTGCAGTGTGATTATTCATTCTGAACTATTTCTGGAGGGAGGCGGAAAAACCTAGAAGCTTTCATAACTTTAAAAATCAAAATAGATAACTAAAAATAACAAATCATCTACATCAAGTGATATGATCTAGTTTTACACCTGGTTTCATCATCTATGTATAGTGTAAAGATTTCATCAACTGTGTGAAGATTTCATAGGGATATATAATTGGAAAGGGTCAAGTGTCATACTTTGAAGCAAGATGCACAGTGACCAAAAAAACATAAAGAATGGTGTGCTATTTGCTTTAGAGTTAAGTATTCAAAACCAAAAGAACAGAAAACCAAAACCATAGCTCTTCAGCAAAGAACTCGTTAAACTGCAACCATTCCAGTTACTGCTGTTTCCCTTATTTTTGCCTCCATGCTTGATAAGTTCAAAAAGGAAGTCTGAAAATATTTTCTCCCTTGACCAAATGCTTTCCATAATATCTAGCAACTGTATCCTACGTTAAGCCTTTTATTCTTGTCTTTGCACTTTAGTCTGTATTTATATTTTACCCATTCAGATTAAGCATGATATCTTATATTACCGTAACCATATAAAAGTAGATAAATGTGTTTTAGCACAGCTAAAAGTTATGAAATTCTTAAGCTCCTCTGAAAGCATTCATAATTGTTTAGTGGGTTGTAATCGTTTGTTTTAAAAGTTCTAAATGCAGTCATTTCAACCAACAATCAACTGTATAAAATAATTATCGAAAGCTAGCTTCTAATGAATGGTGCACGTATATCTGGATTATTCTCATAGCCTGAACCAAATTAAAGTCCAGAAAGATGGTATGAAGAGTTTAGGGTGTTTGTGGCTGCTTTTAAAAAGTAATTTCCTGATTCTGGATCATACTTGTTAATGAGATTTCTATATTAAAGGTAAACAACCAAAGCATGGAATTAACTTGACTACAAATCAGCTTGGTTAGAATAAATTTAAATGGATCAATTCACATTGTGATTATCCGAACAAGTCCTTCTTTTGAAGCAAGTCAACAAGTGAGCTGGAATGCTTAATGCTGCTTGAATAGCTTGCATTCAACATCAGTGGATTTTAACCCAATCTCTTCTTTTAAACCCATTTAGCCACAATCTAGAAATAATTGTCAATCATTAAGTAATTTAACATGGAAATTCATCTGGAAGTGTCAACTCTGAAGGTTAGGGAAGGAAATTAAGGATAGAAGAATGCACTTCACAAATAAAAATGGCAGTGGCATTTTTCTGTAGCATATGCATTGCTTGCTACTGTAGTTAGTGGCCAAATTTAGTTGTGTTCAGACTGTGTTCGTCTAATTTGTCAAGTGTAAGTGTGTGCTTTTTACATGTTTCTTTCTTTAGATGTAAAAAAGAAATCCCCTCACAAAACAGTACTTAGCAGCTCAAAATAGAGATGGGGAACTTGTTAGAAGAAGGTGGGCAAGAAGAGGAAACTGTAACCAGTCAGAGTGACAAAAGTGCCAGCAAGAGTCATTTTCAAGGCAATCTTTCCCCAAGCAGGAAGCAGATCTGGAATGACAAAACAAGCAGGATCTGATATAAAATACTGAATTTGGATGTAATGACAAACTATAGCCAATGATGCTAATGTTTACAAACTAGCTTCAAACCATGGCTTTAGATTCTAGCTTGTTACGCTAGACAAACCATAGTTAGCGAGTCTGGTTGGGCAATGAAATACAAACAGAGTTAAGATTAATAAACCATCATTGCAACAGAGCCCTGATGATAGCATTCTTAAGATGATGATGAATATGTGCTGAGAACACAATTATCTCTATGAAAATCCTCCCAATGTTTACGAAACCATAAAGGACTCCTATATTCAGGAATGTGCCTGGTTTTAACCTTCCACTTCTCTCATTTCTTAAGTTACTGCTGCATATTAGGCTGAGACAACCTTATTCTCAGCTTCCACAGTTTGCATTTCTGATATATGTCAGTTTTAAGATGACTTTTTAATAATGCATTTATTGAGTGGAGAGACAAAGCAATTAGCTCCTTTATTAGATTTTTGAAATGGTGTCTCTATCCATTAGGTCAAGAGAGTGATATTTTTATGATTGGCTCAAATGTTTCCTACTGCAAAGATCTTAAGACTTAAAAACTTCATTAATTGCTTCATAAACTATTCTAAAGCTTGAAGGCTCCTGACAGCTTTTGCTAATATTATCAGTAGTTGAATGTTCAGTGCTTCAGATAATAGAACCCTGGATGTATATAAATGTTGTTACAGATCTATAGATAGTTATTTTATGAGCACATCTAAATATATTTGGTAGATCACACCATAAATTAAATCTGAACAACTCTTGTTGGAATGAGTAAACCTTGTTCAAAAGATGGGTTGTAATATAAGACTATAAAAATTAGTAGCAGTGAAAAAGGCTTCATAGAAGAAGAATGCTTAGTTAGAATGTATATTTACCAGTATTTCCAAGCACTTTGATTCTATTTTAAATATTAAGGCGAAGATTCCCCTGGGAAAAAATAAGAATAGTTGTGCAGACGTTAGTATTTCACTTTTTTGCAGCAAATGTGGACATTCATCTTAGAATTTTGTGTGTGTGTATGTGTGCGTGTGTGTGTTACCAAAATGATAATATCATTTGCTGAACAGCAGCATAGCATAGGGGGAAAAAAGGTATCAGTCATATTGTGACCCACCTTTAGTCCCAATTCTGGAGCCAAGATATAAATCTTATTTTTGTAGATATTCAGCACAAGAAGGGCAACATATGTGGCACAGATTTGTCTTCTTTATGTTTGCTGCTTTCTTCAGAAGGCTAGATGCTGCCATAAGCGGTATAACACTAACATGCTATAAAACATTTACATTATTCAATCACTGTCCAGAAATGATGGAATAATCACAAGGAAGAAAGTAACTTATAAATGTTTCCAGCTTCTGTATATATTTAGCTGATGTTTAGTAGTTTGTTGTTTCTGTGCATATCTTGTTATCAATGTTGAGGGATACACAGGGGTCAGAATGGCATGACGCACATATTTTAAATAATTATAATAATGACATTTTATTTGTTAGATCAGTCAGTGCTTACTTCCACACCTTTCCATGCAAAAATATTCTCAAGAACAAGTGCGAACTAAAGCAATTTTGTCCTTAAAATGTGACAGTGAATTTGACCTACAGAAGAACAGATGTTCTCTTAATGATGTTCTACTTTCAGGCAGATATTAAATGCAGCATTTGCCTAATTCTTTTATATACCTTACTACTTCCCTCCCTTTTCTGTTCTTTCTCTGCCATGGTAATGGAGAGGCTTAGAAACCTGTACAGTGATTTCTAATTTAAAATTTTCTGGATTTAAATATTCTGCCTTTAAAAGGTTTACAACTTATCCCTTATTTGCTGACATGGGAGATAACGACACTAGTGGCAAGGCTTAATACCTTCTTGATAGGAGGATTAATGCTACTTTTGCTACCCCCAATTTAGTCACTTAAACTTGTTTGTGTCTTGTGCACTGACTCATTGTAGAGTATGCATGTGTTTTGAGCCACAGTGAGACAACTTTTCAAGTAATTAATACCAGTTTTCACAGCTCTGCACAAAGAAATCCACAAAGGTTGTGATTCTATTGAAGAATCAAGCCACTGAGCATCTTCCTGCACTTCTGGTTGTTACATGCAGCACTCAAGAGAGAAGAGATAGAAGATGTTTGCTGTAATTGAAGAAACCTTTTGTATTGAAATGTCTAAGGAAAGACAGACACACAGGGCCAAATATTTGCCCCCAGTTAGTGCAGTATAGCCCTGTGACATCACTGCTGACTTTTCCATGGTCTAATAGACACTAATGGTTCACTCTTAGGAAGCATTGCCTCAGCAGCAAGTGATGCAGAACAAGAACTGATGGAGGATACAGCTCAAGTGTTCCATGATAATTGGACACTTGGGACATATAGTGACAGACCAGGCAACTGTTTTCCAGGAGGTCCTGCCACAGCACAGTCAGGTTGTTGTTAATGGTCTGTTGAATGCCACACACATGTATCTATCATGTTATACCTTTGCTCCAGACATAAGAGAAATCAATGTCATTTCAGCAAGACAGCTGAGGATACAGTGTGACTTGGCATGACAATAGTGAAGGATTGGTAGGACATGTAGAATGATACTCCGAAGTATTTTTTTTTAAAAAAAATGGATAGATCCTGTCAGTGTAAAAATGATATTGTTTTTGATTGCAAGAAGGTGCATGACTTGTAGCAAAGTAATTTATTTGTGCCTCTTTGGTTTCACGTTTCTTGGAAAATGTAGTGGTTTTCCATCCTTTTTCAGAATATCCTTAAAATGAGTTCATCAGCAGCAATGATGTCTTTTTCTGTGTGTTTTGTTATTACCAATAGACAGAGCAGGCAAAAAGAGAATGGTTCTTAAATGGTGTGTTGGGATCCACTTATGGTAATATCATTTGCTGAAGACAGTGTAGCATAAGAAGAAAAATGTGTGATGATGCACTGACATGCAGGCCCTTGGCTCATTTGCAGTTGAAACAATAGGTGTAAGCACCGTCTAAGGAACTGTTGTACTTTGAAAACAAATTTGTTTTAAGTTTATTACATATTGCCACATTGAAATGATACAGGAGAGTCTTACAGGTCACAAAATAGTCCAATATATCTACAATCCTAATGTGATATAAGTGCCCTGGGAGGAGGTGAATAGATTAAGTGTACAGATTGGAGAGGAAATGTTATTGTGTTCATCTTTGTAAAAATCAGGAATGACCTCCACATTTATGCCCTATCATTTAGCATCCTTAATTTCAAGAGAACTAGTTAAGAGATGCTGCATACCACCATAAAGTATCTTTCATGTTTTGAATAGTTTCTGTGCTATGCCTCCAGTGGAATTACAAGTGTATAATCCATAGCAGGTTAACTGTCATGACTCCCTCTAATCCAGTCATGAGATTTGTAATTTGATGAAGTACTAAGAATTTTCTGTGAGAGAGTTCTACTGTCTGCCTACAAAAATTCTAAGTACCTCATAAAACTAAGGATCTTGATTATTCTTTCTTGCTACAGAGAAAACAAAGATATGTGCACCATTTTCATTCATACTTTGCGAAGCCTTCTGCAGAAATATTTGATACTTGAAAACCCTGTGCATTTCTGCACAAAATAATGTCCTGGAACACTTGGCAAAGTGTCAAGGATATTGCTATTGCACTGTACTACCAAACATTGTTTCCTAAGCATTAGAGAAACTCCTTTTTTCAACCAGGAAAGAAATAAAAATGAGTATTCTTTCCATATCTAGGCCAAAGCTGACAACGATGAAATACAAAGATACAGTAACTCTGAGTCCTTTATGAAAGATGGATTTATATGATAAATGTGTCATGATATGTGGATTCTGTGCAGGAGTGCTGAGTGCCATGCAGTTCTAGGGCTCTGCAGAAATGTCCAATGTATCCCTGTAGAATCCTTGTCTATGGAAGCCTTACCATCCACTGGCATCAATCAAACATGGCTTTGCATAGCATGTAGTTCCATATGTGGAGTTACCGCTGTGTTGAGCTATTTAACACTGCCACACCCCTGGACCTACTGTAGCCCTGTTTAAGCTCTCCTTTTCCCCACCATGATCAATCCATGACTGCTGGGGAGTGAAAGGGATCACAGCAGCATCTTACCGTCCTATAGCCAGATATGAAGAGATTACCACACTGGGGTCCTCTGGAAGTTGCAGCAGCTGGCCAATTGTTTGTGCCTGGCTGTGGGAATATAGCAAAATGCTGCTGAGGTTAGTTCCATACAAGGTAAAGATTGGTCAAAGGGAAACTTCAACAGAGTTATAGTAAGTCTAGAGGGCTTTGGTAACTGCAGAGCAGGAAGTGAATGGCAGCCTTCAGTGATCAAAAATAAACATATGCCAATGAGGCAATTGATGTTTTCACCCACCATAATATCTCCAACTTTTGTCCTTCGATTTTTCTTCTCTGAATGAATTACATTAAGACGAGGAAAAGCAGAAGCGTGCAGTTGGATGACATCTTAAGAAAGAGACTAAATCTTACCTTGGTGGCCACAGTGTATGGGGGACACAATCAGTTTCTCCTTTTCTCAGTTTTGTCCCAGATTGTAGTCTATATACTAGAACTCTTTGGAAGCCTTTATGAACTCTGCTCCGCCCTGTCTCTCCCAGTAGTTCATCTTCATTTCTGTATCTGGGTTCTGTTTCTTGGTGTGACAGCATCAAAATTGAAGTTTATATTTATTGATGAACTGGAGTTCAGTTTCACTTGCTCTATATCTTGGCACTGAAACAAACCCACGTGTTCAGCGTGATTAGATTATCACTGAGGTAAGCAAATGCATCTTACTAAGAAACTACAGAATAGCCTTTCTTCAGAAGTAAAATCAATAATTGTTGAAGTCATCATTGTTGCGCTCAACAGTACATGCCATTTTCATAAATCATTCACTTTCATTTTCATCCATCATGCATTACAGCTGGAGAATGGAAACCTGTTGTTGGACATAGATGAAAATCTTGATAGAGTCACTCAGGTAAGCTAAACCTGTGTAAATATAGATGAACTCACAAAAACTAGGTAGAAAACAGATGGTATGTTAATAGAAACTGCAAACGTTTGGTTATACCCTCAACATTTGAATATTTAGTACTTTTCCTTCACAGAGAGTTAACTGCTCAAACCTAAGGTCCCTATCACACTACAATGTTATAGCGCTATTATTCCACTTTAACTGCCCTGACCTGTGGAATTCTAGGTTTGTAGTTTGATGAGGCACTGGAGCTCTTTAGATAAGAATTCTAAATGCCTTTCCTTAAAGTGCAAATCCATGATTCCATGCAATATTACCATGGCAGTTATAGTGAAACAATAGCGCTATAATAATGTAGTGTGATAGGGCCCAAGTGTGAAGAAGCTGCTGCATTCTGAACTACAGTTCCAAAACATTACATTAATCACCAAAACTTCCTCCACCCCAATCATGCTCTCAGTCTGTAGCAAGTCCCAATAAATAGCTGAAAGATCAAGCATATCTAAAGTCAAAGATATGATTAAGGTATCAAAAGCTAGGATGAAGGAGTTGAGTGAAATAACCTCTAGTTAAGTTCAGGTCCATTCTCTCTCTCAAGGTTTCCTATGTAAAGAATTTAAAATTTATATTTCTAAAGTATGGGATTTTATGTAGTCCAACATAAATCACACCTAGCCAGTTTCAAGTCTTACACAGGAACCCAACAAACCAGAGGTTGGGGTATACCTTTTTAGAAGTAATCCATTCCTGCTTCCTGCTGCAATGCTCATCTGGTGGCAGGCTATTAAGCAATTTGTTGTGATAATCTTTATTCAGAAATAATTCATTAGAGTACTTGTAACTAGCACTGTACCTTTTGATTGTTTTTAAAGCTCTCCGAAATATAAAAATGGCCCCAAATTCTCCGAAATGACCCTCAGAAAGTAACATTTTAGGTGTGATGACCAAATGTTATTCAGTATGATATTTGTACCAGTCATTATATTACTTTTATAAGTAGCACTGCTAACAGATGTTAACCAAAAAATAATGAAACGTTAGAAATAGCATAATATTTAGTATATTACCAAGTTTTGCCACAAATTCTTAGAAGTGATTTGCACTATTTTCATTGGGGAAGGAAACACTTATTAATGCATAGATTTCATAGTCAGCATGTAAATATTCATATTCATTTACATTCACCTATAAACACTCATTTATAATATATCTGAAACAAAAGAGGGGAAATATGTTATATTAGCTAAATTTTGGGATGCATTAAGAGTTTTTTTATGTATAAAGAATTTTATAAAATTACTACTTCATCCTTCTATATTTCTGCAAGAATGATTTCAATTTTGACAAAAAGGCAGGTTTCTGCCCCAAGGAACCTGCTTACTTTGAAAAGAGAGAGAAAGAGGAAGGTTTTAATATACTAGAACAAACTATTTATTTATTTATACATGCATATATACCTACATACTTCCCCTAATATCATGGGATTTCAGGGTGCTGTCAATAAAACCAGTTTAACCAACAACAATTTGAATTGTAATACAGTGAAAATAATTCAAGACTAAATGATACTAAACAATTTAACAAAGTAAAACAATTTAAAACCAGTTTGAAACCATGCTTATACACAAATTTAGAGGAATTTAGTTCAGTCCTGAAGGAGAAAAGTTTTTACTTACCACTGGAATGAAGCCACCTCTTGGGCTTCCGAGGGGAGGGCATTCCACAACTGCTATGCCACAGTAGCTAAGTTCCTTCTCCCACATCTTCATCGTATATTGCTAATGGGGCACAGAGGACAGCCTCTCCAGCAGACCTTGATCCTTCGATAGGCATATATAAGCAGTGAAAGTAATTCAAGTATTGAGATTCCAAACTGTTTAGGGTCTTGAATGTCATTAAAAGCATTTGAATTTAGGCTGGAAGCATTTTGACAGCCAGTATAGCTCCTTTAAGACCAGTTTTATCTAGTTTATTGTTCAGTTTTCCAGTTAACAATCCAGCTGTTGCATTTTGCACTAGCTGCAGCTTCTGAGTTGTCTTTAAGGGCAGCCCAATGTAGAGTACATTACAGTAGTCTAATTAGAAAATTATAAATTATAATTAGAAAGTTATAAACTAGAAAATTATAAAGTTATAAATTATGCTGTCCAACAAAGGCTGTGGAAAGCAGATTAACCTAAGCTAGCTTTCAGCATTTCAAGTCACAGACTTCCCCTGGGTATCCAGTGACGGAAATGAATCAAGGAATACTCTCAAGAGATATAATCTACTCCCTCAAGGAAATACAACATCCAGAGCAGGTCACTTACCTAATTCCAAGATCTGAGAACTACCAGATCATAGAGCCTCAGTTGTATTGGGATTCATCTTTAGTTTATTCACCCTTTTGCAACCCACTGTAGCACCCAAGCATTGGCCTAGGCCTATGCAGCTCCACTTACAGAAGAGCTGGATATCAACAGCCTACCAATAGCATCCAGCCCCACAATTCTTGACAATTTCACCCAGCAACTTAATATAGATTTTAAACAACATGGGGGGATGAGGGGGATGAGATGGAACGAGATGGAACCCTGTTGTACCCCATACCTTGGTAGCTATGGGGGGAATATGCTAGTACCATTCTCTGGAACTGGGTCTGTAGATGGGAACATAACCACCACAGCACAATGTTTTCTACTTATATCCAGCTGACTCAATTGTGTAGGATACTATGGTCAGTGGCATCAAAAGCTGATGAGAGGATCAATAGGGGAGCACTTCCCTGTTTTACACACAAAAATCAGGGCAAAAAAAAAATGTTGTATTATAATGAATGAATGCAGTTTGATTTTTGTATCCTAACCAAGACCTCCTGTAGCCTATTGTGTCTCTGCTCACTAAAATTAAAACACAGGTTTATCCAATGGAAATAGAAATTTAGTGGAGACTCACATGGACAATGAGAGATTAAGGAGTGAAGTCATATTAGAAAAAGCCAGAAGTGAGAACAGTTAGCCTAGAGAAATTGCATGGCTTTTTCCAAACAAATAAAGAAGTCAGTAACTACTGGGCTTAAAACCTGGCTGGAATCCAATAAAGGCACTGTGGCAGTGTTCAGAAAGATCACCCTTATTTAGCCTATTCCAATATAAACAAAAGGAAGGAGTCTTGTAGCTCCTTAATAAATATATCTCAGCATAGGCTTTGGTGGACTCCAGTCCATTTTTTCAGCTAGTATAAAAGGTTCCACAAGACTTTCTTTCCATAAAGGAGTTGATTCTGACAATATACCTGAGTCTGTCTGATCCCCATTATTACCTAGGCACCTTCAACATGCAGCCATTACTGGTTTCTTTTTCCCCCTTCCATTCAATCAGATTCAAATAGAAGTAGGAAATCTTCCAATGTACATTTTCTTCAAATAAAACAGGCTCTTGCAAAGAATATTATTAGCTTCCAAAAAAGACTATTTATTTATACTAGAGAAATTAAATTTGATCAGCTTTTTACATGCATGCTAATACATCTTCTCAAATGGCTCATCAGTTTGTCATATCTCCATGCTTTCTCTGCTTTGTTTCATAAAATGCCTAATTATTTACTACACATTCAAAATGATAGGCTGTAGAAGCTCCACATTTTCAAACCCAGTTGAAAATTGAGTATGCCAGGATTCTGGGGGCTACACCAAAAACTGGAAAGATGCACAGGAAACATCACTTTGCCAGATATATTTGGCTTCCAAATTACTGCTGGATGTTCTTGTAATCACCAGATTTAACTGAATTTCAATTCATTTCAGATATTTCACTTACATCTGGAATGAAACTACATTTTTTATTATAGTCTGCTTGATTGTGTGTGTATGTGTGTGCATCTTTGTGTGTGCAAGTGTGTCCATTCCACAATCATTCTCTAGGTGCTGAGCCTTTTTAGAATAAAAGATTAACAAGAAATAGTTTTATCAGAGTACCCTTGGCTCACACAGGCTGAAAAATAATCTCTTCCCTAGATAATTGGGAGGGAAATTTCTGCCAGCCTGCATCCTTTTAAGAAGTGGATTTGTTACGCCTCCTTAGCACATGAGGAGCCCAACCTTTAAAATGGGTGGCATCTTATCAAACAAAGAATTTTTACCAGACAAAGTGCTGTCTTTCAAATCAGACATTTGAAAATATCCCTTGCCTCTCTTGCTTGGCATTTGTATGTGGAATAACTGGTCACTTTCCCTTCAAATTAAGACCATATTTCATTTTTGCCCCTTTTTAAGGACTTTGTGCTACAAAAAGGGTCTAATTCACTTTTCGTTTTGAGTGCCTCTAATTGAAGTCACTTCAGGCACAAGTACAGCCTTTCCCTGAAATCGAAGCTTAATGACAGCTTCAGGCTTGGAAGCCCAGTTGTTGAGAAAGGAAGACTTTCTTGAACCTTATGATTACCTTGCACTCTCTGCCAAGCAAACAAGTCTCTGCCCTGCTTAAAATCTGTTTTAGCTTTCTGAATATTGATTAGAATGTATAGCCCTGTGAAGGGCATGAGAGGCACAGAAATGAGAGAAAAGGACAGCATATCATAAATATTTTAGAAGTAATTAGGTTGCCATGATGGAATAGTTTTGACTTAATGTTACTGCCTGCCCAGTGCATATGCCTTCTGCCCCTAGGCCTACTAAATATCCACATCTGCACACCTAAAATCCACATAGGTCCAAATTTTGCAATTCTCACCATGGATTCAGCTATATGGTATAAACATTCATACACTGGAGGATTATGTAATAGCTATGCATATAAGGCATCTCATAGTGATGGGCTGGAACTGAGTCACACATTTATAGTAACCAGAGTTCCCCGTTCCTTGCTCCTTCCACAAAAGGAGTTATTCTTCATTATGTTGCAACTGTAATGTGATTTCTTTCTTTCTTGATAGTTGCAAAATTAGAAATATTTTCAAATAGCTTTGTATTTGTAATTCTTCATTATTTCTAAGCTCTGAGCATAGTGCCACTACTTGATCAAATAACAGGATCAATCTCCTGATATCATCACCAGGGCAAACTCAACTAGCCCTGTTGCTTGGACATAAAAAGATCGCTCTGGAGGGCTTCTCTCTTCAGAAGACTTTAGACCTCCATTTAATAGTACTCATTCCCCCTTCCATCAGTTAGAGCAGTGGTTCTCAACCTGTGGGTCCCCAGATGTTTGTAGACTTCAGCTCCCAGAAGCCCTGAGCATTGACCATAGTGGCTGGGGCTTCTGGGAGCTGAAGTCCACGAACATCTGGGGACCCACAGGTTGAGAACCACTGAGTTAGAGGTTGGGGCTTCAGATACATACAGGAAATAAGGGTTGTGGAGGAAGCTTCTTGTGTGGCTTTGCCTCCAGTAAAGAATAGGGCAGGAGCTGTTCATTTATCTCATGTCATCTCCTCTACAGACAGAATGGTTTAAAATTGGGAAGTGGGAACTTGTATCCACAGATTTCATACGGCCTCTTCTTGCCTAGGTGGATATCAAAGCAGAGGCTATGTGGTTTAATGTACTTAGCATTCTTTACCTCATGGCTGGAAAGAAGCAGGAAAGAGAGACAGTAAGCAAACAATTCCACACTCCAGAAGGAAAGATTCATTGGTGGCTACAGAAGCCTGTTCCTACTCAGACTGTTATGACAGAAGAAAGAGGGAATGATGGAAGAAGAAGGGATCAGTTCCCATAAATCTAATGAGGTGGAGGACAGTGGAAGCACAATCGCTGTAACAACAATGAATGCCAAAATCACTCCTGTGAACATTCCAAATGAAGACAATACCTATTCCCTCAACAGCAGTTCTTCTTTACATGTCACTTCTGGTCTCTCTTGTTGGTCCCATTGTGTCATTAAAGTGGATGAAACAGCACTGATAAGAGTCTTAACTTATCTTTACATGAATATGTGTTAGACATCTACTTTAAAATTGCCAGCCTCTGATTTTCTCCTAAAAAGTGTAATATGATAGCTACAGGGCCAAAAACCCCTACATCAGCATGATCTGTCTTCTTACCTTTGATATTCCTTAGTACGTTGGATCATGCTGCAAGACAGAAGACTAGAAAGGTTTCTCTATACCTTTTCTATGGCATTGCTAATGAGTTTCTACATATAGTTCAGGACCTTCAAGTGGAAACATTCCTCCAGGCTCCTTCAGACTTACAAGAATCTGGATCCTTTTCATAGTATTTAATTACAGTACTATGAATCCACTTTAACTGCCAAGGTTCCATCCTCTGAATCCTAAGATTTGCAGTTTAGGAAGGAGTATTTTGAATTCTCACCTATTGAGCTATAATCCCACCCCAAACTACAAATCCCAGGATTCCATAGGATGGAACCAGGACAGTTAAAGTGGAATCAAAGTGTTAGAATTATATAGTGTGAAAGGGACCCAGGTCTCTGCAATTGGCCAGTATTTCTGTGCAACAACTTGGGTGTTTGCTTGGCAACCTATCATACAGTCCAGGCAGTACAGTCTTCTGTTATGGCTAACCACCTGTACTGTGATTATCAGCAGCTGCCACAAACTATAGGTTACTTGAATCAACTGCTGGCTACTCTAGAAGAGACTTTTTAAAATCTATTTGTAGAAGGCTTGGATTAGTTAGTATGGCAGAAGGAACAAACATCAAGTAAGGCTGAATTTAATGATGAATAAGATTTTTTTTCTTTTTCCAAATGGTCTACCATTCTACAGATATAACTGAGTTAAAATTCATTGAAGGAATGTGTCAGCATTTAGAAGGCTATGTGACTGAAGGAAGAGGAAGAATTATCATCCATATTATCATTGAAACACAAAATAATCTTCCTGTAATTCCCTATATGCGATCTGAATGGGATACTTAAGAATGCCTTGAAACATTGTATAAGGCTAGCATCAGGGCAAAATTTTACAGAGCAGAAGTCTTTATTGTCCTTGGCCAATGTAGCTTACAGCCAGAGGGTTCTCAAGAGGCTCATAATTTCCTGCTACAGCATTCCCATACCAAAGGCACCTACTGATTTTGTTTAAAATTCCTTTTTCTTCCATTGTTGCTATGAAGACCAATACTGGCAGAGATTAAAGAGATGTCAAATTCTTAAACTAGTTTTCCTTAAGCTTTGCCTCACAGACTATATATGCAAAAGTTGGCAGTCAGACCCTAAATAACTTATGTTTGAATGCAAAGAATATGTTGAAACTTTGTGTTTATCTTTCACTGCCTGATCATCTTTGTTATTGTTCAGTGGACAAAAGAGGATATACGACTGACTCATTCTCTTTTGGAAATTCTTTACAGGCTGTTCCCCAACTAGAGCTGTTTGGGGACATGTCTACTCCTCCTGATGTAACCTCTCCCCCTGTAAGTACTGGTGTTAAATGTCCTGTCTCTTTCTCCCATGACCCTTCCAGCAGACTTTGTGTAGAGATATAAGGGATGTAGATATTCATGAGGAGAAATGCCCCATGCTGAAGCCAAAAGAATTTCAAAAAGCTTTGCAATCATATTACCCAGTTTGACTGTTTCCCTGTGTAAAATTGCTCATTACCTTACTACTTTTTCAGCACTAATTGCTTACACTGATCTCCTGTGAAGCTATTAAAATCACACAACCTTAGACCTTTACGAAGAAACAGGTGCTGGAGGAATTTGCATATATCTGAGGAAATGGGAAAGAACCCTTTCAATTTACAGAATACATTACAAATTATGTGAGGTTTTTCATATACAATTGCTCATCCTTTCCTGAGCTGCTGCTGTTTTCTCCTGCTGCTTTCTCACATCTACATCTTCTCTCTTATTATCCCACCCATCATCCACCCCATGCTTTCCTCTCTCTCTCATGCTAACTCTTTTAATTAGGAAAGAGGATGTGGTGCCGGTTCTTGGCAGCAAAAGCACTGACTGTGATTCTACCAATATGTGTTTATCAGTGCATTCTAATTTCCCTTGTTTTACAGACCCCTGCAACTCCAGGTGATGCCTTTATCCCATCTTCATCCCAGTCACTTCCTGCTGGTGCAGAAGTATTTAGTTCTGTACCTTACAGCACTGCTGCCGTACCCTCAGGTAAGATATTCACATCATACCATGTAACAAAGAACATACATAGCCAATCGGAGTGTATTTGATTTTAATGGGAAATAAGTAGTATACTTCTACTGTTGTGCATCAAATTTGGAGAATAAATTTGACTCCATTTAGAATATTAGTTACTAAGTGCAAGTTCACATATGCATGTTCTTAAGTGCATAAGAATGAGTGATCTGAGGTCTAACATCAATGTACATCTTCTTCAGCACATTATTTTTCAGTGGGTGCAGTTGTTTGATTTTGGGGCACTATTGAGAATTTAGCTCACAATTCATTCATGATCAGTTTGAGAAAAAGCTCTCAGATGCTTTCATATCAGTCACAAAACACTGTGACAGTCTCTCAGAATGGCTTCGTCCTCAAGACAATAATCTCATTTGAGTTCAATGAAATTTCAACAGGAGGAAGAAAAAAATCCAGATGCTTAAGATATATATTTTTAGTATTCTTCATGTTCAATGCACAAAGTGGTCTCCCAACATGATGGCATTTGCTTTTTTTCTTCCCTTTTCACCCCTTTGGCTCTCCGTGCCACAACATTTTTAAAAAAGAAAGAGGGCAGAGAAATTTTGGAGAGATTTTGAGGTACTATGGGTGATGGGTTGCCCTCCTGGTTACAATGAGGAGAAAGAATTCTCTCACAGGAATGACATCATCAGATGTTCTCCTAATCCTGCTGTTGGAATGTCTTAACACTTGGTTTTGATTAGAACTCTTCCCCTGATTTATTTGAGAAATAACTGAATCTAAACTATGGCTTATGATTTTAATAAATGTCTACAATTAAATTATAATATATTATTTAAATATGAATTAGGCAGAACTGTGTATTATCTGTACTAGATATGTAATTCCTGCTGTCTGATAAATTATTGAGTCTGAATAAATTATTTTAAAGATCCATATAGGTGGGTGTATTTCATGATTCTACTGGGAACAGGAAGGCACTAAGCAAGGCCTATTAGATCTGAATCCTGTCCTGTGATCACTGAAAGTCTTGAACAACCTCCAGATGATTTTTCAGATCTCAGAAGGATTTCTCTCAGAAAGAGGCAAAGTGCAGCCCAGCCCTGCCTCCATCTGGCCAGTCACTTTCTAACAAAAAGTCTTTTCTGCTGCCACTCCCCATCCAAGAGTAAAATTGTATTTAGAGGGTAAATTGTGACCTCCGGAGGGTTTCAGAGGACACAATCAACTATTTTAGGGCCTAATTCAGAAGTTGGAGAGGTGGTGCAGGATGATGGGGCCTGCCAAGGTCCAGGACGTGTCAAAAATGGGCCCACACCTTCAGAAGCTGCCCAGACCCACTCAACCTGCATATGTGCACATTTATCATCCTATGAATAAGGTCTTGAAAATTCCTGTGTTCTTTCCTATCTCAGATATACAGATAAAAACAATATCTCTAACTCCTTTTCATGGTAACAGATTATGGATTCAGTTCTAATGTGAAGGGAAAAGACAAACTATTTTCTATTGTGTTTGCTAGCTTCAGCAGGCAAGAAAAAAATTGTTTTCTAGTTTTTCGATACACTAATTGATG
The DNA here is from genome assembly GCA_948472985.1 of Iguana delicatissima. NCBI lineage: Eukaryota > Metazoa > Chordata > Lepidosauria > Squamata > Iguanidae > Iguana > Iguana delicatissima. Next base: position 2,225,174 of record CAOKZL010000163.1, on the reverse strand, counting down.
AGTGGAAGTGATTTACAACAAAACAAGGGAAATGCTCCATTTTTTTTTTTAAAAAAAGGGAAATATAAAATGCATACATATATTACAAAGAAAAGCTTTCTAAAATCAAGGAAAGGCATCCATTACTTACAGCTTAGCAGAGCAATGCAGTTCTTACCAGCTATCTAAAAGTAATAAATGAACCACTGTAGACCGTTTTCGCAGCACTGTCCTGTCCTGCCATGGAGACCGAAGAAGGACGGGACCATGACAACACTTCTGCATGATGCCATCTTGGTCCCCTCCTTCTCATGTCCCCAGGGGATGCAAAGCAGGCTGAATAATTTACGGGTTTTCCCTGTCAGTGACCCATGATTACACCACTATTCTGTACTTACCTGTCCTGCAGAAGGGCAGGAAGCGTGATGGTGGCACTTTGCCCCAGCGCAACCTGGGAAAGTACCCGGCTGTGCTGTGAAAGGAGGAGGCATGTCCATCATACTCCCTTCCACACTTCCTGTGCAGAAGGGAGTGCTGCCATCGTGTTCCCTTCCTAGCAAAGCTGCTGCTGAGATCACCAATGGACTCTGACACAAGAAGGTAAGCTGTGAAAAGGGCCATAGGCCATTTCCGCATGGGCTAATAGAAATGGTGCAGAGCGTCCTCCAGGGAGGACATCTGCACCTGGGAGTGGACTGGGTTGGACCTACTTAACGTAGATCCACACCTCAGCCTGCTCCGGAATGACCCCAAGTGGTCGTCAAATGTGCTTTTGAAAGACCGCTTAAAACAGGTTTTTCAAAAGCATGGAGTGCACCATTCCATGCCCGCTTTCCAGTGCAGATTTGCAGGCTCGCACCAGCATGAGCCTGCAATCTGCCAGGGGCGGGCTTTAGGCTAGCGAGCTTCAGTGGTTGGTCAAGACCTTCAACCAACTGGAAGCTGCCATTTTCGTCCCTGGAGCAGTGCGGAGCAACGAGCACACACTGCTCCAGAGCAGCGCAGACCGGACCGGGGAGCCAAGAAGTCCAGTAAGTAGCGGCACGGGGCGATTCCCTCACCCCGTGCAGAAATGGCCTTAGTCTCCCTAGAAAGGGAGTTCTACAACTGTAGCACTACTATGAACAAAGCCCTAGCTCAACTCAACACTTGCCTTACTTCTTTAGGTCTCACTGTGTAATGAGATCTCAGATAATGAATGCAGCTACACAGCAGGTTCATCTGCAAGGAGCTGATCATTCCAACACACAGTCCCCGAGCCTTGTGTGTGTGTTATGTTCCTTCAAGTCACCTGGTGACTTATGACAACCTCATGAATTTCATAGAGTTCTCTTAGACAAGGAGTACTCAGAGGTGGTATTGTCAGTTTCTTCCTCTGAAATATAGCCTACAACACCTAGTATTCATTGGCAGTCTCCCACCCAAGTATTAACCAGGGCTGACCCTGCTTAGCTTCCAAGATCAGACAAGATCTGTGCGTTTTAGGGTATTAATACCTTCCCCAAGCCTTATACATCCCATTATCTAGAAAATGAATTGTGATTGTGTTTTTGGAGCACCGGTATGGAAGTAATTAATAACTTCCATTTCTTGCTATTTAAAATGAAAATCTGATCTTAAAAAAGAAAAATACATACTTTCATAAGGGAAAAAGGGAAAATGTCTCTACAATATGAAAATATAACCTTATTGCTGTATCAGTAAAAGTTATTTAATATTTGTATAGCAAAAAAGTCAAAATCTAAATAGGTCTGTATTAAATTGAGAAATTAACTATATTTTAAAACATTGATACTGCTTCAGTATACTTATCCAGCTTGGCATGGTTTTGTAGTGGGTAGGTGGAATCTATTACTATGAAATTGGTTGGGAGAATCATCTTAAGATGTACCTGATGGGGGGCAACAGAAAACAATGTGTATAGAAAATACTGAAATTGGGCTTCTTACAAAATGTTTTTGCAAGCTAAAGGTACTTTGGCTATGTTTTAAGAAAAAATTTAAAGAAACCATTTATATATTTCCTTCTGAATGTGGCCTTTACCAGAAACATTCAAGCAGTTTGTTATTTTCACTGAATGCTAAACACACATGGCTGCTACTTCAATAATTTTCATTATACAAGATGGAAACAAATGATAGCTGTTTTTTCCCCTCCAAAAAGTCAAGTGCAATATGATAAGAGTTATCACTACACTAAAACATCTGCAATCATGAGAAAAGATCTAGTCTGGGTTTTAAATGGACAACAGCTTTGATTAACTGAGTCTCTAAAAATAGGTTTAATGGGTTCTTAACCCACTTAGCATATTCCTTCTCAGCAGTGCAGTCTCTGTTGGCTTGAGGTACTGTTAGTTCTGTACCATTAGTTCTAATGGATGATACTTTTGAGCAAGCTTCCCTAGCTTGAGACTTCTTAGCTCCCTGCTCATAACTTCTTCCTTGCTGTAGTGAAAATATTCTGTGCACATCACATCTGTGCATACATCTCATGATTTTATGTGGAATGTGCTGACAGGCTTCAAACACAGTTCTAGTCATCCCTTACCACACTGTGAATGTTAACCTTCATCTTCAAGATGTGGCTCAGGAGTGATGAGTTCCTCTCTTTTTCCCCATTTACATATGCCAACCCTAAGCAGCTTTTCCACTGGCCAGTACGCACTGAAGGGGGATGGGCAGAATCCTTAGACCCTACACCAATTTGCAATATTGACTGCCATCTTTTGGTATTTGGACTATTCCAACAGACCTTAAGAAATGACTATGCCAGAAAAAAAAAAAATTAACTATGTGAAAAATATTTCCAGCTTACAGAGCTTATGTAAATTTGCACAGGTTCTTGAGAGTTACTCAAAGTCATGGATATTTTATTGTCACTCTGCCATAGAGGGAAATCTTTTCTGCTATGGTGTGATAACTGTAGCTGCTGTCATTGAAAGAGTAAAGAACTAATCTCTGGTATAAATTAGGAAAAAAACTGCAGGGGAAAAATGATCCTTTCAGTGACAAAATTACCCCCTGGGCTGATGGGAAAAAAATATCTATCTACCTTCCTACCTATCTATCTATATGAGAAAGAGTTTCCATATTGGGTTGTGAATTGCAGATACATTAAGAAAAACTTGGAAGAAAATGTTTTTAGAAGTGGTAAACTGTGGTATACTTAGTATAGGTCAAAGCAATGCCCTTTGTTAACCAGCTTGCTGAAAAGGCAAGAAATAAAGCTAGCTTCAGGGCTTTCCACAGTTGTTTATTAAGCTAAAATACTGAGAGCAAAGTACAAGTAACTATTGGTCTGTGCTGGGCTGGGGGAATGAGTGAGCATATCAAAGACTCTGTAACAAAGGAATTCAGTTCAGGGGGATAGAACAGAGAGAACACAATTAGGAACAGTATCTCCTCACTATTGTTTACTGGAGACCACAATCTTGTAAAGAAAGGTATAGTTTTGTATGAAGCCCAGTGAATTCTCAGTCTGCCCTGTGTCTCTAATTTTTGTCATCAACAGTACTTTAAGAGCTATTAAGACAGATAGTCAGTGAAGAAAAAGAATCCACTCTCAAGCCCTGTGATTCCTCATTTGTGTATCTGATCAACTTTTCTTCCTTGGCTGCCCTGTTTTTGCTATTCCTGTTCTGAAATTGTCCCCACTCTCTTTCCCCCTGAAGGTTATGTTGCAATGGGAGCTGTCCTGCCCTCCTTCTGGGGACAACAACCACTTGTTCAACAACAACTGGCCATGGGTGCTCAGCCTCCAGTTGCTCAGGTGATGCAGGGAGGACAGTCAATTGCATGGGGACAACCTGGGATATTTTCTCCCACCCAGCAACCATGGCCATCTGTAGCTGGTCAGTTTCAGCCTGCTGCCTTCATGCCAACACAAACTGTTTTGCCTTTACAAGCAGCCATGTTTCAAGGTACCGTTGCTCCCATTGCTACTGTTCCACCTACAAGTGATTCCACCAGATCAAGTCCACAGACAGATAGGCCTAGGCAGCAAACAGGAAAAGAAATGTTTAAAGATTTCCAGATGGCTCAGCCTCCGCCAGTGCCATCACGAAAACCAGATCAGCCTTCCCTCAGTTGTACCTCAGAGGCCTTCTCCAGTTACTTTAACAAAGTTGGGATGGCACAGGAAGCAGATGATTGTGATGACTTTGACATCTCTCAGTTAAATTTGACTCCTGTGACTTCTACAACACCATCGACAAATTCACGTAAGTACCCCCAATTTTCTCCTGCAACCTTCCACAAAATGTCTCCCTTTTCTAAGACAAAGCCATTCAAAGTATCCATGTATATAATTAAAAAGTAAATAAAGTGGGTGCCTTTGAAGTTGTGGAAACATGTTGTTAAGGATAATTATACATTACTTCAATGAATTTAGTTTTTGAAAGGCAGTGTAATGTCATCTTTAAAAGGCATAAAAACTGGTTTCCATGAATTACTTTATAGACTGCTAAAGAGCTTCTATTCACTATCTTCATAACTTGAGGAAATTCAAAAAATCTACAAGATTGTTTTTCAATAGATGCTATGCCAAGTTAACTGGTAGCTTACTAAATCTGGATTAATAATTATCAGCCTTACTTGATCATTGTGATTACATTGTTGCAAAAACATTTTGTCTGAATCAACCCTAAATTAAGAACTGCTGATGAGAGAATTTTCACTCAAGGGAACAGGATTTCCCAGGCTTGAATACCTAATACATGGGGGGTGGGGGATGGATATAAGCAGATATGATTATTTGTGCAGGGTCATCACCACAGTAATACAACTTGTGCTTAATGTCTGCTTTTTATGGTTTTGCAACAGTTGGTTTTCCAAGAAATTCCAGTATACTTCTCTAGATTTGATTTCTTTCACAGGGTACACAGTAAAAATGGCTCATTGGGCCTCAGCAATTTTTAAAGTGTAGTATCTTCAAACTGTACAACACTCTTGAGATTGCATTAATATATGTTTATAGAATTATTGTTCTTCCAAGATAAATGAATTAGTACTGCATCGTAAATTAAAAATAAAGCTAACACAGAACATGCTTAGTTGATATACTTGCCATACAAATGACAAAAGGTTCTTGAATTTGCAAAAGACAAAATAAAATTAAAATGTCATCACAGCATCAAAGTGAGCCATTTTAGACTTATGTTAAGAAGAATGCTTTCTCTTGAGATCAGCCAGTCAGATTCATATGGCATTAAATTTCTTTCTCAAAGAAAAAAATATCCATTCTTCAAACAGTTGCACAATACACACTAGGCTGATCACTCCCACAACACTTCCTCAAGCTGTCATATGCTATTTAGGATTCAGTAGTCCACTTAAGAGCCAGCACAGTGAAGTGGTTTGAAGTTTGGGCTAGGATTCTAGGAGACCCGAGTTCAGATCCCCTCTAAACAGTGGAAACTCACTGGATGGCCTTGGGCAAGTCACATTCTCTCACCCTCAGCGGAAGTGGCAAACCTCCACTGAATAAATCTTACCATCAACACCCTAGGATAGGATCACCATATATTGGAGTCAACTTGAGGGCACATAACCATAACAACAACAACAATGTGCATTTAATCCAAGTTCTTACTGTTGTTTTTCTTTAGCTCCAACTCCTGCTCCTAGACAAAGTTCTCCGTCCAAATCCTCAGCATCTCATACCAGTGATCCTGCTGCAGATGACCTCTTTGAAGAGGGTTTTGAAAGTCCAAGCAAAAGTGAAGAACAGGAAGCGGTAAGGAGCACAATTTTAAATTGTTCACAAATAGCTGCTTAGTTATTTGAGGCATCATATTTAACTCTGATCACGTTATCTTCAAAAGGAAGTTTTGAGATGCATGGACAGCTACTAAAACTTTTTCTATAGAAGTAAGGGCCCTGGAGTTGAATTCCAATTTTGGAAAGCTCCTCTGGGCCATATTCCTGGAGTGAGTGGCACTTAGAGTACAAAGACAAGATGAGCACAGCAAAATCAGGTAGGTTGGACCAGATTTCTATTCAGGGAAATTGTCTTCATTATGCACCAGTTCTCTGCCCTACAAAGCACAGCTCAGTTCTCAACAGTGTATATAAATGTTAAGTGTCTTTAAAAATCTTCTTTTCACTAACCACTGATCAGAAATAATAGCAGAAGAGGCTGGCATGCTAGATGGGGAACCCAAGTAGATTGCATCTGGACCACAGACAAGAGATTCTCCATTTGTGATAGAAAAGGAAGAGAGTTTCTGAGACCTATTATATATATTTACCATAGGTTCCAGGAATAAAATTTGTAGTATGTAGCTTGTACTATAAGTTACTCCAGAAAATGATTTAAGATATAAAATAATATGTTGCCTTACTTTTCTCCTTCAGTGCCATTTTTCCAGAACTTGGCAGCATTTCATCAACTGGAAAATTACATAAATTATATAAATGTACATAATTAATGTCAATGCTAGAGGACACAGTGTTTGTTGGTCATCTGAACTCAGTCCCCTTTTTCTCCACTAGCTATTGATGTGTGCCAGTATGCTGAAATGGTTTCTATATTGCAGAAGCAAAGATATGCCAGTTAACACAGAAGGCTATGCACATCAGCTTAACATTTTGATTTACATATCAAATTATAAAGTCCGTCTGATTGTTTACGTTTCCTATACTTTTCCAGTCAGTTGTTCTCTTGGTCCATTTAGACTACTTCTTTCTGACACAACTAGGGACCACTTGTGCATGATGGCACTGTCCCAGGATGGGGATGCATTACTGCCGGTCTGTGTTGTGCTTTCGCATGACATCATTGCAGTCCCACTGCCCACGTGTCCCCAGCAGTCACAATCACAGGATATTCCATTACAAGAAAAAATTGGTAATAGCCCCTGATTGTGTGTCACTCCCATTGCTGGCGGCTATGTGCAAAAGGTGGAAGTGCAATCTAGGCACTTCCTTCCCCAGTGCACTGGGGAAGGAAGGAGCATGTTCCTCGTGCTACCCTTCTGCAAGCAGCTGGCCAGGTGTGGAGGGGAGCATTCAGGTTATGCTCCCATCCCGGCAGTGGTACTGCCAGGATCACAATGGGACAACGATGGAAAACGGTAATATGAGGAAAGGGCCTACGTCTCTCTAAAACAGGTTTGGGTAACATCAGCTATAAAACAGATTTCAAAGCACAGGAATGTTGTGGCTTGAAGGGACTTTTGATTATACCATTGTAGTCCCTTCAGCAATACCTTAGGAACATGAGATGCAGAAAGCACATAGACAAGCAGAGATGGCGTGAAACAAAGGGATGGACAATTCAAAATGCAACACATTCACTCCAAACATATCTAGCTGTGGATTTTTAACTGGATCCTGCTCCTTCAAGCTGCCACCAAATAGGAATGAGATTCACCTTCATCCTTACCAATCCCCAGACCTTTCTGCCACTGCTGCTGCCCCATCTATAGGCTGAAAAGTAAGAGAGTATCACAGGAAATGTTTTGCAGGTTCTTAGGCAGTAGTGAGCCCTTCTTGCTGATACTTTTGCCCCATCTGCTTTCTTCAAAGGAAGCCTCTAGCAAATATGGAGGTTCTCTTGATACTCCTGGCATTCAGCAATTAACACATTCAAAACTGAAATGGTTTTCAGGATGAGCTGGGGTTCAGAGTGAGCTGGGATTATGCAAAGTTATTTGAACAATGGTTTTTTGAATAATGGTTGAAAAATATTTTTCTCATAGGTTAAGTAACTGAGAAAAATACTAGACTGATGAGAAACTTTGCATTTCAGGGGTTCTGCAGAAAATGTTGTATGTAGTTTTTTATGCAGAAAACATCCTTTTCTGTGCATGAAACAGCATGTTTGGTGCAAAAACATTATTTTCTATACAGAAAATGCTGTTTTATGTGAAAAAATGCAAATTTGGCACAGAATAATTCTCAGACTGCCAATAGTCTTCGAAAACTGCTCTGTTTTCAAAGACTTTTTTGCAGTGGGAAGAAAATTGCCAGAATTACTTCTTGCTTCCTTTGAGAGCCAAATTAGTGAAGAATTGCATTACTAAGAGGGAAGAATGACCTGACATATCACTGTACAGGTATTTCCAAGATAATCAAAATAGTTCAACACATACATTCAGAGGGCTGAATCAGTATTACCATCTGAAAATAAAAGTAAATGGAGAGCAGTGTCAAAAGCAATAATACAGGGCAGCAGTGGGCAATTTGCAGATTGGGTGGCAATTTGAAGAAATTTAGCTGTTTGGATCACTTTCATAAGTTTAAAAACAGAAGTCACAAACACTGTAACTGTAGCATGACTCTGTGCCTGTCCCACATTCAAGGAAACAACAGAAACGTAATTTCACTCACAGCTTTGCAACTGGCTAGACCCAGATTTGTCATGGCCATATTGTGTGTTTGCTGTTGGAACAAGCCACTGATGGGTGTAATGCACATTGCTGCAAATTTAGAGTTAGCTGGATTTGTGTCTCTGTGCAAACAGTAGATGTGGTTATAGCACCTGTTTTATATAAATGGCTCCTCACAAACTGGGACCATTAATCATATAAGCTTAAACCAGAAGCCGTATACAAACCATTTATATACCATCACAACCGCTTGTGAAGCTTTGACTGCCTGTGGCAGTATATGAAAATGCACAAGCTTCAATGACTCTTTTTGTGACAACAAGCCAGTTTCCTACTCTGTGCAGGGCATCCATTTCTCTAGTTCCATTTAGGGCTTTATAATCAGTTTCATGGTGCTAAACTGACAATTTTGAACATTTCACAAGGCAAAAACACTATCTAAGGGTTGGATGAATCTTGCCCCGGCAGGGGGTGAGTTCAAAGAATTGGATGAGCATTCTCATCCTTTAATAGGAGTTGGCCAAATGTTTACTTTCTTTTTTCCCAGCCCAGCAAGCTTTGCCAGCACTTTCTAGGGTAAGAAAAGCCTTGCCACATTCCTGAGCCAGAATCCACCATGATGTCATATCTAGAGGGAAAACAGTGTTTGTACATGTGTGTACCCCCTCCACTCTGTGCACACACACACACACTTTGATGGGGTATAAATGGCACCACAAAACTGCAGAGAAATATTTAACTCGGGTTTCAATTTTCACTGCAGTAGGCATTCATGATGAAATGCATCCAGAGTTTGAAAATAACATCAGATTTTGTTTTCCTTTTTTGATGTTGAGAAAAAAAAGGTGTTATGTTCTTGTATTCTAGCCTGATGGATCTCAGGCCTCATCCAACAGTGATCCATTTGGTGAGCCCATTGGTGATACTGTAAGTCCACAGGGCGATAGCTAGATAGCACAGGTTGGGGTAGGTATCTGTCCTTTTCTCTCTCTCTCACTTTTGAGCTGTTCACTTTCACCATTGCCTGCCTTCATTTACATGGATGCTGTATATCTATAATATTTCATATTCTCACTTCACTACCTCACACTGTTTGTGTTGTCAAAATAGAGACCTGTTTTGAAATAACAATGCAATCCTAAAGGAAAAAAACAACAACATTGAATACAACTGTGGAATTTGAGATCATCAGCGTTCACCAGAAATACTAGAAATCTGTTACTGTCATTCCCCAACTTCTCATTTTCATAAATAGTATTTCAGATGTCAGCATTTCATGGTTTTATAATACAAATTATGAAGTGGCAGGCAATTCTGGGCTGAAATGACATTGGTAATGACCTTTCTTTTCTAAAGGAATTAATTAAGTATCCTTCTCCAATTAAGAGGTGCCTTCCCACTCTGTACCTACATCAATGGTCAATTGAAAAAAACAACAACTATTACCTGAGGGTCAAATAAAAAATAGTAAATGACAGTATTTACATATGGATTGTTACTTCAGACACCAAATCCCTCTTTCTCATTATATTATATATGTCTATATATATTTATATATCATGACAAAATATGAGCTGACACAATTGCTTTAATCATTAACTGTGCACGCTGCATGTTGTGAGTGTCGATAGTTTTGTTTTGTTTTGTTTTTCTGAAGGTTACTGGCTATTTTTATTCTGGCATATGTGTCTTGTTGGAAAGACTGTGATGCTAAGTGCTTGTGAATGTTGTACATTCCCATCTCATCTCAATGTATTCCAATGCTGCTGCTATATCAAAAATGTTTCTTTTGTCACCCTATGCTGTGAATTGAAATAGTTTGAGCACTAAATGATTTATGGCCCTTCTTTCTGTGTATGCAACATTTGAAGCAAATGTATAAAAGTTGTGGATTTATTTTTAGTGCATAATGCACACTAGCTTCCAAACTTTAAAGAATGTACACTTTTTGGTAATGTGTTCCACCAACAATGTATATCTGAATGCACTAGCTGTCCCTCCCATTAAACCTTTCACATAGGCCTCCAGAACCCCTCTTTCCCCACTTGAAAGATCTGCCATCACTGAAGTTCACGCAGTCCCACATGATTTGCTTATCCAGTGCCAACACCATCAGCTAATCACCTTCCTTCTAGCTTCAGGTAGACATGAAGATTGAAATAGCTGAAGTACAAGCTTCTATTTTCTTTCCTGCCTTGATCCCAATGGCAATAACTTCAAGTTGTGGTCTGTCAGTGCTACGAAACATTGTGACTCATGGAAATCTAGATATCTTCTTTTCCTAGTCAGACATCATGATATAGTATCGCACTGAAAACATCATGGGAAAAGTATATTCTGCTGCTGTCTCTTTCTTGTTTCAGTATTGTAGAAATTTGAACTGGTGGAGAATTATTCGTTTTTACTTAATGGTAGTAATCGCTAATGGTAGTAATTTTGAATATTCTGCTTTCTCTATGGTTTGTTCTATTAGCAATGGTGAATTTCTGGAACGGGTGTGCCCACGAGAGCACCTGTATTCCCTAGTTCCCATTGTTTCAAGAAAAACTGATGTTGTTCTTTGTTGTCATTTTAAAACTTTTCATAAAAGCTTCATTTTGGCCATTTAATCTTTTCACTTCCAGTGTTCCCAGTAGAGCTCCACTCATAGAAAGTTTCCACTGGATGAATTAGGGAGGTGATTCTTTCTTTCTTTCTTTCTTTCTTTCTTTCTTTCTTTCTTTCTTTCTTTCTTTCTTTCTTTCTTTTCCTTCTTTCCTTCCTAAGCCACCCACCTGAAAAGCTAATCTTGAAGACTGGGTGACTTCTGTAGCAGAATGTCATAGAAAGACAAGTCAGGTTCCAAACAGCTGCCCTGTCAGTATCATGAAAACTTTAAAAAGGGGATGGCCATTTATCCTCCATTCCAATGTATTCCTGTTTTGGCATAGCCTAAAAACATTCTAGTTAAAGAACTGTATGTTTGAAGGAAACACCATCAGAATATATGTGTTCTTATTCCTTGATACTACAGCATCACTCCTAGGAAAAATGCCCCTTGTTCATCCTCTACAAAGAATTCTGTGAGCAGTAGTTCAGATTTTGACATCTCATTTTCTTTAGTCTTACTTTATTGATAAGCATTTTCCCTCAATTGAAAGATTTTTATTTTAGAATTGCAAAAGGAATGAGCTAAGTGTAAACACAGTGTTCTCTAGTACACAATGGATGATTTGAAAGTTATCTATTCCTTTTGTTATCTTCGCCGTATATGTGCTTACAATGATCTTGTTTATGCCATCTCTATATATTCAAGAGTGCATTCCCACATGATATTCCTTAATGTCATTTTATGTTCCTTGTTGTTAGTACTTCTTTTCTGTAGTATCTTAGAGTCTTTGTATTTGAATAACTGGGTGTCTTATCAGTTTCTATATCCTGCACTGTGTTACTCTTCTGATCTACCTGCAATCTTAAACTGATGCTTTCAGGCTTGGATTTCATAACTAACCTTTAAAGAAATGACAGCCACTCTCTTAGTAGTCAAATCTGCAATCTACTGATAAGGGAAACTGTTCTCTTGCTTTGGTTTATAAACCAGATTCTGAGAGAGCAATCTTAAAACTTGCAAGGAAGCCAGCTTGTGGGGGGGGGGAGATATTCTTAGGCAACATTATGTTCAGAATGTGGAATTGTAGAACACAAGGAAAATAAAAGCAGCAAACAAAAAATAATGTTCGCATTATCTTCTAAAGTCCATGCTGCATATCTCTGATGGTGATATTAAAGTACTGAAAAAAAATGGCAGCTTTTGCTCAAAAACATAACATGTTTTATTTCCTTATCCATCAAGTCACAGTAGGATTTTTGACAGTAAGAGAGATTCTTGAGTAGTTTCTTAGAGCTGATCAGGATGATCAACAGGCTGATCTCCAACAGCACAAACTTTGTCCTTTAACAGCATCACTTTGGCTGCTGCGTAAAGGCTGCCTCCTGCAGGACAGGAACTTCTTTCTGAGAAGAACTGACAGACAAGAGAGCACTCCATACTTACTGCATGTACAAACTAATCCACCAAGTATCAGTCCTGTTACCATAATGTCAAGTATTTCTAAAAATAGAGACATGCAGATCAAAAAGTACAACAGCTCACTGCAAGAATTTGTTTATAAAGTGCTCCTGCTGAAGAAGCATGAAGGCGATATGAGTGAACCAGTTATGTCAAAGGACTATTCAAAGAAAGAAGTTAGAATTTGCTCCTGAAGGTGAAGGCCAGTATGAAAGAGATATTAAGGAGTGAAAAACTATGGTGAATCTAGAGTCCAGTTTTCTGCCTCCAGGGCAGGGGCTGCCAAAAACAAAAAAGAACAGAACCAAAATAGCTGGAAGTGGCCAGAAATCCATTTCTGGTTTGAAAAGCAGGCAATTAAAAAAGAAAAAAAAAGGCATCCAAGAGAGGAGATGCAACTTATTTAAAAGACAAATTAACATTCATGGGAGTTTATGAAACAATATACGGTATTTGCAGGCGTATAAGACACAGCAGTGTATAAGACACACCCCATTTATACATCAGCAAATACTATTTGCTGATGTATAAGACACACTTGACATATAAGACGCACCTCATTTTCAAACAGTGTTTTTCAGGGAAAAAAGTGAGTCTTACACACCAGCAAATAGGGTAATTCCTTCACCATCTTTTTTTTTTTTCATAAAAAGAGCTGGTGTGGGAAGTCTGAAGGAGTCAAGGACTGCAAACTTAACCCTGGTTGGCCACAAGTGGTCCCAAGCCTGCACCTTTTTGACCCCATCTTAACAGGAGTGATCAATAAGAATCCAATGAATGCATGAGACAAGTTATTTCTAACTTAACCAGTAAATAATAAGAGGACTTCCAACTCTTTCAGTCCCTAAGCAGCTGAACAGAAACATGCAATATAAAAGATACATTACAATCTAGACTGAGGTGCAGTTCCCTTGAGTTTTCTTGACCTTCTTTTCAGCAGCAGAATCTCAGTGCCAGCCTATACTTCTGCTTGGATGAGCAAGAAGTAGAAGACTTATTTTCTGAAACACGTCAGCTGAGATTCCAGTTTCAGTTCAGCCACCCAGAAGTAGAACACTCTGCTAAAATCTGCATACGAGTAGAGAGGTCAAAGAAACCTTGGAAGCATTGCAACTTTAAGTTCATAATGCATCTTTTATGCCCAACTCCCATACATCAGGAAGAAAAATTCTGCCCATCACATTGATTGTGGAGCTTCTGCTCCCCAAATGATGTACCTCTTTCAAGTTAATAGATGATGGAAACATGAGGGGGCAAAAACATATGTAGGATGTCTGGTAATACGTTTAATTTGGAAAGTAAGTCCTAAATGATAGCATTTCCTGTAGACGAGGAGCAAAAAGAAAGCAGACACTCTTTAATTTGAAAGCCGACCTGGATAAGAGGTATTTATGATGATTTTTAGGCTGATGCTTTTGTAAAAGCTTTAGGATGGAGGAATGTTTGAGAAATGTTTCTTAGTCACAGTACATAGCAATATCTAGAAATGAGATATGAAGAGGAAAGAAGGGTTTGTATGGATATTCTTTTCTTGCAAATGACAAAAAGGATCATTGTTTATTTTTTTTCACATAAAAATTATGTTAACAGAGGAATTTTCTAAACATCATTTTTTAAAAAAAAAAATCTGTACAGTGTCTTGCTTATACCAGCTGTTGCACAATCTGTCAACAAGTCAGTCCAAATGCTTCTTCTTCCATATAGCTTTATAGTAAATGAAAGAATGGAAAACATTCATAGGTGCACTGAACACTCAGGCCATTTCTGTACTACACTATTATAGCGCTATTATTCCATTTTCAACATCCTATGGAATTCTGGGGTTAGTAGTTTACTGAAGCCAAAGAGCTCACTGGCTGAGAATTCTAAATGCCCTTCCCTCAACTGCAAACCCCAGGATTCCATAGGGTGTGGAAAGTGGAATTATAGTAGTCAGGATGTTGAAATTAAAATAATAGTAGTGAAGTAATGGCCTAAAGCATAGTGGCCCTGCATCCACTCGGAGACTGCCACCCAGAAAGCAAAACTTCACAACACTATTCCATAAAACAGAAAAATTAATGAAAAAGATTTCATACTAGGGGTGGGAATCATGCAGCCCTGTGCATAATATTGGACTTCAGTTCCCAGAATTCCTCTCTATTAGCTCTTCTGACTGTTGCAGTCCAACAACAGATGGCTAATACCATCTCAAGTAGACCTGTTGAACTGATCGTTAAATGTCAAGTCAAGCCTTACAGAAATCCCATTGATTCAACAGTTGTATTCTGGTTGGGACTGGTAATTGGATTTAAACCTCATGTTATCTTCATTTCCATCAGAACAGTTTGTTTCATACAGCTTGATATTTGCAGTCAAACATGCCAACACTGTTTAATCCATAGTTGCTCTGAAGGTAAGTCTGGCATAACTCAGTTAAAATTTATATCACATCATGGAATGCTAACATGGTAAGAGGTTCATTAGTGTTATTGATGGCTCTACATCATCCTAGCAAACACCTATACTGAAAAGTTACCAATCTCTGTTTTTCTTTTCATACCATCACCCTCTGGGATGTCACCATAATTCAAAATAATAGAATAAAAATGCCAGTTCCTTAGTGCTTTTTGCTCCTTTATAGCTGTTTTTTGTAATGTTTGCTTTTTACATCCAAATGACTTGGACTATCTCTGTTCAATTTTCTTTCCACTATCCCCAGGAGAGAGAACCACTGTATGCCCAAATCAGCAGACCTAAGAAATAGCGTTGACCCACGCTTGTGGTGCTTCAAGACTCAAAAGGAAAACTACAGCCTTGACAGGCCTTTGGCTCCCATATTTTCTGTGTTGATCCCATCTAATCAAGGAGAATTAACTTCACTGGATTAGTTCAGCAAGCAAGATGTTTTGGCAACCAATGGCAACTGTCTATGGGAGAGAAAAAAACATTTTACAAAAAAAATCCTCTTTTCCAAACAAAACCATTTACCCCTTCTTTAACATTTCAGGCATTCTGACGTCTTTTTTTATATATATATACCTTGTCAACTTTCACAATTTCTAGAGCACCACATAATGAAAAGTAGGTAATTCAAATCTACTAAATAACAACTATTTGTTCAATAATATAAGGAACACGCAGACAGCAAACACATCATGATGTCAACAGCTATTGAGCTGCATGGATGCACATTTGGATTATATGGTGACCTTTTTTTTTATCACCGTGACAGACTAATCTTGCTGTATTTTTCCCCTTTTAAGCCCCTCCATAATGGCATATTTGAAAGCGGGAAGTATTTGAGTGCTTCTCCCCCTTCTCCTGCCGCCTTTTCTTAAAAATTGGTGAACACATTCTAGCAGCAAAATGCCTCCTGTGAAAACAATACTTAACTTGAAACCATGGAATATGCCATTCTGCTGATTATCCATCTTGATTGGAAAATGTTGCCAAATGGACCTTTTAATTTCCAGTACATCAAAGAGATGAAATGCTGCTTTTCTGTTTTGAATACTCCTGCTGTGGGTAGAAAAGGAACATCAAATGTTTTGATGGGGGGAAAAAAAAAGACAAGCAATGTGTTATTTCCTAGGGACCTCTTGAAACAAAGACCAGTAAAGGAATATTTTTTATTTCTTTGATATCTTGCTGCTGTGATGCTATGCAGACAAGGGTTTTTTTTCTTCTTCTTCTTCTCTGTGTGCCATTTTCAAAGAGAAAAAAAATGTTTGCCAAATACTTCCAGTGTACTTCTGGATTCGATTGGGATGGACTTTATTAACAAGATGGAGATGGCATGAATTTTGAAATAATGAACAGATTCTGTGATCCAGTTGCTCATCTTTACCACTTTTTGTACATCAGGAAAAAAAAAACTCAAATGGGATTTTTATTTTATAACTTGAAATTTAAAAAAAAATCTTACTGTTAAACTCTTTAAATGTTTAAGGGGAAATGGCTTTAAGGAGTTTGAATGAAACTTGCTGGGGGATTTTTGGTTTGGTTTGGTTTTTTGTAAATATAAATGTTAGGAGAATTCTTTTCATAATGCCATGACACTGTAGAGAAGGTAGCGAAGGTACTCCGGAAGCGTGGAAACCCCCGTTTGTGGTTCTTGCATCACGTGGGTTTTTCTTTTTTTCTTCTTCACATGCTTATGATGTGGGCTGAAGCTTAAATGCTTAATGCCGGCGGCAGTTAGGTTATCAGCAAACAGTAATGTCGGTGGGGTGGGGTGGGTCACATGATTATATTGATTTTATCACACAAGTATTACTACATGCTCTACATTAAGGGGGGAAAGTCACATTTCATGACCATTTCATAATACAACACAACAACAACAAAAATACTGTTTACATACAAACCAGAAACAACTTTTTAAAAACTCTCTGTTTTTTTAACATTTATGTAAGAGGAAATGCAGTGTTTGGTTCCTATGCTTAGCACATGATTTGCATAAAGAATCTATATATTTTTGCCCTACGAAGAATTGTTATACAGGTCAAATGTGTTTTCCTGATATTCCTATGCAGATATATTGAATTTTAGTGGTTTAGCACTAAGGGAAAAAAATTAATGAACTCAAATAACAAATAGTTTTAAGCATTATGCAGTTTTTCTTTTAAAATTAAAATGCCAAGGTTCCTGTGTATTCTCCATTGATTTATGTAGGCCTGAAGTTGTATATTTCCATATGTTTGAATGGTTTGAATGGTTTCCTTGAAAACTTTTTTCAAAAGTAGCTGAAAACTGAAGTGAGATGCTGGTTTGGTGGTGTTAACAACCAGTCTTTATTGACATAGATACGGCAAAGAAACTTATGTTTTAACACTGAGGAGGATGTCCTAGATGTGGATTTGCTCTTGTACCAACACTGAAGTGACATGCAATGTGTTACATACAATCTGTTCCAGTTTAATCCCTCTCTTGTCATTGTTTGGATATCTGTGGAAACTTCACATCAAAAGTGAGATGCAAAATGTATCTTCTCTGAAGGATTTCAAATGTGTGAGACTGTCTATTTTTGGCTTAAT
This sequence comes from Iguana delicatissima, assembly GCA_948472985.1. Taxonomy (NCBI): domain Eukaryota; kingdom Metazoa; phylum Chordata; class Lepidosauria; order Squamata; family Iguanidae; genus Iguana; species Iguana delicatissima. Next base: position 2,207,800 of record CAOKZL010000163.1, on the reverse strand, counting down.
CAAAAATATTCCATGAGGCATTTGTTTTTAAAGAATCTTTAAAACATTGGTTCTTCCATACAAAGCTTTTTAGCATTGTTGTGTTGGACCATAAAGATTTGGGATTTCAGTTCTTAATAAATTAAGTCTTTATTACATAGTGTGATTACTGGATTTTCAGTTACCAAGTAAAACATTTAAACCAGAGTTTCATCGGTTTATTGAAGACATGTAATTATAGGATTCTGCTGGACTTCCCTAGGATGGGTGGGTTTGGAGAACCACGTAACCAGTACTGCCAATAGCTGTAGAAGGAATGAAGTTGGGATTTCAAGAACAGAATTCACAAGGAAATTGGCCTAATGTAAACACTGGCTGTTTTCTTAAAACAAGAGGTTCTGTAGCTACCCTGTCCCTGTCCTAAAAGGAATTAGATAATTCCTTTTCATCATAGCCAGGAAGCAACATATTCTGGAAAATCAGCACTGTACCAATTTTGTAGATAAGTAATAGATCCAAGGAAGCCAACAAGATTTTCTTTTCCCATTCTTCACTAGCACTAAAGTTGTCACTTTAAATTTTAAACCAGGGAACCCCACCCACCATCCTGTATTGTCTCCAGTAGTTTCTTGATTCCTACCATGTCATTCAAATATTTTGACAGTCATTCAGTTGTCTGATGAAATAATCAAATAATGATCAAATAATGTACTGGGCACCTTCTTTGCAAAGATGTTTACTCTCTATTTTGATTCATTTTGATTTCTGCATTCCGACATGTATTTTTTTAAGAAAAGAAAGATAAAATTGACTGTTTTGCAGTACATTTCTAGATCTACTTTAACTTTACCTCAGAGGAAAACCATTTGTTAACATTTGTTGTGCATCTTTTTTTCTTAACTTTATGTATAATACATTCAGCAGAAAAACAAATTTTTAGAAATTTTCCATTAATTTCTGTAACGCACCATGTAATACTGTTACAAATAAAAACATTTTAAACCATCAGAATTATTTCTTCTCCTTCTTTTACAGGCTGAATATAATAGAACACAAGGGCTATAACTTAATATAAGCACAACATGCTGCATCTTCCAAATGCCACCATTTTATGCTTCCATCTATCAAACTTGTGTGCGTTATATCCTCTATTTAAATCTTGCCATTCCCCCCCCATAATACAATTTATTAACTTTTTTAGTAAATGCAATTTTCATCAAATGCTATGAAAACAAATAAACAGTCCCAATAGAATTGGGAATATAACCATGCACATTTGGGGCACTGTTTTCATAAGTTAATTCCCAAGGAGTTAAGGAATATTCTTAATGTGTGTGTATATGTGTGTGTGTGTGCATGTGTGTATTTATTTAAAAAGTCAACTAATGTTCATAACTTTTAACATTGTTTTAAGATATCTGAACAAGCCATAGATTTAAACTTAAGCACATGTGTTCATAATACTCTGAAAAGAAATAAGGATGTGTGATTTGGGCACAGTTGACAAATACTGTTGATTTTTCCTCTAATTACTGATTCTACATGCTCAGATCAGTAACTGGGTAATTTGAAATTTCTGTCTCAGTGGGGTACTGGGCTTAGAGTGAGTGTGTTTTCATTAAGGTAGCTTTCTCTCCTTTTCCAGCAGAATTGTGTAGAAACTGAATTATATACATAAATATGACTTCTGTATCTTATCCGTGAGACAGTGAGAAACAAGGCAAGATGGCCTTGTGGTAAACAGATTAGGAGGAACATTACCTATCTCTGAAATTAACCTGTTGGAGGAAAAAGATGTCAGAGCCACTAATGAAACAAATCCCCCAGTTCCAAATAGTCTTATCTCTGTGAAACCGTTGCCTTGCAGTACATCTATTAAGTTCAAAATAGTTTTATCAGAAAACTCAAAAAACAAATGATATGCTCAAAAGCTGTATCTGTCTGAGGCATTATCAGAGGAACTTTTAAAAACTTCCATTACTTGCTATCTCTATAATCCCATTTCATAGCAATCTTAGATCCAACAGCATGTCATTACGTTTATGTTGCTAAAAGTGGGTGTAAACATAACTTTAAATGAGGAGGGGGAGCTCTGACAGCAGATGAGATCAGTGCTGGCACTTATTTCATTAAATCCATAACAATTAAGCCTGTGTGGCACAAGGGTAAAAGCTTAGATAATGCAAGCTCCGCAACAAGTTTAGATTTGCTAGGTGGCTTAGAACTTTCCTTTATCCAAGCTCCTTTATATCAAATAGGAATAAGGGAGACCTACTTTGCATGGTTCGGATAAATGGGAAACAAAGCAATAGTGCCCATGATTAAGTCCAACACAGAATTACATTTCAGTGGGCTTAAGCATTGCTAAGTAGTGGATTGTCAAAAACTCAGAATGCCTATGCTCAGTGTGTTCAGCATAGTATTAACATTGCCTTCTTTCACAGCCATCTGCTTAAGTCAAAATTAAATTGTGTGTTGTAATCAGTGTTAAAAGTATAGCTGCCACTCTAATATGTATAGACATAAACCTAGTGGTGTCAGATCTCAGCCATTTATGACATCTTTACACTGGAATGTACTGCAGACATTCTATGTTAGTTTTCATGGTAATATGCACTTGAAAAACAAAACAAAACAAGACTTTATGGGGCAATAAAGTAAAATATTTTTACTATGCAAAAGGTTTTAAACTGTAATGCAATTTAGCAATGGGGTGGCTTGATTTATATGCAATCTCATCAGGGATACACAACCTGCAACCTTGAGGCTGAATGGGGTGGGTCTAAAAACAAGGAGGGCCCTCCTATTTCTCTCCATAGTAGAGCCTAAAATATTATGTAACCATGCTTTAGAGGCCATCAAACTTTTTCTGAGGGCTGCCTTACTATAAAAATACACATTTTTTGTAATCTGTAACCTAGACTGCCATTGTTTCCCTTCTGTGCAAACAGTGATCCACACATTTTTCAGTAAATGATGGTTAGCTGGGTACTGATTAACAGTGGGATTGATTGCTACAAATGTCATGGTTCAGTCAAGAACACCTTTGTTAGTCAAAGAACCAATGGAACTAGAAACAGGGACAACCTTTGGACAGCCCAATCCGCCTTTCACTATGATTAGTCCTGTGTGTGTGTGTGTGTGGGTGGGGGGTGTTGGTGAAGCCATCTGCTCAGAGACCAGTTGTCAGAATTCAAGTTTCACTGAGTGGTTTCTATAGTAAGCTGGCTGACATTGGGCATGCTGTTTCTTAAATGATTAGTGCGACATCACTTGTTGCAAACAGCCAAAAAATCAATGGTCTAGCCTTCATCTTCACATCTCAGTAAGGCAATTTAGTTTGAGTTGAGTATAGTGATATACATATAAACAGTGAGTCACAGCCATCCAGTTTGTAAAGGCTATGTTTTTGTATTGCATGTGAATTATAACAGGATTACATAAGGATCTTACAAACCTTCTAATGGGATGTAGATGTCAATTTGCACAAACACACATTTGGTCATATTTTCTAGAAGGCTTTTTTGTTGTTGTTATTGCTACTTCCCCCCCTCTCCCAATATGGATTTGCATAACTAAAAGTAAATGAAAAAAATATGAATTGATCCATGCATTTTTACACAAAGTAACAAACATCCATGTAATATTTTCCATTATTTATTACCTCCATTGTTGTTAGCAGTGCTGAGGAAAGACCACTGGCACAGGTAAACCTTCAATCTTACAATTGAGAACCTATTTACATGCACATGCAGACATTAATGAGACTCTCAGCCTCTTCTTGTAATATGTTCTACTCTGCAACATGTTCCACAGTGCCCTTACTCCTGGGTAGTTGTGTGTATGGTTCCTTAAGCATCCAGACTAGCATACATTGATTTGTGAGACATTTGAAAGAACAAATGTGTAAATAATTCCTGTGCTCTCCATTTCTCAAACTTCCTCTCAAGAATTTTCCAGTAGCCCAGTAGAAGGCTCTGTGCTACCAGTAAAATCTGATTTAAGTTTGTCAGGGGCTGGTTTATCTTCTATTTGCTTGGTGGAACAGTTAGCTATTAATTTACCTTGCTTCTCTAGCAGCTTTCAAGCACTATAGCAAACAAAATTAGAAAAGGATGTTGCTATAGATTATCAACATTGCTTTAAAACCATGAGTGAATCTTTGCTGTTTCTTTTGTGCCCAACAAGATTATTTCTGATCTATGGAATCATAAGCTTCCTAAATTTGCATTGCTCCAGGTAAGAGAATGTTGTTTTTCAAAAAGAAAATGTGTGTAGTGACATGATAGATAATGACATTCAGTGGTAACCTTCTGTTTTTATTTTCATACAGTAGATGAGAAATACCTTTTTGAGTTCTTTCTGGATTAGTAGCAAAAAGAAAGAATCATATTGAAATCAATGTATTGCAAAAAGATGTGCATTTCAATGTGCCTAATAGCTTAGAAAAAACAAAGTATTTGGAGTCCCAGTATTCAGTAAAATGCTCTCCTGTGCCTACCTTACCAAGGTTACTCCAAATTTTAAGATAAAAGGGATAATGTTGTCAACAAAATCAACTGACTGTGTAAATCACACATAGGAGTGGGGAAAGAATACCCAGACAATTGCTCCTGCCATTCTTTTGGGTTGCATGCATGGGTTTAACTAAGACGTAAGTGTTATTTCATGTGTAACTTCAGGCACAAGTTGGAGGATCGAGCTATGGAAAGATGATTACATGTGTGTTTTACCTGCATTACCACAGGTTGCCTATATGTAATGATGGCAAAAGAGAGGTCTTTACCAGTATAGTACCCATTTCTCTTTAGCCTCCCTACTTTAGCTGATGGAAATGACCTAGGATGTAGTACCGACAACCCACAGGATGATTGTTCTGGATGATCTCTGCATATAGGAGTACTTTACATATGAAGAAGTTCAAGACTTCTTGGCCTTTATGATAAACATGGAGTTGTTCCAAAATGTCCTCAGCCCAATGCATGCAGTAGGATTCATTCTGCATGTGCTTTTCTCAGTTGGGGAGGAAATGAAAATGTTGGATTTAAAATCTGTTGTCTTCTCATGACAAAATCATTTCCTGCTGAGATTTGGACTTTTAATGGTTTTTTCCCTCTAGAAGGGTGGGTAAATCTGACAAAATGATCTTCCACTGGAGACTAATAGATTCTGGTGAACTTCAGAAGGTTCTGGTGGATATTTCTTCCTGTATGGCTGAGTCAATGCCCTAATCACTCTTGGAACTGACCCAAGCAGGTAATACAGTTTCACTCAAATTGCCTTAACGTTGCAAAACCCAGGCAATACATCTGAGCTGAGGGCAAAAAAACAAGTGGAACGTGTCTGCAGCAGAACCATCAAACACAGCTTGAAGCCCATTAAAGTGAGGGTGGGATGGTAAAGAAACATTTCCCCAGTAATCCCACTGCATTCCACAATGTCATACTGTGGAGCTTTTCCATGTGGTGAGGAATCCACTGCAATTTGGTCCAAAGAAGGAGTTAATTGTACTGTTGATGTCATGCTCTTTGAAGGACACTTGGAAGTTTGTAAAATACCAGAAAGATTAAGATTGCTTAGTACAATTCCAGTAGTGAAGGTACCTAGAATATCATCCCTTTCTGCATCACACCCCATTAATGCATTCTTCCGTTACAATTCCAGCATTGCCATTTGTGTGATGCTGTTAGGTTAGCAACGTTCTCTTCTACACTCTTCCACCTTAAATGGATGAATAGTGGTATTACCACCAGTGTTCCTTCCACATTACAGTGTCCTTGGCCACTCTCTTTCCCCTCCTTCATCCTACCCCACCACTCCTGATTGGTTGGGGTTTTTTTTGTTTGTTTTATTTTTGGAAACCATACTAACACAGCAATGTTGTTACAGCATGACACATCAATACACAATTGCACTTTTGCGCTATAATGCTTAAAAATGTATGTAAAAAAATAAAAAGTTTTAACTCAAAGGAGAAATTTAAAATGAACATGGAGAGGTGATAGAAAGTTACCACACCATGGGAGTAGCTGAGCGAGGAACAAGCTGGGCACGCCCACACCCCGCCCACTCCTGGATCCATGATGACAAGAAGTGCTATCAAATACTATTATGGTACTGCACTGAGCTGGCTGACGGAATTGTGCTAAAGGGGGCTCTTAATGGATTTTTTCTGGAAATAGAATAAGGCGGTTTGGCAACACTTGGGGATGGGATAGCAGATGGATAGCAATAACATCATATGATAGCATGACTCCTGAACAGGTGCGAACAGGTAACGTGTGAAAAGACCTACGGACTGGAAAAAACCACTGCTGTTGCAGTATAGTGATGTTATATGGAAATGATCATCATTGTTCCAGGTACTTTCACATCAGTTGTGTCATATTGGTTTCCCTGTCTGAGGCCTGTGGATGTGAATGTAGCACTTGGTCTTTTTTGATGACCACATGTATGCTTGACTCTTGACCCTCTTTGCATATTAGATCCAATGGTATGTGTGGAGGGGGTACCTGGCTTGTTACAGGAGACTGTAAAATGCTTTCTGAGAAAGGACATTGTGGCACCCTATTTAAAAGAGGCAGCAACCAGGCTGATCTTAGAGAAATCTAACTAAGAAGATTAAAATGACTTAAAGGCAAGTCACACTCTCTCAGCCTCAGAGAAAGACCAAGAAAACCCAACGGCAGGTTCACCTTGGGGTCGCTGTAAGTTGGAAATGATTTGAAGGCATACAACGACAAGAAGAAGATGACTATAAGAAAAAGGGGGAGTAGCATTACATCAGTGTCATGCCCTTGTTAGAAAGAATTCCAGTTCCCTGGTTCTTGTTACTGTCTTTTTGGCACCTAGTAAAGACTTTTTACAGTTTGGGTGCCACAGATTTTGGTGCTTCTCACTATTAGCACTTTTCCATTTCCATTTATTTTGGTTTGTACATACCATTGTGCTTTTTTTCTTTGCTGCTGCATTTAACTGGGTTTTATTTTGTATTGCCCCATACCATTACTACATTGTTTTGTTTTTTCAATTTTTAATGCATTTTGCACTGACAAGAGAACCAAAGCTATTAGACGTCTAGAAGTGCAAATTAGAGACATTCACTCACTAAGTCATTTACTCACTTTGCAAGGATGGCAATATTTTTTTGCAAATTAAAAAGCTGTTATGTAGAGAGATGACTACATTTCCAATAGTTATTCAAAGTACAGGAACAGTGTCAGTCTATATTTCTGTAACAGCAGCCTTCTAACTTTGCTAACAGCAGAGATGAAAGTAAGGATAACAATGAAATGTTAAACTGTTAAAAAATATCTCTTGATATTGAAGCTTAGGGCATTCCAGTTCCTCCCCATCCCAGCCATCCCTATAACCCTCCAGGTTTCATTCCACTCTTCATATAGTTCTTTGAATTATTTCTCTACAACTGTATACATTCCAACATTTCACAGATGAAAACTGGAATCCATGTGGTCAAGCAACATCTGAGTGTAACCCAGATGGCAGAAGTTATTAATGAGGAAGAATAGACAATCTTGGAGAGCCTGCAGCACTTTGCTTTTGCCTGAACCTAGAGGAAAGCCAATATGCCACCCCTTACTCTTGGTTCCTCTCCTCTCCCCCTTGCAGAGTTAATTGAGACCAAACTACTTATTGCATTTTGAACTCAGTTTTTAGCAACCACTTCAGTTACTAAACATAAGGGGGAGAGTGGAGAACAGGGGACATTTTAAAAGAGAAAATGGGACATTTTAAAAGTAGCTGAAAAGAAGGGACAGCGGAGGATTAATCAAGACTCTCCCTGTCACACTGGAACAGTTGGAAGGTATACATCTGTTGTGTTTATGTTCTCTCTAGCTTGTTACTTTTGCTTCTTGTTTTCCTTTTCCTACTCAGCTGCAATAATCCAAATTTTCTTCTTGGCTTTCCTCCTAATTTCAGGCAGCCTCAAACATAAGCCCTTTTTTATCCCTGATTTCTTGTTTTTATTATTTATCTATTTTTTTTCCCCATGATGTATTTACAGCAGTAGACTTGGAGGCACTTTGTCAAGTTTATATCCTGGGGCTGCCCTAGAACACGTGATGGTGATGTGATGGTGGGGATGAGAAGTTAGCATGGTTATTCCATGGAGACTCATTGCCCAGCCTGATTCTGTGAAAAAAGGCTCATTCAATCAGTTCCACCCATGTGGTCAAAAGACTGCAAAGTTTTACATTTTACATTTGCAACACAGGACAAACCCATGGAAATAACTCTTCCAATGGTCTGTGTAATGTAATGATTAAAGTAAACTAGGGCATTTCTTCTTTTTCTCCTTCATTTTCTTCCATAATTCTCTCACACTTCATAGATGATTGATCCTTCACCCCCACCTGCACCGACACATTCTTTTTAAGTCAGTTGGGGTGGGGGACCCCAGGCCCGGGGACCTATTCCAGCTCTCTTTCCCAAGACAGCCAAGCCCCTTTCCATAGGACTCATCATCTGGGGGATTCTCCACTATGATATAGATATTTTCTCCATTCCAAAACATTGGAATATGTCTTCCAAGGCTAAAATCAGTAAGGAGCTTAAGCTAAAAATATGCTGGAATTTTATTCCCCTCTTTTGCCTATGGTCCTGCCTGCCACTAGAAAGTCCCCCTGCTGACTGCTGTGACATAAAATTTGGCTCCCAAACTGGTTTCTCCACTCTTGTTTTTATATATTTATTTATTCAATTAATTAATTTATATCCTACTTTTCTCCTAGCAGAGACCCAAAGCATCTTACAACAGTTTTAAACAAACTCTTATATTGCAAAAGTTTTAAAATACTAGTAAAACAATTCTGTTTAAAAATCGCGCAGTTAAAACAATTTCAGGCAACATTGAAAAGTTACAATATAAAAAACACAGCACACCACATTGAAAAAACCCTCCTGTCACATGCTTCAAGGACCAAAGGGCTGCTTAAATAACAAGGGCCATTTCGTCACTACACTGTTACAGTGCTGCTATTCCACTTTCAACATCCTATGGAATCCTGGGATTTTCAATTTAGGGCATTTTGAATTCTCAGCCAGAGAGCATTTTGGTCTTAATAAACTGCAAACCTCAGAATTCCACAGGAGGTTGAAAGTGGAATAATAGCACTATAACAGTATAGGGTGGAAACAGCCCAGGTCTTTGCCTGCCTGCCCTGTCTCTCTCATTCGCTCTCTCCCTCCCACACCCTCTCTCTTTGCTTTGCTTTTCATGACTTTGTCCCCATGGCTTCTGACACCATACCCTCCAGCTATCCCAGTTTGGAAGGAACAATCTCAGTTAGTCCTCTGCTGTCCCTCTTCCTCAGGGGCATTTAAAATGTCCCTATTTCTCTCATTTCCTTCCATTTTCCCACTTTGTCCTCAGCTTACATTGCTGCAAACTGAGTTCAGTGTGCAAAAGTAGATTGTATTCAATTAACTCAACACAGGGAGAGAAGAGGCGTGGTGGAATCCTTCCCCATCCCTGTAAATTCAAGCAAAAAACAAACTGCTGCAACCTCTCATAGCTTGTCTAGTCCACTTCTTTAATCATTTTTGCCAACTTGACCACAGTCTGATACTATGTGGCCACAAGCACCCCCATTTCCATCTGCAAAATGTTGACAGGTATGTGAGACCCCATCTTCATACCTATGTGTGTCAAATATAAATTTCATCCCCTGCCCAATTCAGTTCAATCTTTCGTCCCTTAGAGATAACAGAGATGACTCAAAATTAACACAGTAGAGTTCAGGCATGCACAATCCATGGACTGCACTTGTCCCAACCCCCTTTCTCTAAATCCCCAATCTTAATCTCAAAACAGTGGTAATGGCAATGATGGCCAAGGTCACAGCCTGAATCTGCAAGCCAGAGATAGTCTCATCCTCACCCTAGTAATCTTGGGTGCGGTTGCCAGGTCAAAGCCTCCTCCCTCACCTTGTGTTAAGATTACTGGAATGGAGTAAGGTTAAAGACTTCTCACCTCAGTGCATGCATATGTGGGTGGTCTCTGGACCCTCTGCCAATACTGGATGCAGGCAGACACCTTGGAACTGTATTTAATGTGTGAACTTCAGCATTGGCAGGCAGTTTGTGATTAATTTAGGCTATTAGCTGGTATGTTTTACTAAACCAATGAAAACAAAATGCATTGCATTAAAACAACAACCATCATCATCTTCCAAATGAAGGTAGTAACAATCTGAGTACCATGAGAGCAATGTCAAAAACAATAACCATTCAGAGTGCTTGTGACTGATAACTCTTGAGAGGGCTCAATTAGTTAGGACACTTAAGGGTCTGAATTTGATTGATCATTTCAGGTGGAGGCCCAGCTTACCCAAGCTTAGTCTCAGGAAAGGCTTGAGCCTCTCTTCCCCCTGTTTGAGGGTCTATAGATGCAACTCCCTGGGACAAAAAAAAATCTGTTTATCCCTGTTGTATCTAGAGTTCCAATTTCTTTTTTCCTGGGAAACCCCAGAACCATTCTATTTTAATGGTCTAGTCATCTCTACATCTGAAAAGTGAGATATTTTGGAAGCAGGTAAGTTCCTCTTTTTCTTGTGTCTTATCTTACTAACTGGGGTGGCACAGTCTGCTGCTGGTGCTGCTAGTGATGGAATTCATGATGGGCTAGGAGAGAGAGAATTGAGAAGACCGTCCTGTTTATTTGTAAAAGAACATTTTACTGTTTCCTGCTGTTTTTTTTCTGGCCAGCCCACAGAATGGAATTTTATGTAGAATCTGTTCTGGACTCACCTTAGTCAAGGTGGGTGGAAACTTTTATTAACTTCCAGTATGGGAAAAGAAATAATTTAATTTTCTTTGTAATTAAAAGTCCTTTTTACACCCTCCAGGCCTGTTAGAAAATAAATTGCAGAAAATAAGAATTGGCTGCTACAAATATTCACTTGCAAGGAAGTTCCATGCAAGTAAATAAGAATTGTGGATCCATATGTTTAAGAAAGGGTTTGTGTGTTCGTTTTTTAAAAACATCTGAATTCATAGGAAAAGGTACCTGCTTCAGGAGATCTTTAAATGAGCACACCTTCCCTCTTTAATCCAAAGGGATCTCATTAAAACAAGCCAGCATGATTTGTGGGTCCCAAGCCAAAGCTAGCTGAGCAGCCAACTAGTGTATCTCCCTGCCAAACATTTGGCAACTCCCCTACTTCCCCACCACCACATTTTTTCATCCCCAAGCAGGAAACAGTAAGACAGGCTTAGCAAGCTTCTGTTGTGAAATTTTCTTAGTGGACCATTCGTTTTGCAGACCCTTCCTTGAATCCCATCATAGCATTTCACAGTATTCCTTCCCAAAGATCAGAAAGCTGCTTTCTTTCTACAGATGAACCCAGTGGATCCCCTATATTATTTCATGTCACTTGTGTAATTATAGGCTTTTCTCCTTTCACTTTCCCCTCCCATACTTATCAGTGTATTATTAATAGCCTTGTCTGAGGAATGAGAGATTTACATTTGACTGGTAATGTTTTACATGTGGGTAACACCCCAATCTTTAGTATGTCAAATTGAAATATGAAGAATTCTCTCTTCTTCAAGTAAAGCCACTGACAAGTGTTGAGGTGAGCATATATAGAAAAGAGATTTATATCACACCGACTATTAGGAGCAGGAAACGAACACATTCCCACTCCAACATGCATAGACACACTCACTGTTCGTTTTAATTAATCAATGTGGTAATCTGTAAAATCTGGCAAAATTTGGTGGTGCTGCTCCCTGCTTATGCTAAAAACACAAGGTCCTTCCAGATGCCCAGGGTGAACCCGACATTTTTTGTGCCCACTGGCAGATAAGGTGAAAGTCTAAACCAAGCTGCATCCCTCCAAACTATGTCACACACCCTAATAATTCAGGAATCCATAACTGTGTGGATGTTGCCTGCTTCTGAACAGGTTGTACATGTGTATGCCTGAAGTTCTTTGCATAATCGTGTGCTCCTTTGTGCCCTCAGTCAAATTATGGCATCCACATGTGACTCAGAGGGTGTAAAGGAATGATATGCTTCTCCTCCTTGCCATCCAAGCAGTTAAATCAATTAAAGGGCCTGGGAGGTCTCTACAGCACTTTTTTGTTAGAGAATGTGCCCAAGAGTGATCAGTACCCTATCATATTTTCCCCATTTCTCTTTCTGCACAAACAACAATAACTTCATAACCAGTAATATAAATTTATTATCACCTCATTCATAACTAGTTTTTGAATGAATTGAGAATTGGTGACAGCAACAATGATGATAATGGGGAGGAAGAAGAAGAAGAGGAGGAGGAGGAGGAGGATATCCATCAAATAAAATATTTATCTATCACGTGTGTAGAGAACTGTGGTGGCCTATTTCAGCAACAACATGCTACTTTCATACCAATATTGTTCCCAGCTACAGCACTTTGAGAGCCAGAAGGCATAGTAGTTTGAGCATTGGACTATGACCCTGGAGACCAGGATTCAATTTCCTGCTCAGCCATGGAAACTCACTGGCTGATCTTGGGTGTGTCACATTTTCTCAACTCCAGAAAATCCTATGATAGGTTCATCTTAGTCTCACCATAAATTGGAAATTACTTGAAAGCACACAACAACAACAACAACAACAACAACAACAACAACAACAACAACAACACTTCACTGTTCCCTAAAAGGTTGAGTGACAACCATTGGTTTCTATGAGAGAAAATAATTTGAGCAGAAGAATAAACACACTGTCTGCATTGACTGCTCCTGCTTCCAGTACCTTATTAGCAGCCCAGCTTACTATTCCTTTGGATAACCTAAACAGCAACAATGCATGTACAGTGACGGATTATCCAGAATGCTATTACTTTTCACACCTGTTTATCTCACAGAAGTTCTTCAGGCTTTCTATTTTACCAGACTGTAACAGGACTTCCATTTGTTTTACCCCCACTCTTGATACATTTACCTCTACAGCTAGGCTTCAACTAGGCATGCTTATATTTCACATAGAATTTCAATACACTGAATATTCTCAGAGCTTTCTGTGACTTCATACCAGTTCAGTCCATAGCTAAGAATGACATTCAGACTGACAAATGACATCTGCCTTGGATCATTTCTAGCAATGGGTCTGCTCCTCAACCTCTCACATCTGGGTTTCTACTGAATGACTTTTGGGGATGTATTACATCATTTGAGGGGGGCATCCGAGGTGGATCATTACTGAACTAATGTGGTTATGTGACAGAATTGGTTGTGTGACTGCATGACTGTTTCAATAAAACCCTCTCAGGAAGCATAGTTATCAGAGTTCTCCATGCATAATTCACAATCATACAATTGTTTCAGTTATTTACTAGTCTCTATCTACAGCAGTTTTAGAGTTGGTTGATCTTAGCGGTAGCTAGAGTAACAAAACTCCTGTACTTCAATTTGACTCTCCACTTACACATCTCTGCATGGCAAATCCTTACATAGAAGGTAAGGATAGGAAACAGGACATGACATATATCCTAATGGAAACATATCTCCCCCTTTAAAATATAGTGGAGAAGGGGAGCTTTCCTTTCAATTTAATGGAGCTGATGTCAATGTGACCAAAGAGAGATGGCGCCGATCTACAAACAATCCACCACAGCCAATTGACTGTGTTCTTTCCAGCTGGTCCTTATGGAGTGTTTGTGACGCTTGCCAGAAGAAAAGGGTGAGTCTATCTATGATTTGTGTTTGTTAGAAATTAGAAATGTGTTGCTAAAGAAGTGACTAACTACTTCAAAATCAGTATGGCTCCCCTTTCTGCTTCATGTCTGTGTTACTCATTCTTTCTTTAGACCCTTTGTTTTCATCCCACTCTGGACTTCAGGGGTGAGGAACACAAGGCCCTGCAAGTATTGGCAAAGTACAGCTCCCACTGCCATGACTGCTGGGACAGATGTGAATTGGACTCTGAAAACATCTGGAGGGGGCACTGGTTCCCCACCCCTGCTATATCATTTTTGCTTGTATTATCCAGTCTCTTACACTTATGTCTGTCTGTCTTTCTCTCTCTCTCTCTTTCCATCTCTCTCTCCTCTCTCTCTCTCTCTCTCTCTGTCTATCTAACTGGAGCATGCACACATACACATGAGTGGATCTTAGATACTAGAAATTTGTATCCAAAGTATTAGGCATCCAAAAAGGAATATGGAACTTCAAGACTGGGAATAACTGTGGTGGCTAAGCACAGCAGAATCAATTACCAGTGAACAGGCAAACAAAAGATCACTGGGAGCCTGGTCTGGGAATTCTACAAGTTGATTTTACTCTCAATCAGCTGGAATCATAAAACTCTTGCTGAGTATTTAAGGCTAAATTGTCTTTGTGAGGCCCTTTGAAAAGACTTTGTGCAGAAAAGTGGCAGAAAAGTACTATCTATCATCTCTGTCCCTTCAGAATAACTTCTGTTAATTTTTTTAAGTAGAATTTTATTGTCAGATCAGATTAAAAATGCAATCAACAAACAGGAACCTCTATTCTTCCTCTCCTCTGCCCTTTCACTCAGGCCATTATATATTATGTGCCAAGTTTTTTTTTCTTACTCTAACCGTCTTAATGATGTGTGTGTGGGCATGTGTGTGTGAGTGTGCCTTCAAGTTGCCTGTTGACTTATAATGACCCCATGAATTTCATCGGGTTTTCTTAGGTAAGGAATACTCAGAGGTGGTTTTGCATATAACCTACAGCACCTGGTGTTCGATGGCAGTCTCTCATCCAAGTTCTAACTGTTAAAAACAGCCACATTGTCTTTGTACCTTTTAGCCCCTTTAGCTGCCATACCTTCTGACACCTTTTTTTCTAATCTTCAGCCTTTTCCACAAAGGGATGATTTGATGTTCTAATCCCTGTCAAGCTGACAACTTTCCCTTCCCTTAGAAGTTGAATTACAAGTATTTTGACAGCCTTATCCTCTGAACAGTCAAAAAGTTCACCAACATTCTCCGTCATCATACCAGCTCAGCCAACTGGTGTCAGAGGCTTCACCACCAGATATACAGCTCAATACAGAGATATCTCACAATAGCAGTTCACATTTCACACAGGGCTATGTCCCTGGTTTTCAAAATCATGCAGTTCAGTCTGTGGGATTTCACTAAAGTTCTCATAAAGATCCTATTATATATTATACACTACCTTTTTGGGTGCCCTGATTCCATCAAAGTCAATTTGAATGCTAATATTTAGTATTAGTAATATGTAAAGTCTCAGGAAACCCATGGCAACACAAAGATTTGAAGTTTTTTTTTCTCTTCAACTTACTCTCATCCAACTTACTCTCATGATATATAGGAACTTAGGAACAGAACCCTCATCCATGGTGCATGGAAACATAGGCTAGTTGCACTAGTTAGTTTTATGTAACTACCTTAGCTAAGTAGCATCTTCCAGCCCAACCACACCAATCCTAACTTACCAAGCAGCAGCTACTACACATGGCAGGAGCCTGTCAATCAGGATGCAACAGACTGACATTTCCACCGCTCCCTCCAGCAATCTCCATTGCAACAGTCAGAAGCAGGAACCCTTCTGCAATTCCTCACACTGGATATCATTTACAGGAGGAGAGTGGGAACCTCTGTCTTCTCTGTCCTGATAAACAGAAGAACAGACCCCTGTTGCTCACAGCAGTTGATGCCTGATAAGCCAGGACTGGAGGACTTTTTGATCCCTATATCTCTACGCTATTGAATGCATAGGGATCGTGAATATGAATCCGTTATGAACATGTAGCCTACAGCATGATCATGAATTCCAGCAGTAGTCTTATAGTGAGTCAGATCATTGTTCCATCTAGCTCAGTATTGTCAATTCTTGCCAACAGCATTTCTCTAGGACTACAGACAAGACTATTTCCTAGCCCTACATGGAAATATTTGGTTTTCTCTGGAGGTCTCCCATGGAAGTATTAGTGAGGCCAAATTCTGCTTAGCTTCCACAATCAGAGAAGCTGGGTTTCTATTTCCATTTAAGTAAAACCTCTTTTGGAGAGGTTAGGCAAACCCAAGGTGCTTTACCTTGTTTTAATATAAAAGCAGTGCTACAGGAGTAGAAATCACCATTTTCAGTTGATTTTTTTTTTCATCAGGGGAAGACTTTAGTTGGGGCCAGAAGAGATTGAGAGCCACACAAACAGTCATGGGAGTGCACACAGCCTTAAGGATTCCTATACCTGCTTTATTTTATTTTATTTGTATCCTGCCTTTCTCCCCACATCAATTTACAAAAGTGTGTTTGCAGAAAGCAATGCAGGCAAACTTCAGGTGACTGCTCTAGCTGATTCTACAGTAGTCATGTGGGTCTGCCTACAACAGGCAAGGAAAGCAAGCAGCTGCCTCCAGAATCCAGGGAGCCCTGGTGGTGCAGTGGTTAAATGCCAGTACTGCAACCACAAGGTTGTGAGTTTGATCCTGCCAGGCTCCAAGGTTGACTCAGCCTTCCATCCTTTCGCAGGTCGGTAAAATGAGTACCCAGCTTGTTGGGGGCAATTAGCTAAAATACATTGTAAACCGCTTAGATAACACTAGTTGATAGGCGGTATAGAAATAAATGCTATTGCTATTTACTGAACATGCATGAACAGCAAAACAGAGAGAAATGGGGAGAGTGGATTAACCTGCCTCAGCAGCTACCCCCAGATTGTTAAAAAAGCATAATTCTATAATTTTGTCCACCAAAATGGAAATCATAAGAAAAATAGAGGGTGGTGAAAGACCAAAAAAAAAAAAAATCACCCTTTTATACATTTTGGAAGGAGCCTTTGAGTGGCCTCTAGAAGGTTCAAAATGTTGTTGCTTACTTATGCAAAGTTCACCAGACCTGGCTATTTCATTTCACATATACGTCTTGTTAGTTTTGAACAAAAACATTTGCAAGCTGAAGTTCTCTCTGTGTGTAGAAATCTATCCCTACGCTTTCCATGCTATTTCTGCCTCTGGTACCAAATTTTATGTTCAAATAATGCCAAGGAACACATCTCTTTGGCTAACTGAGATATATCCTGTACATTATAATTGGCAATGCTTATGGTACATAGTGCACACATATCCCATATCTCAGCCTATCAACAGTAGGGGATCAGCATAGCTGCTGTGGATGATGTCACAGGAAAGAGTTACATGATCCATGCACTGGTCCCCAAGAATGTACAAGGCAATAATAGGTATATATGATCGAGCATTGAGAATGGCTTCCCCATATGGAGTGTATCTGCTGTATTTCAAGATGGAGGATTTTGGAAGGTGCTGGGAACTGGTTCAGTATAACTGACACCTTGTTAGGTACTCAGTATCCAAGCATTCAGGATCAGACACTGGCAACTGAAGAGGCCTCTAGAAACCATAGCAAAAGTTTGAAGATACAGATAAAGTCCATAGTACAAGCAATAGGTCCAAAGTAGAAAATCCAGTCTGCAATGTTGGGGGTGGTAGAGATGAGATCAGATAAATTAGGAAGGTCAAAATGGGAGGCAGACAGATGTCATCTCTGAGTACAGAAAACTTCAAATTGTTCAGTTAGAGAGGTGCCTGTTCCTTGAAAGTTCCTGGAAGCCCCTGGGCCAAATCTGACTTCTTGAATGGTACAATCCTCCCTCCATATTCACAAGTTTGACCTTTGTGAGTTTGATTATTTGGGATATGCGCATGCATGCCTCCCTCCCTCATTCTCCTCCTCCCTTCTCTTGTGTTTTGCTGGGCATGGAAGGAAGGCAGGTGCATCCAGGCCAAAGGCAAGGGAATGGGGGTGAGGTGCAGATGCCTTCTCTCCCCTGGAGCTCCCCACTCCAATTCCCATGCATTTGGCCTTGGTGGGAGAATGTGCGCTGTGGCAAAAGACAAGGGAATTGGGGGGTGGAGCCCCAGAAGGGAATGGTAGGGTGAGTGTGGGGGGAACTATTAGCATTTTTTCCACCTTCACAAGGGCACCCTAAACCCTTGCAAAAATGGAGGGGTCATTGTATTTTATGCTCTTCACTAAATGCAAATTCAAAAGCAAAATATAGATGTAGAAGGAGAAGTACTAGTGTGAATCCTTGCACTAATTCCATATAGCAAGACCAAAGTATTAACAGAGTGTCAGCATTCAGTGCTTGTTTAATCTCTTGTAAATGGTTATACTTTTAGTTTTCCACTTCCTGCACATCTAGTTCACTATGACATAACTAGAAGGCCAGGCTTCTGCTATCTACCCTTAGAATTATTAGAACCTCCCCTAGATTAGACTTAGAGTTATGAGACCTGATGTTTCTAGACTCTTCCCTGGTGTTTTCAGGAGCCATTTTAACAAAGGAAAGTGCTTGAAACATCCCATCCTCCCATCCACATGGACCAGATGGTCTATTTGTCCATCTGGTCTACATTTACCATCCTATCTCTGGCCAGCTGCATTTGGGAGCTTAAAGATTCACAGGCCTACAGCCAGGCAAAATTTAACCCATGCAAAAATGTAGGCAGTATCCTGCTGAGTATGGTGGGGAGCAAATGGGGGTGAATGGGATTTTCTGAAAATGTGGTCTGTCCCATCCAGGCTTGCTAAACATATTCTTTCTCAGAATCAACTGACCCCAATCCAGTTCTGCAAGACAATTCTATAAATACACATTTCTAGTATGTGTGAGGTGTTCTCAAATTTCAAGATGGATGGAATGGAAAGGGACCAGATATTTCTCATAGATGTCAAGCATTTTCAATAGAAGAGATCTATACCGACTCAAGTTACGTGCATTTTAATTTAAAGCATCAGGAATTAATAATATCTCTTCCGTTACAGTACAGATTTGCCCATGTGGAACAGCCTTCGCAGTTTGGTGGTGACCGATGTGATTATACTGACAAAGAAACTGAAGACTGTGTTACAAACAGACCTTGCAGAAACACTGTTAGATGTGAAGGCTTTGTATGTGGCACTGGTTAGTGAATAAACAGAGAAGCTTCTCTTAATTTGAAGCCACAGCTGAAACTCTTATCTATCAAGTTGAATTTAGCCTTAATAAAACAAATGCAAGAATATAGAGGTTTTGGCTTTTTTAAACTACGGTAATAGTTTAGACTACTTGGTTTGTCAACTGAAATCTGATAATGGCCAGAACCTGTTGGTTAATTCTGCCACTCCCAAGCAGATCCGTTGAATCCAGTGTTTAATGGTCAATCAGTAAAAGTAAATCTCATTGATCTACTCTAACTGGGACAAACAGCTAGCCATTGTTTGCATTGTGGGAATCTTAAAAAAGGTATTATAATAAACCTTGTGATGAAATTAAGCTAGAGAGATAGGGAACAACAGCAAGTGTCCAGAATAGTGTGTTGTTTCTGAAATTGTAACTAATAAGTTCCATGTCTGGAAGATACCCACGTGTTTGTGTCTCTGTGTACACATATATACACATGGAGAGAAATTTATTTGTTCTGATCTTTTCTTGTTGATTAGTTTTCAAGACCTATATATATCAAAATACTCATTGACTAACCGTGTATGCTCCAGTGTAGCACAGCAGTTCCATGGGCAGAACTAGGCTACATCTGGCCATTTACTGACCCCTAGACTTACCACACACACACACACACACACACACACACACAGCCATTCTATGCCTGGTGAAAGAAGTGTGGGATTCAAGAACCATCTAGCTATGTCCCTGCAACCAGATATGAAATGATTGCAACATTCATTAAAACTTCTGAAGGACCCCAGCAGACCTCCCCTAGAGGA
Organism: Iguana delicatissima; assembly: GCA_948472985.1. Lineage (NCBI taxonomy): Eukaryota > Metazoa > Chordata > Lepidosauria > Squamata > Iguanidae > Iguana > Iguana delicatissima. Next base: position 2,188,090 of record CAOKZL010000163.1, on the reverse strand, counting down.
TGTGAACATTTCTCATTTGGCTACAGGAATCAGACAGAAGCTTCTCCACTCTTCCACTGTTATCTCCAAGCATGAAATAGCCAGGATGGGGGGCAACCAAGGCCACTCTGTCATCCTTTAGGCAAGGGGCTTTGGGGGAAAGAGAATACCAACATTTACACTGACCCCCAAAATTATGCCCATTATTGCATTAAATTAGATTAAATTGGCAAATATTTCTTCATTCCATTTCGCAATAGCACATATGACAGCAGGTTAATGGTGAACATTTTATATGTTTAGTTAAGATAACAGGTTTCTTTTTCTTTTCTTTCAAATTTAATATAGTTAGTATGCATTTGGTAATTTTTAAAATTTGTATTGTCTGTTTTTGATGTAATCTATTGATTTAGAGAATAAATTTTATCTAAACAATCTACAGAGAATTTCTGATTGGACTTGGGATATAAATTGTAGCAAGGAGAACTAATCTTCCAAGTTATTATAGATCAGTAGCTCATTGTACTAATAAGTCAGCTAGCCAACTAAAGTTTCATCAGATTAAGTATTTAAAAGAATTACAATCAGCCATAACAATCAACATACATAAAATGTATTAAGAATTATGCTGTTTTACAACTGCTTCTTCAGACTTCTATGAAAAATAGTGAGAATTCCTTAGACACAATTACTGTGTCAATTTCTGCAGCCAGAAAACTCTAATTTTTCAATGTTAGTGCAAGGGCAGCTTTTTGCAAACTAGTCCTGTAACTGTTGCTAAGGGTGATGAAGGGATGCACAGAATATATAAGTCAATATGCAACTGTTAATGACAACTAAAGCAGAACCATCATAGACCTAATATAGAGTAGATCTAACAGGGATTTGATAAATCTACACTCTTGTAATTTCTATCGATTCACTGATTGTAATTTAGTGGGATTAACAAATGGATGCAAATTAATGTTGGTTAATGCATGATGAATGTCAAAAGGAAAAGACCTGATATCTGAAGTATGACTGATCAGCAAAGAAGTACATTGTTCCTTCAAAATAAAAATCAGATCTATCAGTACTGAGAATACTACAGCCCATCAGTATAGCTAAAATACATATTTGTTGCATTTTGCTTTCACAATTGTTTTCAGTTCCTTTTGCTGGTCTCCCCTATGAAAGGCATTGCAATTTGTCTCAAATTATAAATGGTGGCTCAGGCTTAAAGGGATATTACAAAAATGTGACATGCTCTAGACTTCTCCTAATCAATTAGGTGTGTCCAGTTATTAAACATGATTGCATTAAAACAAACACAGAGATAAGTAAGAGTTTTGAGTAGCAGGCCAAAATAAATTGATAATAGTGTCTGTAAGTTCTAAGGGGACAGAGGCATAAAATTGCACTTATTAGCCTAAACCAGTGGTTCTCAACCTGTGGGTCCCCAGATGTTTGTGGACTTCAGCTCCCAGAAGCCCCAGCCACTATGGTCAATGCTCAGGGCTTCTGGGAGCTGAAGTCCATGAACATCTGGGGACCCACAGGTTGAGAACCACTGGCCTAAACGGTAATATCAGATTAACAATTAATCAGTGTATTTCCTTTCTGTGTTGTAGGAAGATGTATTAATCGGAGGCTACTTTGCAATGGAGATGATGACTGTGGGGATCAGTCAGATGAAAAAAATTGCAAAAAAGTATCTAGGAGATGCAGCCAGCCTGTAGAACAATACTGGGGAATACAGATGCTAGCAAGTGGGTAAGTGCTTCTGAAGAATACAGAAACAGGGTTTTTGCCAAAGAAGAGCTTCTTTCAGGGTCTCCTTTTCAATTCCAAATACTGGTGTATTGGTGAGTGGGGCCAAAATGCCCATTTTACCTTAAAGCTCTTATTGACAATTTGTGACTTCTGGAGGGGCATTTCAACCTTTTCAAATGGGGGAGCTGAATAAAGGTGAGACACCATCATACCATGGTGTCATGAATAAAGGGATGAGGCTATCCAGGAAACCTAGAGGTTTCAGAACCCAGCAGTGTCAGTTTCAGGCCATTTCCACACTAGATTGTTATAGTGCTATTATACCACTTTCAACAGGGGCCTTAAAGGTTTTGAGGTTGCTCATCTGATTGACTGACTGATGGATTTAGTATTTAGAGTGTTTATGCCATGCCTTTCAGCCAAAATGTCTTCCAGAAAAGCTTAAAAATCATTATTTTGATTGTTCCCTGCCCTCAGGCTTACAATCTAAATAAGACATGACACATTAGAAAAAGGAAATGGCAGTGTGGGGAGGGGATTAAGTCCAGCAGATACGCCCAGCATTTTTCTTTCTCAGAAGTCCGAGCAATAGTAGTTGGAATAGAGGGACAGCCTTTAATCAGCTGCTGGGGCAAAGTACAACAGTCAAACCAAACAATATTCAGATAAGATTCACTTAGTTTGATGTTTAGGCAACAAGAACTGTTCATACATATTAAGACTGTTTGAAGAACAACTAGTCTTCACATTTTTCTGAAAGATAGCTCTCTAGAACAATCTTTCTGGGTAGTGTGGAGGTCTATGGTGGGAATGAATGAGAAAACATCCTGTTACATTAGTGGACATCAATCAGCATGAGGCTGGATTTGGAGCCATTTTGTACTTATAGTAATATTTAGGAGCAAATGAACATTTAATCTCAAGGTACTATTGTTTTAGTATGCTGCCATTGTAGGGCTCAGAATTGAAAAAAAGAGTTTAATAATTGTATAACTATTTTTAATACATCATTGAAAATGATGTTGCTTGATAATCTAATTTTAATGGGACCCCCTTAGTGATTTTCACTGTGTTCCTAAATGGAAACTTATTTATTTCTCTATTAATCATTAAAATTCTAGGGAGAAATTTTAATCTAAAGTGTTGTGAGAGAGCTGTTAACCCAATCATATAAAAACCAACAGTAGAAAAAAGAGAGACATTCAGTAAATTTAAAGGTATAAGATTTTTCTCCAGTTGTATTACTATCTGGTTAAACTTCAAAGCAGTTACAATCAGCAGACAAAATCAAATTGTGTGTCCCAATTAAAATTCAGTGAAACTTACATAAGAGTCAAAAAGTCCTATTTCATAGAATCATAGAATCATAGAGTTGGAAGAGACCCCAGGGGCCATCGAGTCCAACCCCCTGCTATTCAGAAACACCCATCATATTTATTCAATGGGTCCCTCTCATTGGGACAACAATTGGGATTTATATGTTTAGAGTCAATCCAGCTTAGAAGTATTGATGTTAATGAGATGAAGAGTGAGTTAACATAGTTGGCATAATGTCGATATTTAAAAATCAGCAGTCACATCTTGCCAATTGCCCTGAGAGTAGAGAAATAACAAGAAAATTTCAGTTTGCAGCATTAGATCTTTCTGTTCTCCAATGGATAAAAAATTAGTTTACTAATCAATTGCTTAATAAAGGCCCAGAAACTGGTTTTTTTAGCTGAAACAGGTGATAGAATATCCTGCATGTAAAACTAAAATTTGGATAAAAACAAACAGGAAGAAGAAAGAAAAAGATTTAGTTGAGTTTGAATAGAATTATATCTTGTTACCTCAAAAGGTTGAGTACCTTGAGGTCCACCAGCAGTGCCAGCATCTCCTTAAGAAGGTAGGGAATTATAGCTCAAAAGAAAGCCTGCAAGTGGGGATAACTATGGGAACTTTTTGCTTGTATATACTGGTACTAACTGCGAAACACAGGTTGAGGGTTAAAAGAATGTTTTATTGGGGTATTCACAGACACATGTAAGAAATGAAGCAAAGGAAAAGAAGAGAAAGGTTGGATAGAGAGAGATTTCGGGTGTATAGAGTGATATTTACTGGTCCTGGAATGGAGGATCAAATACAGGTGGATCAAACATGAGGATTTTAAGGGCAGCACAGGGGAATAAGAGTCTGTGGTGTAGCATGATGTTCATAATGCTAGCCTGTTGTCATGCTCCAAAATTACCTGGGTTGGAGGTGGGGTTTTGAAATATCTATCCCTTTTCCTACCTTGAAGGGGCAAGTGTTAATTGTTCTCTGGAAGAGTAAACAAAAGGGGCCTGGAGTGGACTGACTGTCTTACTTTGGGTGACAAAAATTGATGGGAGTCCTGATGGCCTCTTAATGTCTTGATTGGGTGAGGTGAACGGGGAAGGTTTGTAGGAAATGAGCACAGCAGGGTGCTTGCCTGCTGCACCTGGGCTGTTTCATTGACCACTGTATTCAGATGTCAGGTCATTGACAAGATTATTGGAATTTTTTTTACTCTGGGCATTCTTCCTGACCTTATGACCTGGCCCTGCTGAGGTCATGCTGACCTCACACAGGCACACAGCCAGAGTCCTGTTTGATTTTTCCCATTCAGAAGTGTCTCATTTATGTATAACATTTCATGCCAGTTAAATGATATTTCTTGCCAATCATGCTATGCCACATGAGAGTGATGTCAGGGATGGTAACATACTAATGAATCTGTAAACATCATGGCTTTACCCTTCTTTTTCCCTCCTTTCCAGATTAAATGTTTTCACAAACCACCTGGAAGGCTTAGTTCTTGACCACAGATACTATGCTGGTGCTTGTTCTCCACAAAATATTGCAGGCACCAATTTTAGAAAACCATTCAATGTGGAAAGCTATTTGGCTGAGGTATGTATCAAATAGCTGTTTGCTCAGTTCAAATTTGTGACATTGTTGACATGGTACATCATTTATTAAATTGAATTTCCTATCTGAATAATTTTTTTTGTCTTATACCTACCTGTTTGTTATATGCTTCATACTTTGTTTGAATCCAGACATGTCCTGCATTGCTTCTTCATAGGAGTTTCTTCAACCTAGACACTAAGAACTCAGTTTTGTATGAACAAGCACTACATCATCCTGCAGTTAATCTTTTAGTCCCAGATCCTGTGCATGAATCAAATATATATGCAAGAGGATGACTGCTTATGTACATTAAAACTACAGAAACCTTGATGTGGTGCATCAAATCCACATGCACAAAAATATCTGAGGTCTTCCCAAAGCAAGGAATTGACAATATTGAATACATGAGAATATAACAAGGATCCTGAAAAATTCAACCAGATTAGAATTTCGCCTAGTTTCATTATTGTCTAGTTTTAAATTTGTTGCCGTAAGATGTGCTTAATTCTTTAGAGTGACTATATTTCATAGACAATGTGGTGATGATGATGATGATGATTATAATGATAATGATGATGATGGTGTCAAAAGCATTTATTCACTATTATTACTATAACTCTCCTCCTCCTCCTCATTATTATTACATATTTCTCTAGCATCCTGTTGGGCAATTACAATGTTGCAGTCTAGACTCATGACCTTGTAACTTGTATTTACATTTGCAATCATGGCAGCATTGCCACAACCACAAGTATCCCTGAAAACCACCTTAAAAGCCGGGAAGCCTTCCAGAGTGATGGAGTTCTATGGTGCTGGCAAGCAGAGCACTGCAGGCTGAGTCTCCTTCTTCCAGCAAGAGATGGTGTGAGAAGAGACCTCTTCATTATGCCTTCTCCCATTGGTCAGGACATCCTGCAGTGACCTACCTTCCAGCACTATGGATCTCCATCACTCAGGACAGCTGACTGGTTTTTAAGGTGGGTTTCAGAGACTGGATAAGAAAAGAAAGAGCATAACTACAATATTAGCTTTGCCTCCAATACAAGATCTCATCTATTATTTAGATTCTGCTCTTTTGCAATTCAAGGTGGCTTACAACATGAAAACAAATACAGTAGAGATAAAAATACACCAAGTATTGTCATTCGAATGTTATTTTAATTGCTTTTCAATATTTTTCATTTTCATATTATCCTATTCCTCTATTGTGTGTGAAATTACGATACAACAAAGAGCTTTTTCTTGCTTTTTGTCTAGACCAAAGGCACATATGAATTTACATCAACTGAATATGAATCTTACTCCAGTTTTGAAGAGAATGTCTCCAAGGCCAAAGCAAAACAAGAAAGCTTCAGCTTTGGGATAGAAATACCAAGTGTATTTCACCTTGGTTATAGTCAGGATGATATGAGATACCGGAATTTCATTCAGAGGACAAAACAGTTTTCTTCAACGGTAAACAAACTTTTGCTTAATTCAAGGCATATTTTAAGGAGAAAAATGTATGTGTACACATATATGCAGTCACACATTTTGAATCAAAGTTTCACAGTCTCCATATTCAGGAGTCACACAAGTAGGGATGATGATGATGATGATGATGATGATGATGATGATGATGATGATGGAGAAAAACATCAGGGCTCAAGGCACCTTACAAATTAAAGCAAATGTAAAACATATTTTAAAAAATAGAAAAGATTAACACTGAAATATAATTAAGCTATCAACAGTTTTAATTGATAGCACTATCAATGGCATCAAAACTAATTTTAAAATTCTAAGAATTTCAATTAAAAATAATTAAAAAGCAGTTCAAATACTATTATGAACATACAGCGAGAGAGAAGAACTTAAACTCCTTTGCCTTCCAAGGTCACAATCGTCATGTGAAGGGTGACTTTGGCCATTCCCACATGGGCATATTGCCCACGCTAGAGCGACCACTCCAGGAGGTCTTCTTCACCGGGGTCTGCGCTAGAGCAGTTAAAAAAAGTGAGGTTCTAGACCTCAAACTGTTCTAGCGCAGCCCTGGGGGTGGCGCTGTGAGTTTTATAAAAACCACCTTCAAAAGTGGTTTTTATAAAACTTACCCACGCTGCCCCGTAGCAGCCCCCGGTCAAGAACTGCAGGGACGCGGTAGCGCACCCCTGCAGATCTGCCCGGGGGCGGGCTTCCGGCTGGTGCGCTGTCCTAATTGGCGGAGCACCGCCGGAAGCTGCCGGCCGCCATTTTGGGCACCGCCGGGAGCCGCGGAGTGCTGCAGAGTGCCGCCGAAATTCGGAGGCATTTGGAATGGCGGATCTGCGTTCTTCGGAGGGATGGAGCAACCCGCTCGCGGGTAAGCTCTGCCCCTGCGTGCGCGGCCCCGTTTCAGCCCCCCCGTGAGGAAAGGGCCTTTGTAAAAAGTGAGATCCAGAACTGATGAATTTTCAGAGACTGATCCAGAAATAGACTTTAGCATTCTGGTGCATAGCTCAATGAAAATGTTGACCCTAAGTGGTTGAATCTGTATTAGGTATAATTAGAAAGCATGCTGAAAATAAAACGGTCAGCATCATACTGTCCTTATACGAAAAATTAGTGCATCTACCCTTTAAGTGCTGTGTACAGTTCTTGGCAAGTGCATTTCAAGGAACAGGTTGTTGTGGGTTTTCTGGGTTTGAAACCATGTTCTATTGGTATTTTCTCCTGATGTTTCGCCTGCATCTATGGCTGGCATCTAAAGGAACTTTGCAGAGATGAAAAGGGGCAATCAAAACCATTGAAAGGAGTAGCTAGATTTGGAAACATTTCTCTTAGAAAAGAATGAGTAAGGAGAGACATGCTAGAAATGTATAAAAATAGGCATAGTATATTGAGCTTGAATCAGGAGAGGTTTTTCTCCTTTCTCCTAGATTCAGCCAATGAATTTAAATGATAGGAAATTACGGACAGGTAAAAAAAGGAGTACTTCTACACGTAGCATAGAGTTAAATTGTGGAATCTGTTGTGACAAAAAATGGTGACAATTCAGCTGCCAATTTAGAGAGCTCTAAAAAGAGATTGGACAAATTCATAAAGGATAGAACTAAGTGCTCACCATGATGGCTATATATTATGTCTGGTACCAGGTACAGTGTTTATCAATTGCTAGAGAGGAAAAGTTGCTGTGGCACTCGTGTTTTGCCTTTAAGTCTCCCATAGGTAATTGGTTGACCACTATGTAAGTAAAATGCTGGATTTAATGGGCCCATATTTATCCCATCATAGCTCTTGCTGTGTTCTCATAACAGGAAAAGGCTTCCTTGAAATCCTAAATAGCTATTACTATTGAATTAGGAAAAGTGCAGGCTGAAAGCCATTGCACCCACACACACACTCCAGACTTGTTGTGACAGAAAGCAGCCAACTATATACACTTGGGAGTAGGGTCATCATGTTTTAGAATCCATCCTGAGTCTAACACATCTCTTTATTTAACATCAACTGGTTTGTTTCCTACTTTATTTAACAAAGATTCATCTACTTGCTGATAAGATCTCTCCAGGTCTTATTGACAGGGGAAAATGGCAGGGACTACAACACTATTTTCCTGCAGGGGGGCATTCTGTGTTCTCCCAACCCCTTACTGATGCCACCTGTGGTGTAAACTGTATACAGCAGAATAGACAATGTTTTAGTTGAAAATAAGATATCTCCCTGTGTTTATGGATGCAGTGTTTTTACCCCATGCATTTACTCTGTATGTAACTGATCAAGCCAAAGGCAGCCATGAGTTCCTATGCACAGCTGTTTCCCAACACTTCCTTTTTCTATGTTAGTGGAAAGAATAGGAAGTTGTTATTGTTGTTGTTTTTCTGTCCGAATGTGGAACTTGTAGGCTTCATTAGGGACAATGGGCTATGTCATGATATCTTACTGCCTGAGGCAAAGGACAAGCCTCATGTCCATTCCAAAATACTGGAACAAACTGGACAGACAGTCAAATCCTTTATCTGTACTAGGGATCGTTGTTTATTAACTGTATTTGCTGGCGTATAAGACTCACTTTTTTTCTTAAAAGTACTGTTTGGAAATGGGTTGTGTCTTACACGCCGGTGTGTCTTATATGCCAGCAAATAGAATTTGCCAGTGTATAAATGGAGTGCATCTTATACACGGATGCATCTTATATGCCAGCAAATACAGTAATACCACACTTTTCTCCCAACATGGGACCTGAGACAGCTCACAACATAGATTAAAACAAAGTACAGCTAAAATATAATGCTTATAATATTTTTTCCAATAAACAAACAAACCAACAAACAAACTGTGGTATCAAAAAGAGCACTAATTTAATGAGTTTCAAACACTTAAAGCATAGCTGTGGCCATCATTTTCCACAGTGAGCCACATGAAATATTAGCTGGGCTTAATATATTTGTTGTTAGATGCCTTCAAGTTGTTTCTGACATATGAGTAACCTGTTTCAGGATTTTCTTGACAAGATTTGTTCAGCAAGAGATACGCCTTACTCTAGAGCCGAGAGAGTGTGACTTAACCAAGGTCATCCAGTGAGTTTCCATGAATGAGTGAGGATTTGAACCCTGATCTCTGGAGTCCTAATCCAAAGCTCAAACCACACCACACTCTCTTCTTAATATATTATTGTTGTTTTAAAACAGTGTCAGTGCTTATCAGCTCTTCGGGGGATCAGGGTTCCAATTCCAAGTTGTCCATCTACTTTTCTTCCTCACCAGATGTTCCAAGATGTCATGGGAAGCTTCCACTGGAGGGAAGTTATATGCATTTATGGTGAAGGCTACAGAAAGGACTGAGAGAAACATCTGTGTGATAAAAGATTGGGATAGACTCTCTCTATGTGTGCATGTGCATCTGTGGAGTTGTGACTTCTGCGTCTATGTGGAAATGAATCTGGTCTGGGATTTAGTCTGAATTTTGAAAGAATCATCCAAAGTGTTCAACTTATGTCGGGAATTAGATTCAGCACCTTGGATGTCCTCTTTAAAGTCTGGACTAAAACTGGGAGTAGATTCACCACCCCACTGACAGAAGAACCAATAGTGATCACAGTCTGTTTATAGGATAGACCACCAGTGTGGTATGCAGTCCCCAAGATGATATGAGGGCCTCCAGGGCCCCCTGGGTACCACCTAAGTTCAAAAAAAGGGAGTTTTAATTTAAAAAATTGGGTATGTGTGGGCAAGATTACCACATCTAGAGTGGTCAGGCCATTTTAGGCCCAGGTGTGGGCTCAGGAAGTGACCTAGGAAATTGACCTTCTGCATAATTCATGTTGAGGGGGAAAAAAACTTCTCCTCAGCATGAAATAGGCTAAACTGGACAGAACATGGCAAATTTGCCCCCAATCCTTCCAGGAGGCATTGGAGGGGATTTTGGCACAAATTTGTTTTGTGTTTTGTTTGTAGATTTTCAGAGGCTTGCAGGGGGGTCTGCATCTCTTTAACCTCCACAAGTTGCCCATCCCTGGTTAAGAGAGAAAGGCCTTACATTCCAATATCATGACTTCTTAAGCATCTGCTTTTCCAAGAGCTGTCTCTAATATAACTGCTTTCCTGTCCTTGGGATTTTCAGAGGGATTGCAGCGTGAACATAAAAGGCCATGCTAATGTTTGACTGGTGAGGCACCAAGACAGGTGGTGTCACTTCAGAATATGGCAAAAGCAGCAAAGAAACCAAATTGTTCAACTGTAGGGCAGTCATGACAGTAATATAGAATGAAAACTGCTTGCAGGCCTTCCATGGTTTAATTATAGATTGAAAGAAACTATTTTTCTCTGAGAATGCTGAAAAATCCATTGAATTATTTATTCAGGAGAGCAGTGTGTATTGCAGGGAATACTTGCAACATCATTGTAGTTGTGTTACGTCAGTCTCCCAAAAGACAGGATTTCCTTTGATGCAAAGCATAAAGCAGTTAAAAGTTGGAGCTAAAAGTCAGCTTTAGAATCTTCAAGTTTTCAGCTCTCAAATTGTAGGAACAAAAAACAAACAAACACCACTTTCACCTTCCTGATCATCACTGAAATGAAGCCTGATTTTTGATTCAGAGCTAGAATGAAAGTGCTTTTCAGGTTCCCACACCAAGCATGAGGATCAGTTTTCTTTTGAGTCCAGCTGTTTCTCTGCTTTATTTGTTTAAGCCAGAAGACATTTTGGAAGGTTGCACTATTAAGCTTTCCTTGTATAGTTCTATCTTGTAAAGATGGCAGTCTTCTATATTCATGAAGGCCATCGATTTGATTTTAAACTCTGAGAAGTGGGTTTAAATTGCACAAGGAGCTTCCAGAGACAGAGTAGGTTCTTCTCCTCACAAAGTCCCCCTGTAGATGGAGGCAGAAATATCTAAGGAGGGGATGGGGCTAACAATAATTGGCTGGTGACGTCTGTTATTACTGAGGTGGTGAATCTGCTCAGAGTTTTCATTTGAACCTTAAAAGATCTATCCAGTGTTCTGACTCTCATCCCCAAATTGGGTTCAGAACTCTGTACAGCTACTTAAAATTCAGAATAAAACCTGTAATACAAGTTCCAGAATCACCATGAGGTTGCTGGCTAGGGGATTCTGGGAACTGTAACACCAAAACTGAATTTTTCTAACAGCCTTTTCGCACCTTACCTTTTCGCGGAGGTGGGGAGCAGAGCTCTCACGAGAAGCCTTCGGAGGAAGGTTTTCATGTCCCTTCTGCTTGGGCTCCACAGCAGCTTCCTGGTCGCTTGAGTGCCCCTCCCACGCCCTGCCCACACCCCGCCCCTTCCTTCCGCAGTGCAGTCTGGGAGCTGCAGACTGCACTGGGGCAGGAAGCACGACTGGCCCGGCTCCAAAGGCTTCACAGGGCAGGTAAGTTCGCCCCAGGCCCCTGACCGGTGTGCAAGCATGCACCATTTTTGGCTAAAAGCTGAAAATAAAAAGATGTGTATGCACTGCATGTCACGCTCTTGAGCGTTGCATAAATGTGAGTGCATCATGCAGACTGCTCCTCACATTTACGCGACTCTCAAGGGGCCCTTTTGCTTCCAAACGCTGTGCAAAAAGGGTGTAAGTTCTGCTTACATGCATTTTTTTTGGGGGGGGGGATTGTATTTTCAATATGACCAAGATGTCATGAAAAAAATGCAGTGTGTCCAGAAAGATGGCACCAGATTCTGTGACATAGATGTATATGTGTGCATTAAGATGTGTTAGGCTGTGTTGGAGCACCTATCACTCTCTCATTTGATACATTTCTTTTAACACAGTCTACAAAATTTATCCATGCACGTTCAGAGCTGGAAGTTGCCCGGTATAAACTGAAGAAGCAGAATCTGATGCTTCACTATGAGTTCTTCCAGCGAGTTCTTCAGTTGCCGTTAGAGTACAGTTATGGAGAATATCGAGAACTCTTCAGAGACTATGGAACACATTACATCACTGAGGCCACTCTTGGTGGCATTTATGAATTTACTTTGATGTTGAAAAGTGAAGCACTTCAGAATGCAGGTATGTGGGCTGGGGTGGCTGCAAATGAACATAGTGAATATAGGCTATTCTCTCCTAAATACCTTGTGATAATGAGGTTTCCCTTGGAAGACCAGAAGGTAGAGAGAGAGAACAAAGGAGAAATCCAAAATGTCAACAGGGGGCATGGATGCTGGTAGAGATAGAATAGGCCATCTCCTGGACCCCTGCATACCATCTCAGACAATGACCCACTGCTATGAATAGCTCAGAATGTTATCCTAGTTAGCTGTTTTAGATCTTTTTGTTATTTTGGGAACTTTGGTTGATCTTGAAAATCTATCTGTTCTTATAGCTACTTGTAACTATTAAGCGTACTTGAAAAGAGGGGAGCCTTTTCAAGAGTTATAAAAATCCTCATGGTCTCTAGGATTTTTATAACTTCTCCATTGAAGCATCTCAAAGATTCTCACCTTTCTCCCCTGATTGATCAACTATCTCTCATGACCTATGATGCTAACCCCAATAAAATGTAATCTAACAGTTCATTAACCCTTTACATGCCTGAAGGGAGAACTACCCCCCTTTAGCACTGCTGCCTGTATAATGGGAAACCCCATTATCACACACCTGGACCTTGTACTAGTACTCTAGATTACATAAGGTGTGATATTATAAGTAAAAGTTAAGTTCACTCTTTACTTGGCTTGCTTTTAATTATCCATCTATTGACTATTTCAGTTTTCTAAAGATAGTGTTGCTAACATTTGTGTAAGCTGAAAGGAATAGTGAGAAATATTTGAAAAATGATTGAAAAGCTTTTTTTTTCTGAGTGCTGAGGAACCCTGAGAAGACTACTCCTGGACTCATGAGAATTTTCACAGTCTAGCACTTATTCTGCACAAAATTCACTCAAGGTTGTTTGGCATTTTCTGTCCAGAAAATAGCATTTTCTGGGCAGAAAATAATATTTTTATGTAGAATATTATTTCCTGTGCAGAAAGTGTTATTTCCTGCATGGAAGTTGCTGTAATTGGGAGTTTATTCTGTGCAAAACTCACACATGTTTGATTTGCATAGAAAAAGATTTTCTGCATAGGAAACAGCATTTTCTGCACAGGAAATAAAAGTTCTGTGTGAAAAAAAATTTTTCCTATGGAGAAAATATGTTTTTCTATGCAAAACAGCCATGTGTGAATTTTTATGCAGAGTAAAATCTGGATTGCGAATGGGGTTCAAAAACTGTGCTTTTTGAAGATTTATTCACAGTAGGAAGAAAGCTGTTAAAGAAAATTGTTACAATTGCTCATTGCTTCTTTTGAGAAGAAACTTAGTGGAAAATTATATCCCTATATTTGTGCATGATTCTGTATATTCTTTTCTGAGGTTTTAACACCATCTGTTTCTTTGGACTGCTTTGGTCAGGCACATGTCAATTACTGTAGTATACAGTGTGGCTAAGCCTCCCACTTTTGGCGTCCCAACCTGAAAGGATCAAGCAGTCATGTTCAGAAAAGCAAGTCTGGGCGGGGGGGGGCTGATCTTTTTCTAAAGCATCACATTTCCCAGATCTAACAACTTCATATTGAACCTCAGTACATTAATTTACTCTGATGTCATGATGACATACTTATCATTTTTAGGTTAGAACTGAATGAAATGGCTTAAATTTATTATTTTTATTTATTTATCTATTTAATCATTCTTGATGGTCCTAAGATGTAGCCTAAAGAAAAAGGGAGCTACTACTAAGGGGACATCTTCTCCTATATAAATCTCAAGAGGTTGAGATCAAGGAATTATCTGGCCCTGCCAACAGAAGAACAATCTTGTGTTGATTATTCTTTTTGGGAAGGAGGCAGTTTCCATCATGTAAATCCTTGTCACCTGACAGATGTGTACCACTGGCATGCATCCTCTTTGTGATGTTAGGCTGGTGAACTGATTTTAATACATTTTGTTTCCAGATGATTTTTACTCACATTACTGTTTTGTTGTATAATTTTCGATTTTGTTGTTTTAGATCGGTGTATGCTGCTTTTAAAAAAAAACTTCAAATAAAAGGAAATGATCAGAAATAATTAATAAACTGAAATTTAGTTATGGGGTAATCAATGGGTTGCATAGGATGAGATCTTGAGGCAATGTTTATTTGGACAATCTCATTTATTGTTTCTGTGTGATGAATATTGCCTATAGACATCATTGAAGACGATGGCCATTTAGCGTCTTTTACAACCATGTAAATTACTTAGAAACACTTCCAGGGGGCAGTTATGTTGTTAAATCAATTGGTAAAATGCAAAACATATAGCCTCATTCTCATGAAGTTCTCTAAGGCTTCTAACAGTGCATCTCCATTTTATTTCTGTAAATGTCCCAATTGTAGGAGTCTAAAAAACAGTAAATAATTTACTGGGAGGCTCTGCTATCTGACACTGCTCTTCCCATTTGATGGATGGTGCTTTCACAAGGACTGGTGTTTGTTGTGTAGAACAAAGAGAGCTTTAGGACGTTAATCAATAGCTTCAGTTTCTTGTATACCCATTGGCAGAGGGAGGTTGATAAAACAGTGTGCAGAAGGACTTTTGGACCTTTCTGGATGACACATAATGACTAGGGTGCAGACAAGTCCACGTGTACACACAAAATACCAGAGCATACAGTGTTGCTGTGATAGCTGATTTTTCTTTTAGCCCATTGCACCATATAGGCTTTTTCCAAACTACACAGGGACATTCCGAGGCTATGCTGGGAATGGCGGGGAGAGGTTGGGAGTGTTGCTGAGCAAGGACAAAAACTGAAAAGCTTCTGTTCCACATAGCATCTGAGATTTTTATATATATATATATATATATATATATCTTCTCATAGCAATAAACAAGTTTTCTCAAAATAATAATAATAATAATAATAATAATATTTGTTACTCTCCACTGCCCAAGGCTCAAGGTGGGGTATAACATGAATTAAAATGCAATTAAAAATACATCATCAGTTAAAATAAGATAAGACCAAGTAAAATACAAATATAATTAAAATGTCATAGTTAAAAATAGACTGGGTAGGCCTGCCAGAAGAGATAGGTCTTCAGTATTTTTTTGAATTCAGGCAGAATATTTTGCTGCCGAATCTGTTCCAGTATGTCATTCCACAGTCTAGGGGGCTGCCAATGAGAAGGTTCTCTGGGTGACTGTTACCAACTAGTCCTGGCTGGCTTAAATAAATGGCCCCCAGAAGATCTGAGTGTACAGGGCAGATTGTATGGGAGGAGGTGATCCCACAGGTAACTTGGACCCAAACCAGGTAGGGTTTTAATGGTAATAACCAAGACATTGCATTTGCCCAGAAACTAGTTGGTAGCCAGTGGAGTGATTTTAATATTGGTGTGATATGTTCACTTCTCACTGTAATCAATCTGGCTGCCATATTTTGGGCCAGCTGGAGTTCCCAAACCAGGTACAAAGATAGCCCAATGTACAGCACCTTGCAGAAGTCCAACCTTGAGGTTAACAGAATGGGCATTAGCACCTTTAGGTCATCCAATTCTAGGAAGGGGCACAGTTGGTGTATTTAGTGTATAACAGAATATAGGTGTGCCTCACTTAATAAAGACTCTAACAGCAAGGCTTCTTTTTACACAGTATTTTTAGCCCTCTGATGCCTCCTTTTCCTTTCTTCCTCTGTCCAGCTGGAATTGCTTTTAGCAACATCAACATTGGAAAGATGATGAAACAGGGTCAGAGAAACAAGACATTCAGTTTTGGGTTGTAGCAGTATGTCTACAGTGAACAATTCCCTAAAGTATGTGTTGGGAAAGCATGAGTTTCAGCTCTGTCCATGTATGCCTGTCTACAACAGCCAAGATAAACAGCAGTTACCTCCAGAATCCCTTACTGAGCATGTCTGAACTGAGAGAAAAGCAGAGAGCAGACAGACCTGCCTCCCCAGCATTTTCCATACAGAAAATAATGTGTAGAAATACTATTTTCTCTGCAGAAAGAGCTGTTTCCTCTGCAGGAAATGCTGAAATTGCAGACTTACTCTGTGCAAAATTCACATGTGGTTGACGTGCACAGGGGAAAAAACATGTCCTATGTGGGAAACATTTTTTTCTGCACAAGAAACAGTATTTCTGAGTAGAAATATTATTTTGTGCACAGAAAGTGCTACTTCCTGTGGACAAAATGCTGTTTTCTGTGCAAAAGCAACCACATGCAAATTTTGCACAAAATAAGTACCAAAGTGCAAACAAGATTTGCAAACTGTCTCATTTTCAAAGCCTTTCTCTCAGAAGGAAGAACATTGCTAAAACTACTTGTTGCTTGCTTTGAAAATAAAATTAGTGAAGAAGTACCCCCCTAGACTGAAATAAGATCCACATTCCATCCATGCAGGAGAGTCACCAGTTCTGCAAACTGCTTTACAGAGAAGCCTGCAGAGAACTTGGGCTGGAATGGGAGACAAACTGGAGCTTAGAACAGTTGCTCCCATACCAGGTTGTCTCATGAGTTGTAGGATGCACACAAAAATAATAGAAACATAGAATCATAGAAATGGAAAAGGCCACAGGGGCCATCCAGTCCAACTCCCTGCCATGCAGGAACCCACTTCAAAGCACTCCCGACAGATGGCCATCCAGCCTCTGCTTAAAAACCTCCAAAGAAGGAGACTCTACCACACTCCAAGGCAGCATATTCCACTGCCAGACAGTTCTGACCATCAGGAAGTTCTTCCTGAGGTTTAAGTGGAATCTCCTTTCCTGAAGTTTGAGCCCCTTGCTCCTTGTCCTAGTCTCTGGAGCAGCAGAAAACAAGCCCACTCCCTCTTCAACATGACATCCCTTCAAATATTTAAACATGGCTATCATGTCCCCTCTTAACCTTCTTTCCTGCAGAAGTTGAAGGTAGATGGCATTCTTCATGTTGTGGGAACCTTGAATTCAAACCTGTGTTCCTTTTAATAATAATTTGTTTTGTTTTTAAAGGGTACACTTTGAGAGATGTCCAATCTTGTACACAAGCTGGACTTACAGCTGGTGCAAACATTAAGGGAGTTTACGTATCAGGTGGAATATCAGGTGGAGGATGTGATGCCCTTTTAAAAGAAATTGGAGGTAAGCAAGTGACTATCGAGTACCTGGATAAATCTCAGTGTTGAACTTTTGTAAACAAACAAAGCACTCTGAGAGAGAATTTCACTAATGGTGGGTCAAAGTAACATTTTTAGAAATGTGATTGTTGAAAAAATATTAATTGTGAAAGTTACTGTTTTAAAAATGTATTGTAGTTTTTTTATTATTTGCCAAGCTAATTTCTATAAAATAAGAATGAACTACTGTAATTTTTGAATTATCTTTATGTCAATAAAATCTCAGAGAGCCAGAGCACTGGACTACAACCTTGGAGACCACAGTTTGGTTCCCCACTCGGCCATGGAAACCCACTGAATGACCTTGGGTGCATCACATGCTCTCAGCCCCCGGAAAACCCCATGTTAGGTTTGCCTCAGGGTCACTTTAAGTTTGAAACAGCAGCAGCAGCAGCAAGAATAAAATCTTAGCAGAAAATAGAGAAACTAATCCTGATTAATATAGAAATAAAGGAAGAAGAGAGGAGACTAAAGGAACAAATTATGGTTTACCAAAAACCTGAATTAATCAATTTAAAACACAACATTTAAAATACTGTATGATTGATCCTAACATTTATTGTTATAATATGGTAATGGATTGCTGTATGTACACAAACCTCAGGGCAGCCTTCCTTAACTTTATATTGTGGTGTTGTTTAAACTATGAGTCCTATTAGCCTTGGCTATTGGCCATGTTGTCTGGATGTAATGGAAGCTGTAGTTTAAAAAAAAATCTGGAGGCAGGAGAATATCTTGATAATGGTGGCCTAGAGGAACTAAGGCTCAAATTATTGCACACTCATTTGTGAATGAGTACAGTGGGATTTATTTTTGAGGACTGCACTATTAGAGGCCTCAAACCTTTTCAGTCTCATCACAGTATTCAGGACAGTATTTTTTTCTGCTGTTGTTACGTTTATTTACATTCCACTTTTTCCCCAAACTTGAGACTCAAAAGCATGCAAAAAGTCAACGTTGTAATAGAATTAAGCTATTAATGAGAGTTGGAATTGTACTGAAAGTTACACATTCATGATTGCTTCATATTCACATTCCCTACATATCTCTTCATACACACACACACACACACACACACACACATTTACATACATACATACATATATATATATATATATATATCTACAAGGATCATGAAAGTTCCCCAATACCCACTTACATTATGCAGCCATTGAAATCAATGTGGGTATTTTCCCATGCTGCCCCCCTGCCCCTGGTCTCATGCAAGCAATATCTGCTGCAAGGGGGATTGAAACAAGAACACTGTCTGTGCCTATCGCAACAAAAATTGCTTGCACAAGATAGTGGTAACATTAGTCAGACACTTCCTACGTGAGAGGAGAACCAACCTCCCTTCATAGCAGTGTAATTCTGCTACTGTAAATTCTGCTGACTGGTAAGCAAGGATAGCAGCAGGATCAGACCTGGATTCACTATGTTGCTACGTAACTGCCATGGTTATGAAGCAACACAGTGCATAAAGGATTCTGGCCAATATTGAAAGAATTTAAAACATAAAGATTGAAAAAGAAGTTACAAACAGTACAATTTAAGATATATCAACCTCTTAAAAGCCCTTTCTTTAAAAACTTTCAGTTTTAAATCCTGCTGAAACAACAACAACATAGGCCCTTTTCGCACCTTACCTTTTCTCGATGTGAGTGCACAGGGATCATGTGAGAAGCCTCTTCTGAGAGGCACTCATGTCCCCTCAGCTTCTCTTCCGCACCAACTCCGTGCTGGCTGGAACGAAGCGTGAGGGTTCCACCTCTTCCTTCCACAGCACAGCTGGGTACTTTTCCAGGCTGTGCTGGGGGAAGAAGCACGATGGGCGCATCTCTGGAGGTTCTGCATGCAAGGTAAGTGTGTGTGAGGCCTGGGAGCAACATGTGATCACGCATTATCTTCGGCAAGAAGCCGAAAATGATATATTGCACAATCACTGCCTACTGGCCTCGGGAGTGTCACGCGATTGCGAGGACGTCATGTGAAACAGTCCTCACAATTGAGTGACGCTTCAGAGGCCATTTTGCATGAGAAATGGCATGCAAAAAGGGCCATAGTCTTTGGCTGCCAGGGAAGGAAAGCAAGGAAGGAGCCATATTATCCTCCCTAGGGAGGGAATTCCAATGTCAGGGGAAAACCACTATGAAAGCCCTATCTTGTGTCCTTACCAATCTTAGCTGTGAAGGTGGTGGTACTGAAGGAAGGACCTATCCTGAAGATCTCTGGGTCTGGGAAGCTCATACAGGGAAATATGGTCAGTGAGATAACCTGGCTCTAAGTTGTAGAGGTCATAATGTGTATTTTGGGTTCTGCCTAGGTGTGATGTTCTCTCTCAGTTTAACCCCATAACCAGGCTTCATGGATGAATCCAGAGAAGCTTTATTAAAGATTAGATGGATTTATTTTTCTGCCCATTAGGAAGCAGCTAACTGATGTCCCCCCCCCCGCCACTCCTGTGAGTGATCTCTCATACAACAGGCAGAAGCAGGCCCCCTTACTGCTCACACAAACTTATTCTGTCAGCAGAATAAGGAACTATGGGGAGGGGGAGGATAACCCCTTACCAGTTAAACCCCCGAAGCTTAGGTACATATGCATATCAGGCCTTTATCCAAATATGCCATCTCATGCACGGACAGTAGGTAGACTGTGGGACTCGACTAGCCAGTTTGATCATGACCATACTCCCATACACACAAACAAACAATAATGACAGCTACATAAATTTTTTAAACATTCTTCTGTGATGAAAATCATAATTACATGCAATGATTGTATAGTCACCCCTCCACTTTCCTGGGGATTACAATTCACAGATTTGATTATTTGCAGGTTATTTTATTTATTTTATTTATTTATTAAAAATTCTTACATATTTCCACCTGCCACATGATCTCTCTAGATATTACTAGGATCTCCAGCATGACTCTATGGCTCATGTCTGCCTGCCATAGAATGACCCTGGAGGACCTACAGATTTCTAGAGAAGTATTTTCAAGTGGAAAAAAGATAGCTTCACCATTTTTATTTTTATTCACTTTTTTTCACTTTTATGAGGGTCTTGTGCCCCTAACCCCTATGAAAGTGGAGGGCTGATTGTATAAATTACCTATTAACTATTGAGCTTAAGATTATACAGATGCAACTTGTGACACAACATTACACTGTCCCCTAATGTGTGTTCCTGTCCACCACTGTAAACAATTAAAAACACTTCTTCAGTAGTGTTCATGCTTAACATGGGGAAGTGAGATTCAACAGTGGGAAAAGGAAGCAAGATCCATTCCAGTACCACAAATCTTTCTCCTGCTGTGCTGCACAGTAGTAGGAGTCTGCCAGTTACATACTCATAGCAATATACACTTAGCCCTTCACATTTACTAGGGTTAGGGACACAGGACACTCGCAAAAGTGAAAAATTCACAAATAACAAAATTTGTGTCTGTGGGAAGGAGGCTGAGGCATGGGTGGGGAAAGTGGGCATCCAGGGTCTAAACCAGGTCAGGAAAAGGAGATGGTTGGCATGGTGGTCTTTTACTTCGTCTCTCTTGCCCATCTCCTTCCTTGGGTGTGTCTGCGGCATGGGTACAGGGTTTGTGGTGCTGAGAATTTGGGCAGAGAGCCATCCTTAGCTGGACAGGTAGAGAGTGGTAGAGGAAGAGGAGGGCCAGAGGTGGGGTTTTAAAAGGCTATGTGGCCTGATTGGAGCCACCAAAAGGGAAGGTTCCCCCAAAAAAGAAGCACCTGAGGTGGGAGACCAGGCATTGGAGAAACTTGCAAATAATCAAATTCATGAATGTCAAACCCACAAATGTGGAGGGTTGAGTGTAGTGAGATGAAGCATGTTCTAGAACTGGGAAAGATTATGGCCTTTTCCACATTTTATATTTAAAACAAGGCAGTGCGTCCTCCAGCGAGGACATTTACATTTGGGGGGCGAACTGGGTCCGGACTACTTAATGTTTGTCCGGACTTCAGCCCGCCCTGGAATGCCCAGAACTGGTGGTTCCCCATGCTATTGAAAGACCGATTAAAAGAGGACTTTCAATAGCACGGCGCGCCCCAGTCCATTGCTGCCCTAAGTGTAGATTTGCAGGCTCGCGCCAGCGCGAGACTGCAGATCTTCTGGGGGTGGGCTTCTGGTTGGCAAGCTTCTCCAGTTGGTGGATAGCCTCCACCAGCCGGAAGCCTCCATTTTCATCTCTGGAGAGTGTGTAGTGCGGGCGTGCGCTGCTCCGGATCATTGTGGATCATCGGGGGAAGCGTGCCAGTCCGGTGAGTAATGGACTGCCCCGTTTCCTCCACAAAGTGCGGAAAAGCCCAAAGAGTATTCATGTCCATTTTCTACTCAGAAATATTCTGAACTTGCTGTTAAAAAGGAATGACAGCTTTCTGTCTTCCACTGAGATCAAAATATTATGTATGGCTCTTCCCCCTTCCACCAGACATTATCCACACAACTCTGTGAGGAGCTCTTAGGTTGAACAACAGCCTTCCTGCTACCCAGCTCTTTCATAGCCAGAGCTGGCTAGGACAGTCATGGAAGAATTATTGGAGAACCCACGGATTATTGTCCTGGGGGATGTCAGCATCCATGCAGCGACTGTCCTGCCCAAAACTTCTGAAAAAGAGTGACTGGCCCAAGGTTATCCAAGGTCACATGGCTAAATGGAGACTAGGGCCATTTCTACACGAGTCTGCCAGACGGCCCCTCCCGAAACTGCAAACCCCAGGATTCCATAGGAGGTTGAAAGTGGAATCATCACGCTATAACAGACTCGTGCAGAAACGTCTTAGAAGAAGGATTTCCTGGCTCCTGGGCCATACTGACTCGGTAGGTGGTTCATTCACTCACACAGGTCATTGCTTGATGTTACAATCCTCAAACAGGAAGCAAGCAGAGATGAACCCATAACAATTTTGAACTCATGTCTTTGTCATCTTTCTCTAGATGATACAGCAGAAAAGAAATTTGTGAATGACTTTGTTGCTCTTGTCCGTGGTGGTGCAAGTGAATCTATTACAACTCTTGCTGCCAAAGAACTACCAACTCCAGAACTGATGCAAAAATGGGGAGATGCTGTTCAATACAACCCTGAGATCATTCAGATGAAGGTGATTTTAAGCTTTAAAACAGCAGGAATAATTGAGAAATAGAGCTTATGAAAATTTGCTGCAGTTACAAAATGGCTTCCCAAGTTTCACACTATGTATAAAAGTTTTGATGGGATAAAAAAAAAACTTGTGACAAGATAGTTGAAAGGGAAATGACACGATGGCTAGGGTATTGTTGGTAACTCAGGCAGGCATAAACTCTGATTAAATCTGTGTATATGGTTACAAGATTGTTGCACAGAGATGTATCCTCTACCTCCTTACACAATGATCCTACCCGAGGCACACAACCATAATGTCAGCATAATCTATTCATGCCCCTGACGGTCAATTAGAACTGGGAATATGACATTGTCTCTTCACAGCTGGCTAAGAAAACTCTCCCTGGCTGCCCTCATCCCTGTTTGGCTACCAATTGGCAATAGGGACATTTACTGGCAGCAGTAGGTTAGTCAGGCATGTTGTATATGTGTGAAAAGAGGGCCCAGATATGCTTGGAAGAGGGCTACACAACACAAAGCTCATGCAAAATTGTGGCCAACAAATTACATTTCACATTAACTTTTAAATGTTGGATCCAGGAGCTGTGGAAGCTGAAAAACCTCACCTGAGAACTGGGGAATGCTATTGAATGAGGTAGGCTGTGCCACAGCATTCTGAGGGAGAAATGATTGAAAATGGTGAGGATATCTTTTCAGTAGGTGGGAGCACTGCTCATGTGACTCGCCTCCACTTGATTTTTGTCAATCTCCCTTGCCTCACACCATTCATTTCACCCAGAAAGCACCCCAGGCCGTTATGAGAGGCTTTTTAAGGAAGCTTGGAGGTGCCTGGAGGAGTAGAGGGTTCTGAAAGTCAATTTCTTCTTTCCCTGTCTACTGGCCTAAACACTTAAAGCTTCAATCTGTGGTCAAGATGGAAGTCAAATAGCAACTCTCAAATTTGTTCCACAACTTGAAATTGGAGCTCTTGTCCTAACATAATTATGTGTTTGATGTCAACATGGCTGTTGTGCTAGGAAGTAAAAGGAATTAGCTGCTCTATTCTAGAATGCAACATGGATTCTAACGAGCAACAAAAGTAGTGAAGCCACATTTAGAGGAATGATGATTGTGGGTGATGATGAGTACAATGGGGATGATGATTTGTATGGATCTAAACTTAGACCATTTCTGCACTACATTGTGATAGTGCTGTTATTCCACTTTCAACATAGTCCCTTTTCACAAGGCATTTGCCATGCAAAAGGGTGCCTGGAGCATTGCACGACTGTGAGGAGCGATCTGCATGACGCACTCACAATTGTGCGATGCTCCAGGGTCTGGAAGGCGCTGCTCACGCATTTTTTCATTTTCGGTTTTCAGCCGAAAATGGTGCACGATCGCACATTGCTCCAGGGCCCCATGCACACTTGCCATGCGTGCGGAGCCTCCGGAGCTGCGGTAGTCACGCTTCCTGCCCCAGCACAGCCTGGGAAACTCCCAGGCTGCACTGCAGAAAGAAGAGGCAAGGCTCTCGCGCTACCTGCTCGGGAGCAAGCAGCTCATGGAGAGCTGAAGCAGCAGTGACGCGAGAGCCTCTTGCTGGAAGCTGCTCACAGGATCCCCGCACCCCAGCGCCGAAAAAAGGTAAGGTGCAGAAAGGGCCATACTATGGAATCCGGGAGTCTGCAGTTTAGGGAGGGGCACGTAGAATTCTCATCCAGAGAGCTCTTTGGCCTCAGTAAGCTACAAACCTCAGAATTCCACAGGATGTTGAAATGGAATAATAGCACTATAATAGTGTAGTGGAGAAATGGACATTGTCGCACATACTAAGGGCACTTTAGTTTCAATGGGCTTGAGTCAGAGGTCCTTTCCACACATTACCTGGTCATGGAGACATCCAGCATGGCTCCCCACATTGGCCCTGCTATGAGGGGAGTGCAAAAGGAGTGCTCCCCTCCACACTGACTGCATCTAGGATCCAGAAAGCACAATGGCCATGCCTCTTCCTGCTGCAGTGCAGCTGGGTACTGTGTCAGGCTGTGCTGGGGTCGGAAGCACAGCCATTGCGCTTCCAGGACCTCTGCAGGGTAGGTAAATGTGGGCACACAGCAGGATGGTGGTGCAATTGCCAGTCATTCATGGAAAAAACCTGTCAATAATTTGTGTTGTGATTGCACT
This sequence comes from Iguana delicatissima, assembly GCA_948472985.1. Taxonomy (NCBI): domain Eukaryota; kingdom Metazoa; phylum Chordata; class Lepidosauria; order Squamata; family Iguanidae; genus Iguana; species Iguana delicatissima. The sequence goes on along the minus strand of CAOKZL010000163.1, from coordinate 2,163,568 downwards.
GTTTGGGGAAGGAAGAACCATGGGACTGTGATGTCATGCATAGGCATCATTGAGGTCCTGCCCTTCTCTGCCCCTATGGCAGGTTGGAAGGGTGGAGCAGAAGAGCCCAAATATGAAAAATAGCGTACGTTCATTATAGCAATTTGATACCACTTTAATGGTCATGACTCAAAAGGAATCCTGGGACCTGTCATTTGGTGAGGTACTTAGGGCTTTCTCATAGAGACCTCAAATGCACTCCCCTGAGCTTCCTAGCATCTCTGTGTAAGACCGGGAAAGTCCACTGTCAGAGGCCTGGTCAGCCACCATAGATGATGCTCATCTATAATGATCAACAGTCTATTGACCCAGTATCAAGTAGCTTTCCATGGCTGATCTACCCCACTCAGAAACATATCTGTACTTCTGTATGTAATACGGTATATTACCAGATTTCATGCTGTCTATCCACCATAGGTGGAGCCCCTTTATGAATTAATGACTGCAACCACCTTTGCAAATGCAAATACACTGAAACAAAATATGAGGCGTGCATTGGAGGAGTTCCAGCAGGAATCAAGTAGCTGTCTCTGTGCTCCTTGCCAGGGCAATGGGAATCCTTTCCTGAAAGGTAAGACTCAACCTTTAACTTTTCCAGTCCAGTATGTGTGATCCCAGGGGTCTATGAGCTTCCTCAATGCTCCTCTTTTTCCTATTATTCCCACTAAATGTTACAAAGAAAGTATAAGAAGAGGGGATATTCACTGAGATGTTGCTCTTCTTTCATGGGCAGCACAGATAAGGGACTTACACCACTTTGGCAACTAGAATGTAGTCTTAATCATTTACATTTAAGAAGGCTTTTCCAACTCAATTATGCATAAAACACAAAGTTGCAATCTGCTTCAAATCTCTTTCGGAAATAGCTTTGCTAAGCTTTGCGTACTGACTAGCTCTCTGGCCATTAATTAGTGTTTCTCCCAGCTCTTGGAAGATGAAATGCCATCTGCAACTGCTAAAGATTGTTATCATTATCATCGCCCGAGATTCCGCACTGGGCACTTTTCCCTGCTCCCATTTTGAGCCGCTCTTGCTTTGAAGATGACACTGGTTTAACTGCTTTGAGGGGAAGGGAGAAGGAAATGTTTCCTTAAGCATGATAAATTTTGCTGCTTTGACATATGAAGCTGTCTAAAGGGCCAGAGCAGAATTTATATAACCTGCTGCTGTTATGTATTGAGGATCTTTTTAGTCAATTATTAATTATACAGGAGGGACACAGGAAGAGGCGAACAATCCTTATCAGAAACATCAGGCATAAAAAAGAAGGCTTCGGTCTTTATGCTCCAGCATGTAATCCAAATCACACAAACATACGCAAAGAGGGGGAAAGTATCATTGGTGCCACTGGAAACTGATACATCAATGTCAGTATAATCTATGCTGGCTGTAAGCCACTTCTAAGGTCTCAGTGCAAAGGCATAAGGAAAGCAGTTGCCTTATACTGTGTGGTACTGCCCATAAAACCAAGTGCATCCCTTGGGTGTAGCTGAAGAAGGGGCATGGAATGAAGGCACTGCCCCTCTAAATGAGAATTCTGCCTCTCCAATTAAATTTCAGTCTCCAAATTCCTAGCGTTGCCAAGAATGAGAACGCTGAAAACCAACCCTACTCAGAGCTCATATTTGCTGTGTTTATATTTTTTGGTAACTTTGCCTACCCCTTTTCTTTGGATGCTTACTGACTGGGTTTTGAAGTTATTGCAGTGCTGTGAATTCAGTGGATAAAGGAACTGATGGCAGAACTCTTATTGTGGAAGTAATGCCCTCACTGCTACTGTCACTCCCATAGTTCTGCCTCTAGTGCACCCCATCAACCTCAAGCAGGCCTCCGCACAAAGCAGCTGTTAACCATAAAGAGGTACTTTCTCACTCCTGGAACTACCAGTAGTGGTGGTTTTTGCACTGGGGATTGTAGGCTCTAACCCCAAAATAAAAACAGAAAGTGGACATTCACTCATTTCTCAGATTCATTTTCATCATTTTGGAAGGTATTGTTATTGTTGTTATTGTTATTGTTGTTATTATTACTAGCGTATATACCTGGCATTGCCCGGGATTTTATTTTCTCATAGGTAATACTTGTTAGAAAGATTTGAGAACCTGGGTCTCTAATTCCCCAAACTGTCTTGGTTGGGTTCCTGAGGGGAATACACTGCCCTCCTCCTTGATGCTAGGCCTCATCTTCATAGCAACCAGAGCTCTCACTCTGAGAATTCTAAAGGCCTCTCCCTAAACTGCAAACCTCAGGATTCCATAGAATCTTCATAGGCAGTCAATCATATGAGGTCTTCACCTGACACACAGACAGACAAAAATACAAACTTTGACTTTTATATAGTAGATGATGATGATGATGATGATGATGATGATGATGGTGGTGGTGGTGGTGGTGGTGGTGGTGGTGGTGGTTTAGAGACATTTCCAAACCTGGTAAGTCTGCAGCAGGCACTGGGAGCAAATATTTGACCTCCAGCATTACCAAAGTCTCCCTCTAACTTGGAGGTGGGGAAAATGCAGGTCAGAGACCAGATGCAGCCCCCAGGACTGTTTTTTTTTTTGGCCCCAGTGCCTGCAAATGTATCCCAGTGCCTCCTGGGAATGTGAGGAGAATTTTTTTTGGGGGGGGTTTAGGCCCAGGAGAGGTTCTTTTTCCCACAGTGAACTGGAAGTTGGGGCTAACTTGACCCTGAGAGGGCCAAGCATGTGGCAAAAATTGCCCTTGTGCTCCTGAGATGCAATGGGGTGATATTTGGGGATGAAAATGTCCAAAAAATGCGGGCGGGGGTGTATGGATTGAAGTGAGAGCCTTCAAAGTTCCCTGGGAGGCCAATGTAGCTGCTAAACCTCAACAGGTCCCCACCCCTGTTCTAACTGGTACTGCCTCTCCAAGATCTCAGACGAAGATCTTTTACATAACCTGTTGAGATCATTTGGACATGCGGGATTGCTCTTCTTTTGCAGAAATCATCCTTTCTCAATTCTGAGACAAACCGGGTTTTTGTACTGAATGCAGGAATTTCTCTCAGGGTAAACTTTCCAGGCTCGAGGCTTGCCAGGTGCTTTTGCATCTTCCTCACCACCAACTGCTGTGTTAAATTATTAATTCCCACAAGGGAGAGTCAATTTTATCTCCATTGTCAGAGAGAAAACTGTGCAGTTTTCAAAGTCTCACCGTGGGAGACATTTAGTCCTGGGTAGCAGAACAGGGAGGTTCACCCTGCGTGCCCCTGTGTGACATAGAGAGGGTGGGAGCGAAGCCAGGAGGGGATTTTAGAGGCTATACTGTCCCGTGATCATCTCCCCTCCCCTCCCCTCCCCTCCCCTCCCCTCCAACAATTCTCTTTTGCTCCCTCAAACTGGTGTGACATCAGGGGTGGGGGGAAATCTGAGTTAATATACATCATAATTTTTCTATCTTTATTCTGATAGTGGGTTATGATGATGCAGATGTTGTCATGCACTGGTTATCAAAACACTGCTAATAATTATTTTTTTGCTGGGCTCCCCCTACCCAGCTTTGGGGGAGAGTCAAGAAATAGATGTGTCTGGAGGGGGTAGTCCTTGTGGAGGATTCTCATTGTTGAGGTGTCTGGACATTTGAAATGCCTCTTTCTCATGTTTTTTCCCCCGCTTCAAGCATTCAAATATTATTTCCTTGCCAGTAAACCAACACAACTGTTGCAACTCCAAGCAGGCAGCAAGACGTATAACCTAGTAGACTGCCATACTTAGTTCATAGGATGTGTTTGGTATGATGGGTTACAAAGTCTGGATTTTGACATGCTCTGCCTTAAGCTATGTTCTATTTAACAAGCTCCATAATATTGCTCTCTCTTCCCAAAATCTTGTGTATTATTCCAAAAGAGTTTTTTTTTATTTTTGATTCCATTTGTTCTATCCATCCATCCATTCAGAGTACACTTCTAAAATGCAGCCCTAAAATGTAGTTTATCTACCCCATTGTTTAAATCTAGACTTGCAAGCTGTATAGGTCTGTTTAAGTGAGGCATTATAATAGATGATGAAAAATCAGTTTCATTTTCTCCAGCATTTAATTTTTATTTTTTTTTCTGAATCCAGGTTCTTTCTCTCTTTCAGGGATGGGGGAATATAACTTTTGGAAAATTACTCAAGGGAAATGAAAATTTTCCACAATCACTAGGTTATTCCCAGAATGGAAGGGGCCATGTTATACTTGCTGCCATAAAGCTGTTAGGACAAGGAATGTTGTAGAATACAGAGGTGGCAACTAGGGTTCCCATATCTCAGGGCCTGGCCTGGCATTTCATGGCCAGGACCCTCTGCTTCTGAGAACAAATGGGAGAATCTTAAGTTGCCTTAAAAATGTGTTTATTTCTATTTTTCTCATTTGTTAGATTTTTTTTTATTTGAATGACATAGTCTGCAACTTGGTTGATGCTTATTGTATAATGCTTAATGACATCACTTACCCCTTGTAATAATATCACCATGACCTGCCAGTGTGACAACACAAGAAAATTAGCTGTCATATTTTGGTCCTTTAATGTACAGGTCTGAACTAGTCCTCACTTGCCAACCCTAGTGGTAAGCCTAAATGTTAGCACTAACATGGACAGTCAAATCCACATTCTTAAGATTGAAGTCCTTGGTCTGGATGGCTGAATCCAAAATCTTTTGTCAGTTTTGATTTCTTCCACATTTAAATTGGGGGGAAAAAATCCAACTTTGTTTGTATGTACAGCCTGAGATAGAAGCGTTTTGTGTGCAGCTTGAGACAGAGAAATCTCTAAGTGATTTACATTAGAATTGACATCTAATGCAGAATAAAAACAATAAAAAGCATTTTGAAACCGTTTTAAAAATAATAAATATAAATAAATTCCAACAATAAAATGTAGAAAAACAGAGCAGTCCTTATCAGATGCATATGTAGGTGTGTTCACAGTTGGTTTTTAAAACAGAATATAGTCTTCTTTTCTCAGATGATATGGTAGAAAATGTTCCAACGGATGGGTAGCACCACTGAGAGGCCTGCCTAAGTAATGCTACATGATGGCATTCCATTGGTTAAGGATCAACCCATCATCATTGAGGATCTTCAGGATGACGTGTTCCTGAAGCTGCTTCCTACTTCCTTAGCCTTAGGAATCTTTGCAGCTACTTACTGTAATTGTAATCTGGGGAAGGTGAAAAATGGACCTGGAATTATTGTTGACTCTGCCTATTATGCCTTTCAGGGACTCACTGTGAGTGTATTTGTCCACTAGGACATCGAGGTCTTGCCTGTGAGGAGACTCTAAGACCAAGTAAGACAGATCTTTAAAAGACATTGTGATTAAAGAAAATAATCAAAAGAAAGTAAGAAATGTTCCAGTTAGTGTTAAATACTGCTTGTCCTTCTCTGACGACACATCTCTTTTTTAAAGTCTTCTCAAGCCAAACAGAATTCTTGAAAATGGACTTTTTGCTAAGTAGGAGCTTTGTTGGTTTGCCCAGATCCTGAGTTGTCATAGAACTGTATATTCCTAATCTGCTTCTCCCTACATAAAAAGATGAGGATAGGAAATAGGTTTACCATTTAGGTATTTGCTTAGAGCAGCAGTGAGCACCCCATGGGTTGGAGGCCACATTGCCTCCGTTCCAACCCATTGGAGACCCCCCTCTCTCTCTCTCTCTCCATCTTTCTCTTTCTCTTTCACATGCACACAGACACACTGTGGAGAATGCAGCCTTTTCCTGAGGTCTTGAAGGGGAAAGTGTCAATGTAGTACAGAAATGCAGCAACAGATTTCAAGGGGAAGTAGTCCCTTTGCTGCTGCTAGTGCTAGAGCACTAGTTTCACGAGCTGAAGATCCCAGAAAGGGCTAGGCTACAAAATAGACCAGAGCCTTGTGTACCCCATGGACTGCAATTGCTCATCCCTGGTTTATGGGAGTTTGCTAAAAATAGAGACACCTGCACCATTGGTAGGGATTGATCATGTGACATAGGTCAGCTCCTTCTCTCAAGCAGTCTCTAACATGCTCTAATTTTTCTCAAGAATGACCAAAGGATCCTATCTCATCTTAGGCTTATTCAAGGCAAGCCATGCTTGAAAATATGTCTCATATTTCAGATGGCATATTCAGTAACTGAAATGTTATCCATTGCAGCCCTTCATTAATCTGGGTAGACCAGAAAGCAATCTGCTGAGTTAGGATTGGTACTGGGTCATCATTTGACTCTGTTTGGATAGTTATGATAGCCTTGATTTTATTTTTCATTATTTCAGCTGTTGCTACAGATGGAAACTGGAGCTGTTGGTCCAGCTGGACTGCAGGTTCTGGAGGAAAGAGGACAAGAAGACGAGAATGCAACAATCCTCCTGCCCAAAATGGTGGCAAGCCATGCTCTGGGCTAAATATTGAAAGTGTTTAATGAAAGGTTTGAAAAATATATTTGGAAGAAACAAGCAGGGGTGTTTTTGTATCATACAACTCACAGAGCAGGAGCAGGCTACTATGGTGGGTGGGGGGAAGTCAATTCTCCCCTTGAGATCCTTTGGAGGTGCAAGGGGCTGCCAAAAATGCCCCCCTTTAGTTAAAACTAAAAATATCCACTTTGGGGTAAAAAAAAACAGGTCTCTTTTGATGTTAAACAGTGGGGGGGATGCAACCTGTTTAACAGGTGAATTGCCACATTTCAGATTTACCCCTTTTTATGGCCAGAGAAAGAAAATAGCCACCTTAGATCCTGTCCTGGGAGAAAAGTGGGGTATAAACTAAATTACTAGGGATCAAGGGCTGCCAAAACAGACTTAGGGTTCACATGCTCAGTTAGGGCTGCCGAACACTATCATTGAGCAATCACCCCAATGGGATACCCCTCAGATGTGTTCGACAGCAACTCTCACCATGGCATTGATAACCAGGGATGATTAAACCTCTAGTCCAACACATCTGCAGGGTGGCATGTTGGGAAAAGATACCAGTTCAGTTAACTAATTGTAAGACAAATCTCCTCATGTTATTTAGACAATCAATAGATGCTTTAAATAGCTGTGATAGAATCTAGAAACTCTCAGTCATGGAGACTCTGATAAACATATGGGTATATTTTATCCATTTATGGAGGGGTTCACTTCAGTTCTGTGATCATGCTGGATGAGTTGTATTGCTGCCCCTTGTGCATGAAATTTGTGAGTGGCTCTGAATAAATAAGATCCTTTTTTTTGCATGTGTAAGCATGCAGATCATACAGAAAGTATAATCAACAGATATTTATTCCCAGTATACAGCAAATACATTGCAAATATCTGTCATAGGACTCTTGCTGTTTTGCATACACACTTTGTAATATTAAAGGTCATCATCTGTCATTCTGTCATTAGGAAAAGCCTACCTTTCCCAAGCAGTCAAATAAAGCAAAATCTAGTTCATTATTTGTCTGAATTTTAACCTGCTATTTTGTGTGACTGTCTAAAACTATGTTTTTTTAATAGTCACTAGAGGGTGCTTCACCATGCTGAGATACATGGGATAAATGAAAATGTAAATTTCAGTCATAGTGGCTTCCTCAAATCAGAAACCTGAATCCAATGTGGAGATGTTATACTCAGTTTCACATTTATTGCACTGAACACAAATTGTTTAACCAATTAGATATTGCCTTAAAGGGGGAAAAACTGAATTGCAAATTACTCCCAAATACCTCTGTGACACCCAATAATTTCAAAGCTATGTAATAATGATATGCTTATTCATTGGATGAGTCCCTCTTGTAGATTACTCAGTAGAAAAAAAAATGCATTCAAAAGCATCCTGGTACTTATTGCAAAGCTGAAATAAAACAAATTAAATTCATAAAGTTCATGCACAAATGCTCTTAATCTGTGCCAATAAGGAAAATTAACCATTAAATTGTACATTGAGAAGAGGGATCTTGCATCTGGTGTGATGTTTCTCATGGCCATTTGCAGCTGGAGAATAAGGCTCACATTTTCATACTTTCTAAGAACTGCACTGAAGAGGGAATGGGGGTCGTACATACTCAGTAAAATTACTTTGGGGGACTACAGCTCCTAGAATCTCTCAACTAACATGGTTATAATGAAAAAATTGTGAGGCTGGTCCACGATCTGAACAGAAAGGTCGCAGAGATATTATCATCCCCACCTTTATTTTGCAGAGCAAATTCCTGCTCCTCTTCAGCAAAAAACAAAGAAAAAAACCCATTGCCCAAGGGCTTAATTAACAAGGGCTTAATTAACGAGTAACGCTTGGAAGCTAACAGCCTGATTTGTCTTGCCTAGACAGATTACCACAGGAAAAGATTGGCATGCCTTTGATCATTATAGCCTAGATGAGTCTGTTAGCAGCAATTCCAATTTTTGTTATTGTAAAAACAAGGAAGAATCCTATGGCATCTTGAAGACAAATAGATATTTGATAACATACACTTTCAAGGACTGTACAATGCCCTAATGGACGCCATGGAACAGCTAATGTTGTTGTTGTTGGTTGTTATTAAGAACCAGCTTCTAATTTGACAAGGTGATATTCTAGTGCTAGATCCAAGTCATTATTAAGAAGTAAGATTTTAAAGATATTAGAACACTGCTTTAACCACATCTGAGTTAGCCTCTTGATAGTATAGACCAGTAGCTGGCAAGATAGATTAAGCAGTGAGAGGTCATGGGTTAGAGATCTTCTTCTAATACATTGGGGCAGTACTGCTGCTAATGACATGGAGTATGGTGCATGTTGCTCTGTTTTCTGGCACCACTGAGATTGATGGTGGTAGTGCCAGTAATGAAAAAATGTCAAAGCAGTTTTTGAGAAAAATCTGCTTTTTAGATATCTCAGAGAAAACAAGGAACAGAGTGTTTTGGCAGGGTAGAGTTGGAGAATGTACTGCTTTTGAGCAAATAAAAGAAATCTTAATCCAGACAGAACAGCGGTGTCCATCGCTAAGAGAAAGAGCTAGTTTAGATGCAGTTCCACTCCTCTTGAAGACTCAGATTCATAGATGGACCTGGATTCAGCCCTTCACTACCCAAGTGCATTTGTTCACATAAGACCTGTGTGTCAACTGCACCCATTTCTGGAAGTGGCAGTTCTGTCCACAGTCACATATCTTAATTTGCCTTCAAAGAATGTATGCAAATTTCTGGTGGAGTATTTAGGCTCTGTCCTACCAGCGTCTGATGCATGGTTGGTGTGAAATTCAGAAAGAACTTTGGTGGTTGCTCCTGGGCTCTGGAGCTCCTTGCCAAGAGAAACTTGCTCAACTCCTTATCTAATAACTGTCTTGATGTTCTTATTGTTGGTGTTGCTGCTGTTGCTGTTATTATTTTGTGCCTTGAAGTCATTTCCAACTTGTAGCAACCCTATGATGAACTTATCATGAGGTTTTCCTGGCATGATTTGTTGAGGGTTTGCCATTGCCTTCCTCTGAGGATGAGAGATTATGACTTGCCCAAGGTCACCCAGTGGATTTCCATGGCTGACCAGTGATCTGAGCCATGGTCTTCAGAGACCTAGTCCAATACCCAAACTGCTACTCTTGTATCACATAACCATACATTTGATCAAATTAAAAAGACTTGTTTTAGTGTCATGTTTAGACATGTTCACACCTGAAACAAATACAGGCTGAAATTCACAGTCGCAGTTACTAATGGGTAACCTAGAGTTATGCATTGGTAACTGATTTGTATTCATGATCTCTATGCATTCAATAGCATAGGGAATACATAGGGATATAAAAGTCTCCCAATCTTGACTTATAGGACAGAAGCAGCTGTAAGCAATGGTACCTATTTTCCTGTCAATCAGGAGGCACCAGACTGATGTTTCCATCGCTTTCCTGTAAGCAATCTCTGGTGTGAGGAGGAATTGCAATAGAGATCCTTCTTCTGACTGTTACAGTGACGATAACTTATGGTGTGTGTGTGTGTGTGTGTGTGTGCGCGCGCGCGTAAACATCAATCTTCTGCATCCCAAGAACTGATTGCCATTGCTGACAGTGGCTGCTGTCTGTTAAGTCAGTATTTGATAGTTGGACTGGGATAGGCTACTTAACTATTCAACTAAGGTGAGTAGTAACTGAGTAGTGCATGTAGAATTCTGCCCATGGTTGTTGTTGTTTTTTAATTTAGATAAACTTTTCACCTCACGAACTCACCTGTTAGAGTCATTGTACATTCAGTTTAGAGTACTAGTGGTTTAACAGTTTGCTGCAGTTATCAATTTTTATCAGTTTTATTAATGTTTTTTTACCTAGCTGTCAAGTTTTCACAATAACAAAAGAGACAACTGAAATGGGTGGCATGTAGGGTTGTTGGAACAGGAAGCAGGTATTAACAAGTTCATGTTTTGCCTAAATACCAAATGAAAGTATTGATTTCAGTAAAGTCAACTATCTGTTTCCTTGTAAAAATCATATATTGACCATGCTCATAAAGTACATGATGCACATATTTTGGTCTTTATGAAAGCTCTCCACTCAAAAAATACATTTTTAAAGAAACTCTCATCTGTGTATATAAAAGGAAAAGCCTTCCAGCCTTCAAAATAGGGGACACCCCTTATAATAAGGGACATCTGGTAACCCTAGTTTTACCTGCCTTTGTTGCTTTTTGTTTGCATGCCCAGAGGTGAGCAGGACATAACAAAATACACATACACAGGATTGGAAGAAAAAAGCCCATAACTTTATTTAGCTACAGCTGCTGAAGGCTGGGACATGCATGGGACTGTATCTGGACATCGATCAACCCACTGAACGATGAGCCCAACATACTGACACAGCTGGAATAGCTGGGATGACAGGAATGGCCAACCCGCAGGCAGAGGTTGCCTGGATGGCCTCCCTGTCACCACAGGGTGCGGAAGAGTCGTGCCTGGCAGACTCAGCCTGACCACTTCCACCTCCTCCACCAAACCCACAAGAAGAACCCTAACACCACAACAGTGACAAAAGGGGGGACCTTACAACAACTATCCTAGATTCTGTATCCATGCAGCTTCCCCAAAAGTAGTGACAAGTTAACAGAAAAACACAAAACCCTTGGGCAAACAGAGCCCAAAACACAGCAAACACTAAGATCCCTGACACCTTTGGGACACATAAATGGGTGCCAACAGGCAAGTGCAAGAGGGAGGGAGAGAGGGAGGGCAGCAATGACCAATGAACTCCCTAGTAGTTGGGACTGCAGGAGCATATATACCTCAGCACTTGACCTGAGAGGAGACTGCTCAACAGGGCAGCTCCACCCAGCACCAACTCCGACAGCCAATGGATTCAAACCCATTGAACCCATGGTTCAAATCCACTGGTTGCCAGAGTCTCCCCTCCCAGGAGGTTGTGTGGGCATGCAAAGACCCCTGGGAAGGAGAAACACACAGCCAGCATGGCCAGCTCCCCAGTGAGAGTGCCAACCAATCCGGGATGCAAACCACCCATCCTGTAAGAAGGCGGTCACCTAACTTTGTATGTTATTGACATCAGCCATTTGGAGCACCATTTGGTGAGAAGAAGGAATATAACTTTAACAAAAAATAACAAAAAATGACAAGACAAAATAGGTCAAAGAAACTTGGTTCAATGCCTGTCTTAACCTTGTTCCACCTGGAGCAAAAACATTCAACTAGAACTTTTCATTTGTGCAGTACACAAAGACAGAAGATAAAGGCACAGAAATTGAATCTTTTGAGGAATGTCCAAAGGAGGGCTCCCAGTCAAAAGGCATGAAGTGTGTCTTTAATAATTGCATGTTTTGGTCTGTTTTGTTGTTGTTGTTGTTGTTTTTGTGGCAAGCAAGAAGACAGAAGAAGTGGAAGAGCACATAAGCAGTTCAAATAGAAGACAAGATAATCTAGAATCCTATCATATTCTATGAATAAGGCAGGGTGATAACACAACAAAAGCTTTGCCTGCAAGCACCCCTGGCCCTGGGTTTTTCAGTGCTGGGTTTTTCAGTATTTTCCTTGTGCCTTCCCCATCATTCTGGTTGTGTTTCAGAAACATTTTATTCCTCAAGGGGGGGGGGGAATCAGAAGTTGTCCAAGCTGTTTGGTGGATAAGAATAAGTTCTCTAATGCAAATTTTACCAGTTTTCATTATCAGAAATATGAAGCAAAGCTGTAGAGAAGCTAGGAGTTCATTCAATGTCTATCAATTGCACCTGAAGTTTGCAATGCATGCCTTATAATAATGCTGAATGGCTGACTGAGCTAAAATAAATCAGGACTCATGACAGCATGGCAGGACTGGGGAGTTCAGGATGGAATGAGTAGAGCATAGAGACTTCTCTAAAAACTAGTAAAGCATTTATCTCGTGCTTCACTTTTATGAAAACTAAGGCCATTTCCACACTAGACTGTTATAGCGCTATTCAACACTTTCAACATCCTATGGAATTCTGGGGTTTGCAGTTTAGAGAGAGGCCTTTGAGGCCCCATAGGATGTTGAAAGTGGAATAATAGCGCTACAACAGTCTAGTGTGGAAATGGCCTAAGTCACCAAAGGATAATCAAAATATATCAAAAATGAAAATCTTCTGTGGTTTCCTGCCTCTTCAACTTACTGATCTGTGTCAATCTTGTTAGGACCACAGAGCTCAATAATTAGTTAGAATAAACAACTTTTAAGTGACATGAAATGTACCTCTGGTTAATCAGGAAGGAAATGCACATGGACATATTTAAATCAAATGAAATTAATTAATGCAATTTGAAAAAATCAAACATCTTGCAGGTGCACAGCCCTAGGGTTCCCTTTAGTATGCATTCCAAGTTTCAGGTGTCTGAGTTTCATTGATCTTAGAGATATGAATTGGGACAGAGAGATACAAATATATCCTTTTTTATTTTATGATATAAACACATAAGGAAAATTTTGATATATCTACTTATCAAAATTGCAGATGATACTCCATATTTTCTTCTTCCATTTTATAGATTTTCTTTGATTCTCAGTGAAGAATCAGTAGATATTTATTTTGAATTAGTGTGTACATGTTCTGAGCAAAGTTTTTGTTTTTGTTTTGTATAACAACAAGCACTAAACAGTACTATGCCGTATATTAACAGTGACAGGAGCAGCTCAGGCAACACAGTTCCTTTTGGGAATCATACTGGATAAAGGTTTTTCAGGAGATCTCTATAGACAAGTTGTTTAATGCAATAAGTTATGTTAGTTTAGTATGATTGCTTAAAATAGGGATATATGCCCTATTTTTTCCACAGTGTGATAATATTACCACCCAGTTGTGCATGTTTGTGTTTAGAGCTCTGAAGTTCTTAGGAATGTACTTTTCCCATATATTTAAAAACTTGCAGATTTCATCATAGTTCCTTTCTTCCAAGATCACAGGCTAACTAACTAACCCAGACACCTTAAAGAAAACTTGGAATGGACTTTCTATACTTTGTCCAGGGCTTTCTAAAAAATCTGGCCTGAATTAAGAAATAGGTCTGCTGCAAATGTTACAGTGGAAGCACCTAAGGACACTCACTTAGCTTCTAGTTCCCATTGACTCCTGCCCTCAGATCAGCACTCTGCAGACAGGTAGGGTATAATAAGCTCTTATTATGTCAGAAGAACACAAAATGCATAGAGCAATAAACACAAATGATACAGAACTAGGGCCATTTCCGCACTAGCCTGTTATAGTGCTATTATTCCACTCTCAACATCCCATGGAATCCTGGGGTTTGCAGTTTAGGGAGGGGCCTTGAAGCATGCACGTGTGTGCACAGACACACACACAATCTTCATATATATATATATATATATATATATCTCACACAGGTGCTTCATTGTCACACTGAAAATATCCCATTTAATTTTCAGTGCAGATGGCTTTAGATCAGTGGTTCTCAACCTGTGGGTCCCCAGATGTTCGTGGACTTCAGCTCCCAGAAGTCCCAGCCACTATGGTCAATGCTCAGGACTTCTGGGAGCTGAAGTCCACAAACATCTGGGGACCCACAGGTTGAGAACCACTGCTTTAGATTTTCCAGGGAGAGGGATGTATTGTCAATATGGAGACTCAAAGTTTTTTCCCTTTTATTTTATTGTCTGGTTCCTGATCAGTCTGCTGTGAGTGACATACTAATATAAATGGTCTGTGACATGGACATAAGGCACTTTTTAGAGCAGTGCATTGTGGGAGCAGGGAAACACCATTTCCCTCAACAGAGAAAGCCACCCTGCCAGCTCATGAGCAGTGTGGGAGCCACCAGGAAATCCAGCATTCTCTTGTGATTGAAATGGCTTTCACTGGCACTCCTCATGCCAACATTCCCAATCCTTTCTTTCCCCACAGTACCCATGACCGTTTTTATCCTTGGTGCTATGCCATGGCCTGGGGGCCCCCAGTATCTGCTGATTCCAGCACCCCTTGTGGATAGTAAAATAATGTTTGTAAAATGGTGAACAACTCAAACGAGTGCTGGTGAGATACTGAGGATCATTGAAATGGCAGGAGGCTCAGTGTACGTGCATGTTATTTATCTTTTTCTCTCACAAGTACACACCAGTGTTTTCTTCCATATATCCACATACATTAAATTGTTCATCTCCCAGGTGTTTTCTTTTAATGTCAATTGTGCTTAGCATATGTACCAGCTAGAATTTAAAAACAGGTTTTCTATTCTTGCTCTTCACCTTGGCATGTAACACTACCACTGTTAAGAAAGGTGTCTGCAAACACTTTGTTCTACCCAGGTCAGAGCCTGGAAAAGTTACTTTTTAAAATTACAGAATTTTCCAGCCGGTAAATTGATTGGATGCTGAAAATATAGTACGTGTAACCCAAACACTAAATAATCCAGGCTCTGGATCAGGGCTGTATTTTATTGGGTTTTATAAAATCCTGGAGCTCTGCAGCAGTTTTTTTTTTTTCCTTTTCTGGTGAAGATCTTTCTGATTTCTTTATTTTTGCTTGCTTGAAAAAGTAAATACTAACCTTTAAGGGAATCAGAATGTCAAACAGAGTGAGAACATGGACAGAAAGTGAAAGAGAGAGAGGCTTCAGCCATTTTCCACACCCCAGTTGCCTTGTTATCTTGACTCTGCACCTTGGAAATCAAAGGTGTTTTGCCATCAATCATTTACTATTTTAGGCTATATTTCACTGCTTCTCTTTGTTAATAAACCTGTTTGTTCATATCCATACAACTATCTGAATGTGATACCTCACATGAGTAGGAGAGAGAGAAATATGGTCTCCCAGGAGACATTCTTGCAAAAACATTACACACACACACACACACAGTAGCTTCAAATGTGTGTCAGGGTATACAGGGATAGAATTCTTTCATCACAAGCATGCAGCAACTGTAGTATTTTTTTTTAAAAAAAATAACCTCCCATTATGAGCTTTTAATTTAGGCCAGAAAATGGCTCTGCCTTATCTCATCTGGTATGGCTTGCGTGCTGGGCCCTTCAGCATGGCTTATATTAGTTTCTTTGACTAGCACTGTAAATGTGTAATTGCTCATAATCTTTTACAGGCCTGGCAGGCAGGTTATCCTTTTTTCTCTGCACTTCAGCTTCATTGCACAAACCCCCATCCCTCATTGTCGAGGATTTGTGAGCTTCGGATGAAATGGAGAAGCCTGCGGCTTGAGGAGATTTCTCTTTGACATTTGAAGAGAGCCTCAAAAGGGGCATTTTGCCGCCGTTTGTTATGTGGCCAGCGGTGTACGGGATCCTGTACGTTTCCTTGTCTTTATGCTGGTGCTCAGACATATTCTGCTCTTCAGGGAGTCTAAAGGAGATGGAGGTTGAATTCCAGTGACAGAATTAAACATTCCAGCGAGACTGATTTCTGGCTGTCATGCTGTGCATTTCATAGGCGTGTCAATATTGGATGTATCTTCCTTCACATTTTCAAACCTTTCGTAATTCCTTTTTTTTAATGCTTCCAAGTTCATTGTCATTTCAAAAACAAATGTTATAAAGAAAATACTGGAGGATGGATGTTTGAATTTCAGACAGAAAAACTTGTCACTCACAGTATGTGTCACTGCTGCACTAATCGGCATTCTGAAAAAAAAATGAAATTTTGCATATGTGCACATTTTCCAATACATTTTCTCTCTCAAAATATGTATTTCTAAACATCTTTTACCTAAAAAATATAGATTTCTAACAGGGAAGCCCTACCAGACATTAAGTAAGAGGTGAAGGTGAACAACAGCACACCCTCATCCAAAGCCCTGGCAGGATCACATTAGCAGGACAGAAATGAAAAAGTAGTGATGGTTTTGCTCCCCTTTTCCAACTACTGTTTCTTTTTCCCCAAACCAAATATCTCTGATTTGTTTTAGCTGAAGGGTTGCTTCTTTAGAGATATTTGAAAGGCTGGGAAGGTGAATCTAGGGTTCTGATGATACTGCAGATAAACCACCCATGGAGATTCCTGCAAAGGCAGAGAGGGATTCTTGGATCATATTTTACTCTCTGACAGTGGACTATTCTTTCTGCCCTTGCATAGGAAGACCTAAAATGCCTTAGGGCAGTGGTTCATAACCTTTTCCTTACCACGGCCTCCCTTTAAATATCTTTTGTTTCTGCAGATGATCAAGACTATATTCAAGGAGACTTCTTGCTGTGTGAGTGTGTGTGTTAGCAAGAAATGTCATGTGCTTTCTCTCAGCCACTCACTATCATGTATTTGCATGTTCTCACCATGTGCAGAAGTGCTAAGTACATTTTTTGCTATCAATTTCATGCCATTTGGATAGTTTGAAATATTGTAATGAAAATTTGAATAAATGATGTCTGCCACTGGCAAAAGACTCCTATTCCTTTAAGATCAATGTGTGACTATCCCTCTGTCCCTTCCTTCCTTCCTTCCTTCCTGTTTTAACTGTAATAGCTCACAACATTTTCTGAAACCTTCATGGACCCTCGTGAAGACATTGCATCCTCCCCCAGGAGTCCATAAAATCTGTTTCCTCATCTTCCTCTAATACATGAACGCTGAAAGTGGGGATCAAGACTCCCCTAAGGTTGGGCTAGAAGTCTGAGGTCCCTCTGAAATGATCTGTCAAAATTTGACCACCAAGAATTCTGTGTAGTTGAGCCCTCTCAGACATTATAAATCAGAAGCAAACTAAATGGCAAAGCACTAAAAACTTATCAAGACAGTTATTGTCTTTGAGCCCTACTAGGAATAAAAAAGGCTATCTGCAAGCTATCCTCTGTACTTGGGAGTAAGCTACACTGAACACATGGAGGGTACTTCTAAGTACACGTTGTGCTTGAAAAGTCATCCATTTAAGGATATTTTAGTGATAATGAGTGGGAAATTTTTAATATGCCCTCATCCAGCAAGTCCAGCAATGAATAGCAACCTAACATTCAGTGTTGATCATCCCACCCCTCCTCAAAAAATACAGTTCCAGGGGCTTTGTTGTAATACCAGACCAAAAAAACCCAAAAAAAATCTGATTGGGCTTTACCTAGGAAATGGAAAGAAATTCAATCTATTCTATTTTTTTTTTCAGAACATGTCCAGCTGAAAGGCTCTTTTTCAGTGCCAGTTTTTCTTGAAATATCATTTCTGTCATTTTCATTGCTCTGTGTAATCAGGAAAAAAATATTTCTGATTATCTAACCTTTCTGCATTTAAACTAGGATTGTATCATGCCAATAGTATATGTGTGTTTGTGTGTATGTCTGTAATATGGCTCAATCCTTGGGCCTTTGGTGATCACAAATAAGCAGGACCTGGTGGATTCTGTCTTAAAGAGGGCCACTAGTTCTGCTGTTTTGATCCTTTACTTCTTGTCTTCCATTGATCCATAAAGACTTCTCCCTCTGTTCTGGGCAGGATTTTAAGAATCAACCAAACTTTGTGGTTGTTATGGAACTCTTACAATTCTAACAGATAATAGGATATGCATATAAATGATAATGCCTCCCATATTTTGCAACAATTCAAGGAAAATATTACATTTCTTGAGAAGTTTTAAAAGTGTCGATGAATGCAAACTTGCAGAACCTAGGCCTAGGAAACATTTTATTTGGGCTCCATCTTTTGCTCATTCCTTATGAATCTCAAAAATCTGTCAAAACCAATAGTGCCATATAGTGATACTTACATTCTAAGTATCAAACAAATGTCCAGCTTATGAGATCTCTGGATTTCCCGAGACAGTAGATTTGGGCATTCAAAACAGATAGTATGGGAGTATGGGAACCTAAATGTAAAGGAAAAATTCTCTCCTATTCCTACAAACACTGTACTTTGTTTCACAACACTATGTATTATTATTATAAATAATTCTAAACTCAAGTTCCTGTACTCATACTTTGCTTAGCACCCCACCATGGTGAAACACCTATGGAACTATGAAAGCTGGGGCTATTGCTTGCTGCCTACTGTGAGATCAGAACCTTAAAGCATTACTGGAGCTAATACATGTAGTTTCACATCTCTGTGAAAATAGAGGTTCTTTTTGTCACAAAAATGGCAAAATACTGCACCATCAGTACAAAAACCATGAATTATTATCAATTTGCAAGCGTTATACAGTTGGCTTTCTGTGTCCACAGGGGGAAAAAATGAAATCTTGGGTGTTTAGAACAGCATGGTAGAGCCCTTCTAACAAAAGAAAATTGTTTTCATTCTGACAAGAACTACAAACATAATATTAAAAAAATGAGATTTTTTTTTCGTTGCCAGCAAGGTCACATGATGTATTGGCCTAATTCTGTTGTGTATAAAGCAGTTAAGTTATTTCTAAATGGCTGGCAGCATATTGTTAGAATACGACTTCCCAAGACTAACTACTATTATTAAAAGGGGCTATTCTTTTTCTTATATAGTGGACCTCTCCCAAGGTTTCCACCTTGTTGTCTCCACCAAGCTTTTATCAAATAAGTTACTTCTTGTGTTTTGTTTCCTTCATGGTTATGACTAGATTGAAACACTGCACCCAAATCACAATTTCTAGAATAATGTAAGCACTTGAAAACAACTCTGTGTGGAGAATGTTGCTTTTCCTTTCTTTTTCGTTGGTCTCTTTTCTTTGCCCTTATGAGTTATTGCAGCTCAGGAACACGTATTTTTTAAAAAAAATAATTTTAAAGAATTTCAAGTAGTTTTAACTGTATAATTGTTCAACAATGGAATTCAAGGTGGTTTACCATTAATAAAACCAATATCAATTAAAGAACATATAGCTGTTTTGTATTTTTTTTAATCTATAATGGTTTTCATAATTTGTAAGCCACACTGAGTCCCATCATTGAGAAAAAGTCAAGATATAAATGAATAAAAAGAGAAGGGGGATGCTGTGTGCCATCTAGGAATGACTAGAATAGAGGTGGGGAAGTTGTGTAGTCCTTAAGATGTTAGCATACTACATCTCCCATAATTCTTCACTATTGGTTGTGCTGGCCAAGGCTGCTGAACATTGTAGTCTAGCAAGATCTAGAGCAGCACACGATTCTTACCCCCATGTAAGAAGCCCAGTCTAAGGACTAGAGTAATTCATAGCATATTCTTATATACATCTCCTCAGAAGTAATCCCCATTGAGTTCACTGGGACTGTATGCTAGAAAGATTTAATGTAGCATAGAAAAGGTAGGGTGTCAACATATGGAAGGTTGGTTTCATGCAAGTCAATTTCTTGATATTGTCCTTGAGCCTGTCCTTTCATCAGTTCTTACCATCTAGTCTATTATCATGGTTCCTTTTATCCTTTTTTGCTATAAAGTACAGCATCAACGGATGAAGTTCAGTTGCCATTCACTGTGTCTCTGTTTATCTGTGCCTGTTTTCACAATAGTTCATTACAAGCACATTGCTCTGGATTCTCATCCTTAGACTTTGGACTCCGTTCAATACTGTGCATATTCTTGCCCTGAGATTTATGTCTTGCATTCAGAAAAGGGCTCTTAAATCAACCAGGCTGTTAACATCTCCAGCTCTGGGATCCTTGGAGATAAAATGCTGGTATTCTAATAGATGATTCATGGCCAGTCTTAGAGGGAAAATAGCCTCATTTGTGCAGCAATGTCCTCTGTGCAAAGACTGCATGTGGCTATGATTCTTTTATTCATCAGCAGGACACACACACACACACACACACACACACACACACACACAGTGGATTTGATTTTAGAGTTTTGAAGGTTTTCACTGCATTTTTGAAACAAAAAAGATGTATTTATGTCCTTTTCTCATGTGTAAGCTTTGCACAGTGGTCCAGAAATGTGTGTACTACCTCTGCCTTCCTCCCTCAGGTAGTCATCTGTCCTGGTTTATAGACAGTAGTCCTTTATCTGAAGGATAAACTTTCTGATTGAAGGCACCTTCTGTTTGAGAGTCTATCCAGTGTAAGTCCAGTTTAAAGTTGTTGTTTTTTTAAAGGAAATGCATGTGTATGTGTCTTCATGTCTACTTATAGTGGAACCCATGAATTTTATAAGGTTTTATAAGGAATTTTATAATTTTATAAGGTTTTCTTAGGCAAGCATACACAGAGGTGGTTTTTGGCAGTTTCCTCCTCTGACACATAGCCTACAGCACCTAGTAGAACAGCTGTGAAATTGCTGTCCAGATTTAGCATATCACCTGGTCAGTTTTCCCCACTGTATGTATTGTGTTTCTATTTAAACACGAGTAAATTTTTCCATAATTGCACCTATGCTTATAACAGCATTTGCAAATTTTACACAAGCCTAAGCCCTTTTTCCTGGCTATATCTAACTGTCCAGCCTGCCCTTGTTTGTTCTTGTTGCCCTCTACACGTTATGTCAAAGGACAGCCTCACTTACCCTCCAGAGTTTAGAAGCCTGGAAAAAAAGCACGATTTTGACATCTCAGGGAGACCCTTAACTAATACAAGAACTATTCCACATATAGAGGATGCTGTCCCAAATATACAGGATGTCCTCCCCATGTACAGAGAACATACTAGGAATTAAGCAAATCCAGCAGGCCCATTCCTATTCTCCTCAAAAGTAGAACCTTTCATGGAGAATGCTCTAACAGGTCCAAAATCAAAACTTTGTGTATGTTTCTATATGATAGTTCTAGTACAGCTGAATGGTTGCCTAAATTTGGATCTAGCCTATAGTTATAGCCTATAGCATATGCGCCTTTCAGTTGATGAACCATGGTTAGATCAAGGCCAGATTAAGATGGTTAGGACCCTGAAGTACCTCCAAAAACAGGGTGTCCTCCGCATGCATGAGTCTCAGTTGGCCTAGCTCAAGTCCAGTGATCTCAATGTACGGTCCATTCCTTCACTCGCTCCACATCTGGGAGACAGGCCCAGAGTAATATTACTAACTCTTTAGGAGGGTAGGAATAGAGATCTACATCTCCCTCAACCCACGTTTTTTCCCCTGACAGTATCATAGCACAAAGAGCTTTGTGTGTGTGTGTGCGTGTGTGTGCATGTGCGTGCACACTGTATGTGTCTGTGCAGTGATGAAGAGCCTCTTGCCTTTGAGGGCCCTGAAGCATTTGATCCAATTGCACCACTGATAATTCATCCTTATTCCAGATCCATTCCTCCCGCATGCAGACATCTCAAGATTGCATGTATGAAATGACCACCCCCCACCCACGGAACATTTGTTTCAACATCTGCTCAGTTCTTTTGAGTCAGGTCTGCATTGCCTCTTTGACATGTTCAGTTCGACAAGTCTTTGGATCAGATGCTTTTGTGCCTAATATACATAGTAATGGTGCCTCAAGGCTTGAGTGGAGTTTGTGTAAACCTGGAAATTATCAACATTCTCAGTAAAAAGGCATTTCCTATTACAAATCACTCCCAAGACTCTATAGCAACTCAAATGGAATGTGTTCATTACCACCCCTCCTATATTCAGACTGAGACACAGACCATTTCTGCACCTTACCTTGTTGTGTCATTGTCCAGGCATCATCCTGGCAGCGCGTTCGCCAGGATGGGACAATGTCCCCAATACTCCTCTCTACATCTAACTGGTTGCCTGTGAAAGGGAGCACGAGGGACACACTCATTCCTTGTGCACCACAGCCAACCTTCTTCCCATGCTGCAGTGGGGAAGGAAGCTCAGGATTGTACTTCTGGCCTTCTGCATGGCTGGCAGTGATAGAAGGTTCACGTAATAAGGGACCATTGACGGAGTTCTTCTGTCAATGATATACCCCAGAATCACATTGGCTGTGGACATGAGAAGGGCAGGAACACAATGATGTCATACAGAAGCATCATCGCGGTCCTACTCCTCTCATGTCCCAATGCCAAGATGCCGCCATCTTGCAGAAAGGGCCACAGATTGGAGTCCTACTAATTGGCTCCAACTACTCCAGTCAAGGACTAACATTTGGATCAATCAGTTTGCCTTTGCTCCATCTGCCTTTCTGTTCTTCACAGAAAAAGCTGCTCATATTGGCAGTGGAATGTGGGTGAAGCCCTGATGGGAACATCTCACATCTATCTATCTATCTATCTATCTATCTATCTATCTATCTATCTATCTATCTTGAAATGACTTGACTGAGCATGCTCAGAAAAATTATTTCCCATCAAGATGATCAAAACCATCGGGGTTGTCATTTTCTCTGCAAAGAAAAAGAAAATGACAGATCTATGATCCAAGCAGGAAATGACACTGTGGAAAAAGCTTACACACATCAAACTAGATTTCCACAGACAGATGCCCATATGACAGGAAAGCTGTCTTCCTACTTACCATTTTCTCTCTTGCAAAGGTAAAGCAAATGGGATTGCAAGAGGACGGTGGTTTATACAAACAAGACAAGATGTCTGAGTTCGGGGTGGGGGCAGTCTTTAAAGAAGCTATCGAAGGTGCGGAATCTATGAGGGGCAGGATTCATTATCTTGGACAGCTCTTCCAACTTTCAAACTAAAACAGAGTTTTTTAACTACCTCCCACCCTGCTGCAAATCTATGTGTGGCTTTCAAGATTTTCTTCTGAATACCCAAAATTCAAGAACCTCAGGGTGGCGTAGTGGTTTGAGTGTTGGAGTAGGATTCTGTGACAGCAGGGTTCGAATCCCCACTCAGACAAGGAAATCCTGCAGGAGACTTTAGAAAAGTCACTTTTTCTCAGCTTAAGTGAAAGGTAATAACAAACTTCCTCAGAATAAATCTTATCAAAAACACCTTAGGACAGGATCACTATTAGTTGGTGCTGGAGGCACCAAACAAGAAACCTGAAACACCATACTTCCAATATGTTGACATTCCAAGGGAACACTAAAAATATTCCCACAAAGTGCACCAGTAGCCTTTACAGCATGTCTGTTTGTGAGTCTCCCAGAAGGCATGGATTGCGCCCACTATTCATATAAATAGGTCATTCATAATGCCATCACATCTCTGAGTAGAATCATAGAGTTGGAAAGGACCACAACGGACATTAAGTCCAACTCCGCTGCCATGCAGGAACACACAGTCAAAGTACCCTGAACAAGTGGCCATCCAGCCTCTGTTTAAAAACTTTCAAAGCAGGTGACTCCACCACACTCCGAGGCAGTGTATTCCACTGTTGAATGGCTCTTACCCTCAGGAAGCTGTTCTGATGTTTAAGTGGAATCTCTTTTCCTGTAGTTGGAATCCATTGATCTCTGTCCTAGTCTCCAGGTAGCAGAAAACAAGCTTGCTCCACCTTCAACATAACATCCCTTCAAATATTTAAACATGTCACTTCTTAACCTTCTTTCTGTCAGGCTAAACATACTTAGCTCCCTAAGCCCCTTCTCACAGGACATGGTTTCCGACCATTCGCTATTTTGGATACCCTCCTCTGGACACGTTCCAGCTTGTCAATATCTTTCTTGAATTGTAGTGCCCAGAATTCAAACCTTTTCTCTTCTGTACAGTCTGAGTATATGTGATGGTTGATTTCAGTTTAAAAATGCTTTTATCTTATTTATTTGGTAACCACTTGGACTGATCCACTTTCTATAAAGCCAAGCTTATCTACTGCCAACATTTTGGAACTTGGGCCCTTTCCACACGGGCATATTGCCCACGCTAGGGCGACCTCTCCAGGAGGTCTTCTTCACCGCGTGGTGTGCTAGTGCAGTTGGAAAAAGTGAGGCTCTACACCTCAAACCACTCTAGCACAGCTGCAGGGGTGGCGCTGTGAGTTTTATAAAAACCACCTTCCCAAGTGGTTTTTATGAAACTCGCCCGCGCTGTTCTGTGGCAGCCCCCAGTGAAGAACTGCAGAGACGCGGTAGTGCGTCCCTGCAGATCTGCCCGGGGGTGGGCTTCCGGCTGGTGCACTGCCCTGATTGGCGGAGTGCCGCCGGAAGCCGCCAGCTGCCATTTTGGGCGCCGCCGAGCACCGCCGAAATAGAGCGGTGAAACCGTGCTCCCCACAGGGATGGAGCAACCCGCTACCAGGTAAGCTCTGCCCCTGCGTGCGCCGCCCAGCCCCCCCCCCGGTGAGGAAAGGGCCTTGATGTAAGGAATTAACAGATGTGCTTTGGTCTGAATTCCAGAACAACTGCATTGAACTGTGGTCAAAATACTTGATTTTTCTGTATGAAACCAAGATCTTTGGTTTCAACCAAAATTTTTCATTTCATACAGAAAAAACACCCAGAAGTACAGTATATTGTGCAAAACAATTGTTATTTTGAGAAGCTAAACCTGCCTTCTAGGAGTTGGACATCCTGAGTATTAATCAGTTAGCAGAGCTAGCCAGGTGGATTCCATTGCAGCTAGCAGAAACATAAAACACCACTGTAAGATGTTAGTGGTCAGCACAGGGACATGAGTGCTCCACAGAGCTTGAAACAGTTCATAAAATATGAGAAGAAAATGTGACATTGCTACCTAGCCACAGGCTTCAGAATTTTTTTTTAACTGCCTTGGGGTCCACAAAGGAAAACAGCCTCTGTGCCTGGCATGTTGCTTTCCTTACTGTGTTCCTGGCCTGCATGGAATAGCCCAGGGGACCTCTCTACCAGTTAGGGGTTTCTACTTTCTGGTGACTGAAAATGGTACTGAAGGTTACAGGCAGTTTTTAATTATCTAAAATTGCATAATCTATTTTCTTTTTGAAAAGATAACCTTGAGATTATCACTCCTAGATTCTCTCTAATAAGTGTGCCAACTTTCAACAATCTAAGACTTGGAATCAGTTGACAAACACAAAGGCAGATGCATGGATATTTTCCTTTATTATTACACATGGAAGGGAATGGTCCAAACTACCCCACATGGTCAGCATTGATGCCACAGACTAGCATTACTCATTGCAGTTCCTTTAGCTTCTGATTTTGGTTTTGAAGAAAGCTCTTTCTTTCCACTATAGCCTTATAGATTACAACCAGAACAGGTCCCACAGACCTCAATCCAGCCTCATGCTAATGGATATTTCCCAGGCAAGATGGAACTTTCTTCTTTTCCTCTTCCATACAGCTCTACTTCTTTGCCAAAACTCTCCTTATCACAGTTTTCCTAGCCCACTAGAGCAGGTTTTGAAGATGCATGGGGGGGGGGGTCCAGGTGGACAAGAAAATTGATCCTTTCTGATACCACAAATAGAAATAATCCCATCTGCTGAAAAACACTGCTGTATCCTCTTGGCAGTTGCCATACTTATGCAGTTAATTTCCTATGAAGTCATTTCAAATTTTCTTTATATTCTCCCTGCTGGACACCTATGCTGGTTTTATGTACATGTGTATCTTTATGGTCCAATGCTTGCTTTATGCTGCTTATTGAATCTGAACTCACTCTTCAACTTTTCTGCTTGATAAGCATGACCCAATAATCCACTCTCAAGAAGCTGTTAGCAGGCAGCTGTTTGTGTACTCCTGCCAGGACATGGTTTTCCACCATTTTGTGGTTCTGGGTTTGTACATTGTCTTGTACGTCTTCTAGATCCACCCTGGCATGTAGTCCATGGAGCCCAGCAACTCCAAGTACCATGTATTGGATGACCTGTAACACAATAATTTCTTATTAGAAGTCACTACCATCCATATTTCCAGGATTTGGGACAAGGACGGTGAGTCCGTAGACTCCAGATGCTGGGGAACAACTACGCATATCATTCGTCACCATTGCTCCTTGTGTGGTCCTCTAGTGGCTATCCCAGCAGCGGCTCTGCTGGGAAGGGAGCATGATGGGAGCACTCTCCTCTGCACCAGACCAGCTCTCTGTGGAAGGGAGTGCAATGAACATGTCTCTTCCTACTGCAGCACGGCCAGGCACTTTCCCAGGCAGGACAGGTAAGTATGGGATGATGGCGCGATCAGGGGTAATTGACGGGAAAACTCATCAACTACCCATGACGGAGAAACCCCAACAATGATTTAATCTGAGATCACGCTGCCTGGGGACGGAAGAGGAGCAGGACTGCCATGATGTCATGCAGCGGCATAGTTGCAGTTCTGCTCCTTTCTGGTCCCCATGCTGGGATGTGATGACACCGCGGAAAGGGCCATAGAGTTACAGATCAATAACTGCTCTGTGTTTGGTAAGACTACATAGTCTTAATGCAAAACTACCTAAATGCCTCTCTAGCCCATCTTAAGAACCAACAGCTAGGTTGGGCAAACAAGGTCCGTTCAGCTTTCAGCTGGAAAACAAGGACCCAGACATTTCCTGCCCATGTGAGGCTGCAACAGTCAGAAGCAGGACTCTTGTCACAATTTTTCATCATTGCTCACTAGTGGAAAGGAGAAAGAAACACCCTCCTACTTACATTCTGATTGCCAGCTGGAAAGACCTTTGCCCAATCCAGTTGTTAGCTCTCAAGATGGATGGGGGGTATTGTTTAGAGTGAGAGATATTACTTAGGGCCCTATCACACTACCCTGTTACACTGCTTTTATTCCACTTTTACTGCCATGGCAAGATTGTCTAGAATCCTGGGATTTGCAGTTTAAGGAATAGCACTTAGAATTCTCAGCCAAACTGTTCTTGGGCCTCACTAAACAACAAATCCCAGAATTCCACATGTTGTCATGGCAGTTAAAGTGAAATAATAGCACAATAACACTGTAGTGTGATAGGGCCCTTAGTTATACACATGTTGATGTAGTTGATGTAGAATATTAATGATTCTTTCCATGATGAGCTATGTAACACCGCTGTCTAACAGAAAGATATTCCAGAAAGATAGCAAATATTAGTCTATTTTAAAATTTCTTGTGGTTTTGTGGAAAAAATTTAAATTGTTTGTTGATGCACACTACCTTATGTGATATGATGAAGAATGATATAACTAAGATTTAAATAAATAAGGCTTTTTGTTTTGTTTTGTTTTGTTTTTTTGGAAGAGAGAAGGAACAAATGTCCTGAGAACTTCTTCTTCCTGACCTGGCAAATTCTTCACTTGTTATTTACATGTAGTCATAACGGGGAGAATGAAGCTATACCGAGAAGGAAGGCTTGCTGTTGCAAGATGCTATTCAGATTCCTCAAAAGTGAATTTGATAGTTAGGTAGACATGCTTTTCTTCAAATAAAAGAGAAGCAGTTGTAGAGGTAGATTATTGGCCACGACTGGCTACAGGGACCACACAACTCCCTGTTGCAACAGCTTCACTGGTTCTCAGGATGTTTCTAAGGACAATTCAACCTGCTAGTTACGAAGTCCTATAGGGCTCAGGTCCTGTTGATCAGAAGGACTGTATTCTCCCATATTAGTCTGACCATATTTTGAGATCTTCTGGTGTGGAGGGTTTCTCTCTGTCCCACCACCCTTGTAAATACATCTGTTGGGAACACAGGAGAGAGCTGTCATGGCGGCAGCTCTCAGGCTCTGGAACTCCCTTCCTAAAGAGATTAGACTGGCACTCTCCTTGCTGTCTCTCCACAGGCAGGCTAACATTTCTTTATGATTATTTTGGCAGGCCTTTGGAGACTGACTGCTGAAGGAGACTAGGCCTAGACTAGATTAGGTGGGATGATGGTGGAGGTGGTGATGGTGATGACGATGATGATAACAATACAACAGAAGCTATAGTATTAAGTGTGCCTTCTTCACTCTTCAGTTTCTGGGTCTATAGCTCCCATAAAGCAATGTAGTTGACTATGCTGACAAGGGCTTAAAAGACTTGTAGCCTGAACCACATGGAAGATGCAAGGTTGGGAAAGCCTAGTTTAGTGAAACTAGAGATTGATGAATTTATTTTTGACCACAAAAGTAGCCATGCTGGGTGGGGCATTCTGAAAGTCATGATCAAAAAGAATATGTTTTTCAACCTGTATGTAGAATAAGAAGCAAGCAGAGTTCCGTGAACAGGAAAAACATAAAAGGAGAGGGGCAGGTAACAGCCTGGAAATCAGCACCTTTTGTAGGAAGACCAATAAGTAGTACAGGGTAGCAACGCATTTTGAAAGCCAGCCTGGAGTTCTGTTGACTGGCTAGAAGAACTGGCCTCATCCTGCATAGAGTTAGCTGTGCCAAACTTCACTGCAATCAACCAACCAGCTTGCTCAGATCTCCATAGAAAGAGGCTGCAAGCCTTAAACATTAATATTCAACTGATGTCATGCTTTGGTTCTGTCTTTGCAGTCTATGGCAAGATTTATGACCCTGGGACATTTGCTTTCTCTAAAACCTTCTTTGCTTAACCTGGCTTACTTACAATAATCACTTGAGCTGTTAATTTTATTCCTGCATAAGGCCCTCTCAGCTTCCTGGCACATAAGGTAATCAAAGGCACTGAAAAGAGGTGCTGATTGATGGATAGATCTGAAGAGGCACCTATTAACAATGGTCAGGCACTTGCACTATGCAAATGTTTTCCTCTTGTGGTTCTGCCTTACCTCCCTGCATTGTGTTTTCACAGGCTGGGCCACGGGCTCCCTTCTGGCACTTGCATTCACATTTGGAGCCAATCAACATGGGTTCACCATTGTTATGGCATGGGCCACAGCGGCAGGCATTGAACTCCATTAAATATTCACTCAAAGCCCTTTTCAGGTTTTTCCCTTTGATGTCCATGTTGGGAAGTTGGGCCCTATGGAGCATTTCATGTATAGGTTGCAGCTGTAAAAAGGAAATATGATTAATGTCTCATTATTACTGTTGTACAAACTGCCAGACTAGTTAACAATAAAATATATGTGTAGGCATTATGACTGTCATAACACAGCCAGCCAGCGTAACCTAGTGGTTTGAATGCTGAACTAGGACTCTGGAAATCAGGGTTCAAATCCTTGCTTGGCCACGGAAATCCACTAGGGGACCTTAGGCAGGTAACATTATCTTGACCTCAGAGGAAGGCAAAGGCAACCCTCCTCTGAATAATCTTGCCAAGAAATCCCCATGATAGGTACACCCTAGGGTTACCATAAGTCAGAAATGATTTGAAGGCACATAACAACAACAACAAGCAGACACATCAGAGCAACCAGTTGTAGAACCTTCCCAGGTCATCCTGGGAGGCCAGGCCAGAAACATCCCAGACCTTGAGATTATGAGGTCTAGTCTTGAGACCTAGGAATGATCTCTTGTGATGTCAGCAGGGGTGGCAGCCCCTGGTGACCTCAATAAACATCAATCACAGTTGCACAGAGTAAACTTTTCAAATAATGAAACACCAAGTCTAAGAAATGAGGAAAATGGATATATGCATACTTTTGATTTTCTTACCCTGAGAGTCCTCATCCTCACCCTGAAGACTGGAGAAGAACATCCAGGCCCTGAAGTCAGCAAATCCTATAACCACTAAGTGTCAAAACTGGCCCAAGCTAAATATAGACTAGAAAAGCCTGGAACTAAAGCTATGAAAATATGTAGTGGATTTGTTAAAACCAATACACATATGTAATAGGATTAACAAACTTACATTAAAACACAACAATAATCAGTCAATTCAAATACATTAGTATTATAAGTATAATACATGCAGTATAATTGGTCACCCACAGAAAATAACAGAAGTATAAAGAAAGGACCTGCACGACCTATGAGATCACCGGTGCTCAATGTGAAGTCATGTCTCAATGGACTATGTCCTCCAAACTTGATCAAAACAAAATCCTAATGGTTGGTAAATGATCCTACACTTCTCTTATAGAGAACACTTCTCAGGTGTAATTTTCAAATAGTGGATTAGAACAATCTTCAGGTATTGTAGATAATCCAATCTTCATCAAAGTGTGGCATCCAGGCCCTGAGATCAGCAAACCCAAACTACTGGTCATGCCAGAAACCCTGCTCTAATACATAAAGTTGAGATAGAGCACTCGTTCTTAAATTGTGGCTTGGGAATCATTTTGCTAGCTACATAAGGCAGAAGTGGCTGATGAGTGACTTGAAGTTCTCTCCTGACATCCACATAGGGATGTCCATATTTGACTATTTTGTTCTTGCAAGTGAAAACAAATAATTTCATAGTTTTCTCCCCAAATGTTTCTACATGGTTCTTGCCTGGTAAATTGCTCATCTTAAAAATGTAATTATTTTATTTTATTATTTCATTATTTCATTTTATTTAAGGTTACTGTTGTCTATGCAAAAAAGGTGTCAAAACCAGGCTTGCTCCTATATTATTTTTCCCAACCAAGTTTCCTTGGTGTCAGGAAAGTTAATTTCAGTCAGGAATACTATTTCTATTCCTAACAAAGATCCTATCCCCGTGACTGACCTACTGACCTTCCTCCTGTTCTCCTTCTTCTAGCACACAGACAGCATTTGTTTGTTTGTTTGTTTCAACAACCCATTGACAATTATGTTTGACTGCATTATTAATCCAGGTAGGCACTGTTTGCTTCCCTTTATAGGTTTTGAATTGTTTTTCAACTATCCTGTATTTTAATTAATGTGCTTAATGTTTTAAGTGTAATTACTTTATTTTGTTTGCTGCTGTGAATCCCATTTTGGAATAGGAAGAATAGTGGGGAAAAATTAATAAATAAGTATTGATGAGCTTATCTAAATAGGCTCCTCATAGGGACTGGATCTGGAGGAAAACAGTGAGATGCTAGGAGTGACAGAAGTTTATTACCCACCTTGGCCTCTTATGAGAATACATATAAATCAAAGGAAGACAATGGTGACAACAGCAACCACAACTGGACAAAGCCAAAGCAAAGGAAACTAAGATCTGAGAAAAAATCTCTCCTTATTTCTCAATACATCCAGCAGGCAAACCATTAATATGAGCATCCCTGTTATCTCCAGCCATATGCTTTGGAGAATTAAAGGAGAAAGAAGTTGCGATGTTCTAGAAGAAAAGAGGTCAGGAGCAGTGCTACCCTTTAAGTAGAGTAAGTTAGAGGCCTCAGAGAGTTCATGAAGAGACAGCAAGTTGTTGAATATTTACTTTATTGTTGTTGAATGTTTAGTGCCATTATAACTTTGACAGTCTTTGATCCTATGAATCCTGACATTTGGGGTGGTGAAGGCATTTTCTGCTGCTGTGCTTTAGTTAGCAAAACAATTTAGGCCAGCCTTAAACAGCAGGGAGAGAGGGAGAGAGAGAGAAAGAGAGGTACACATAGCACAAAGAATTGTCAGAACCACGGACATATTGTACAGGGCAGTCTGTTTACCATGGTTTTGTTTCCCGTAATTCACAAGGACGTTAGTGATTGCCACATAAGAGTTCCCACATGGCCTTGAAAACTGAGGTTTTGAAACAATATTTGCACAAGACTCTTTAGCAAACAACCATATGTCAAGATAAGAGGACATTCAAGTGGACATAAGTAATTATTGGGTGCTTGAATCCACTCCAAAACCATAAGCACTAGCAGAGCTCCTGAAGCAGCCATTTAAAGGTTATAGACTAGGCCACAAGGAAGCAAGAGTGAGTTTCATCCAAAATTAATGGAGATTTGTGTGGAGAACACCCAGGAACTGCTGAGAGTCATTTCTCATTATCACAGATTAGAAAGCACTCCCCCTACCCCCACCCCACTACACATACACATGCATCCTCAAACAAGCTGCTGTTTTCTATCACCACTGCTAATCTCAAAGGCGCAGGGCTGTCTCCAGCTGATATTTCTTAACTTCCACTGCCAAAGTCAAAAAGTTGATCTACTTTGAGTCAAACAGGAGACAAAGGGAATGAAGTGGCCTATGAATGGATCCAGAAAAGCTTCCTTTCTTTTCAGAAAGGCTGTTTTAGTCAGATCACCTCCTCCTCCTATTTCTTTGTTTGTTTGTTTGTTTGTCTGTTGGAAGATGACACTGAACTTCAAGGATAAGAAGGCCTTCAGACTGCAGAGAGCAGCCTCCTTCTAGTCACATCTCCAAACAATCTCTCTTGTAAAAAGCAACAGTGTACTGACAGAAGAGGCAAGAAACATATCCACACTACACTGTTATAATGCTATTATTCTGCTTTCAACATCTGTGGAATCCTGGGGTTTGCAGTTTAAGGAGGGGCGTTTAGAATTCTCAGCAAGAGAGCACTTTGGCTTCAGCGAAAGCGTTGAATTCCACAGGATGTTGAAACTGGAATAATAACATTATAACTGTGTAGTGCGGAAATGGCCATAGAAGCACTAATACGCCAATACCTGAGAACCACTGATTTCTGCTACCTTTCAGTCCCACACTTCTCTCATCCTGCCCCCATTTATGAAAGAGGTAATTATCCCCTTCCTTTAACAGTCAGTAACTGGAGATTGACAAGTTCCACCAACTGCCCAGCTTCCAAGTGTTGCCCCAAGGACAAAGAAGGTACATGGAGTGAGGAGCAGCTGCGGTTACAGATTTTAGCAGCCTGCTATAAGGAATATCAGGACCTTAGCTCATTGGCTTCTATCCCCAACTCAAAGCAGCACACCTATAAAGCATGGCAGTCAAACAGAGGTGGCCAGCTACAAAGGGATGGGGGGGTAGTTCTGTAGGGGAAAATGAGACTGAACCTGTCAGGATCCAATCTTCATTTAGCAAAGTCACACAGAGAAGCGGTAGAAGTTTTATCTAATGACTTGTGGCTTCAGACTGGTACTTGGAATAAACACAGACGCAGGTAGCTTTGAATAAAAGACTAAATACTTTACTAATGACTCTTCATTTACATCTGTATTGAGAGAGCCTGCTACCTGTCTAATCTAGTGAATAGGAGATTCTTCAGTTTAACTCACCATCCTCCTTGATGGGACTCAAACTCGGAGCATGCGAAGAGTTCAGGGAAAGCAGCCATTGAGAACAAAGAGAGAGAGAGAGAGAGCTTTTTTTGAGAGAGGGAGGTCTTAACTTTTATAAGACCGATGACCCAAGCAACTATCCTGGGTCACATGATCTGAGCACCAAAGGTATTTATGATCATGCAATAAAAGACAGAGAGACAAATGGAGAAGATCTGGCATGCAACAGAAAGGGAGGCCCTATCTTGCTATTGCCCATCTCTTCTAATAACAAGATGGAGCAGGGAGAGAGAATGCTGGTAATTTTTCCAACAGTCCCCTTCTCATTCTCTTGAACCAACATCGAGGATCTTCGTGCCTTCTCGTAGTCTCTGGAACTGGTCTCTTGGTAGAGGCTTGGTAAGAATATCAGCAAGCATCATTTCTGTATTGCAGTATTCTAGCTGAACAATTCCATTGCGACACATCTCTTGCACCTTATGGAAAGCAATGTCAATGTTCTTCTTGAGTGGCTTCTCACTTTCAGAAAGTTTGATGCAGCTTTGGTTATCTTGCATCAAAATGGTTGGCTTGGGCTCTGTTATGCCTAAGTCCAGAAGTAAGTTATGCAGCCACTTTATTTCATCACATGCTGCTTTTGCAGAAACACATTCAGCACCTGTGGAAGAATCTGCAATTGTAGATTGTTTCTTACTTGACCAGCTTATAGCTCCTCCACCATAGAAGATCAGGTTTCCGCTGGTTGATTTTCTCTCTGCTAGGTCTGCAGCCCAGTCAGCATCCGCGTAGGCAACCAGTCGTGGTTGATCACAGGCTGGCAACATCAGCTTGTAATCTGCAGTTCCTTTCAAATATCTGGCAACTCTTTTCACTGCAATGAGATCTTTTTCAGTAGGAGAGTTAACCATTCTGCATAAGATACCAACAGCATTTGCAATATC
Source organism: Iguana delicatissima (assembly GCA_948472985.1). Classification (NCBI taxonomy): domain Eukaryota; kingdom Metazoa; phylum Chordata; class Lepidosauria; order Squamata; family Iguanidae; genus Iguana; species Iguana delicatissima. Next base: position 2,129,560 of record CAOKZL010000163.1, on the reverse strand, counting down.
AGGTCTGGTGAAATTAGCAATGTATAGGAGCTTTCCAACTGCAGTCCTATACTTGTCTCCATTTTTCAAGGGTTCACATTTCTTAGTGTCCTTTAAGAAACCCACTTCCATTGGGGTTGCCACAATATTGGCATCCTTTAGTCCAAGGCAGTCCAGAAGATCTATTATCTTCTGTTTCTGGTTAAGATAGAAGCTTCCATCACTGCTTCTTTCTATTTGTACTCCAAGATAGTGTGAGATGTCTCCCAAATTCTTGATGTCTATCTCTTTCTTGAGATTGTTGACTATCTCCTCACTATCTGCTTTATCTTGACTGCACAATCAAATCATCAACATAACATGTAATATAAGTCCATTTATTGTTTCTGAATCTTTTGTAAACACACTTGTCAACAGTGCCTGGAGTGAAGCCTTGTTTGATAAGAAGTTGGCTTAGCTTCTCACTCCATGCTCTGGCAGCCTGTTTCAAGCCATAAATGCTCTTGTTCAATTTGCATACAAGATGCTCTTTCCCAGGAGCTTGAAATCCTGGAGGCTGTTCCATGTACAGTTCCTCATCCAATTGTCCATAAAGAAAAGCTGTTTTAACATCAAGATGTTGGACATGCATTTTCTTAGTAATGCTCAACAGCTAGGAGAGTTCTCACAGTTGTGTGTGTGGCAACAGGGGCAAAAATTTCATTGTAATCTTCACCAAATTGTTGTGTGAATCCCTTTGCCACTAACCTGGCTTTATATCTCTGAATTTCCCCTTCTGCATCTTGCTTTGTGGTAAAGACCCATTTACAGCCAATTGCCCTTTTTCCTTTTGGCAATTCTGACAAAGTCCATGTTTTATTTTTATATAAAGATTGCATCTCTTCAACAGCAGCTTCCACCCACTTTTGAGAATCTGACTTTGGTAGTCCCTTGATCTTTTGCCAGTCAGAGGGTTGTGGAATCTTCTCCTGTGGCTAGATAAGACAGTCTATCAGGTGGTACGCCTCTGTTGATGCGTTCAGATCTTCTTACCTGGACTTGGACACCTGGGTCTGCTCCTTGAGCGCCGTCCGGTTCCGCGTCCTCTGGCTGGATCACCACATCTGTAGCCCCTTCTGGATGCAAGAGATCTGGAGGATTGTACAGTGTCACATACTCTGGTTGCTGGTGGGAGTCTCCTTCCACTGCAAACAAATCTGGATAGACATCTTGGTTTGGATTAGATTTGGGCTGTGGCCTTTCATCAACATAAACAGCACTTGTTATTTTTATTGTACGCCCATCTGGATTTAGAATTCTGTAACCATTTCTAGCATAACCAACAAAAGTTCCCTCTTCACTTCTACAGTCAAGTTTGTCTCTTTTCTGTTTGGGAATGTAGGTATATGCTTTACTTCCAAAAACTTTGAGATGATTACTTTGGGCTTAGTCCCATTCCATAACTGAAATGGAGTTGCATCTCTGGATTTAATTGGCAGACGGTTGCACAAATATGTAGCAGTCATAATAGCTTCAGACCAAAGCGTTTAGGCATGTTAGCCTCTAAAAGCATTGTGACTGCCATCTCTTTGAGAGTTCTGTTCATTCGTTCTGCCACTCCATTCTGTTCTGGAGTGTAAACTTGTGTAGTTTGATGTTCAATTCCATGTTCCTTAAAAAACTCATCAAACTCTGCATTAACAAATTCACTTCCATTGTCAGAGCGTAGGCTTTTAGGTTTGTAGCCAAATCTATTAGAGACAAGATTAAAGTATTCCTTGAATTTCTCAAAAGCTTGACTTTTCTCTGAAAAGGTAAGTGTATGTGTATCTGCTGAAATCATCAATAATAGTCATAAAGTAAGAATTTCCACCTGCAGACTTTTGGCTGAATGGACCACAAAGATCAGTATATAAAAGGTCTAGTGGTTTGGTGGATTGTCTCTCAGTAACTGGCGGATGTGAAACTTTGACAGCTTTTGCCCTTAAGCATTTTTCACATCTTTCATTGTTAGAGCATATTTTAAAATTAAAGTCTATAGCAAGTTCTTGATTAGCCAGTCTCTGAATGCATTGTACATTTCTGTGCCCAAATTTGGCTAATAAATTTAAACAGTCTTTGTGATTACACTGGATCACAGTATTTGCATATGAATCCAAAATTTGCATTTGGTAACAGTCACCATTTAGGATTCCTGGGAAAAATTAAATTTTTGCCATGAAGACCAAAACAAGTTTCCTTTTTGAAAATAACTCTGTTTCCTCTCGCTGTAGTTGTTCTAACACTATAAAGAGACACTTTTAAATCTGGGACAAAATAAGCATCATGAATTCTTAAAGTCTCTATCCTGTTGGCGCCAAGTTTTGTTTGCAAAAGAAAGTTTCCCCTTTTCCCCTTTTTCAACCACTGATTGGCCATTTGCTAAATAAACAGGAAAATGTATGCTTGTATCAAGATTTACAAACATTTCTCTCCGATTAAAGTAATGACTAGTAGCACCGCTGTCAATTACAATTATATTTTCTTTTTGATTTTGCATAGGCTTGAGCAATTGTTCATTAATTAGACCAACATTAAAATTTGCAGAAGATTTCTTCTTAGAGTTAAAACCACTTTTATCACTGGGTTTGTGTTCCTGATGTTTCCCCTGAAATTTTGATATGTTAATTTTGTGGCTATTTGTTCTCTGTGAAAAAAACTTTTTGATGTGCAAATTCTCCTCAGCAAGTTGAGTAAACTCTTTTCTAGCAGCTCTTACTTCAGGTTTAAAATTCCTCAAATTTTTCCTATTTTGATATTCTATAACTTCAGCAATAGCAGTTTCCAAATTTACATCTCCCTTAATTTGTAGAGCATCAATTATGGGCTCAAAAAATTCAGGCAAGCTTCCTAGAAACATTCCCAATCTCACAGGTTCTGAAAGATTTTCTCCAGCACTTTGCAATTCAGATACCATAGTCATGAAAGTGTTAATATGTTCATTCAAAAATCTAGGATTTGACAATTTCATTCTTGTAAGTCTGATTATAATACCACTTTGTTTTGCAATACTGGGAGAGTCAAATAATCTCTTCAGTTTTTCCCATATTTCTTTAGCACTTTTCAGGTCCCTGATGTGATAAACAATGCTTGGATCAATGGCTAAGCAGATATAAGCAGTTGCTTTCTCATCATCTTCATCAAATTTCTGCTTTGCCCTATCTTCTGTGGGCCGCTGTCCTTTCACAACTTTAAACAGTCCCATTGTAGTTAATTGCATTTGCATATTCCAAGACCAATTTCGGTAATTGCTACCAGTTAACTTTTCAATAGTAAGCAATGGATTAGAAGCCATTGTTCAATCGGTCAGTCTCTGCCCGGGCCCGGGGGATTTGGGCATCAAACAAAGAACTTCTCTTCTGGGCCCGTGACCCTAATTTGTAGGGGGAAAAAGAGACTGAACCTGTCAGGATCCAATCTTCATTTAGCAAAGTCACACAGAGAAGCGGTAGAAGTTTTATCTAATGACTTGTGGCTTCAGACTGGTACTTGGAATAAACACAGACGCAGGTAGCTTTTAATAAAAGACTAAATACTTTACTAATGACTCTTCATTTACATCTGTATTTTAGAGAGCCTGCTACCTGTCTAATCTAGTGAATAGGAGATTCTTCAGTTTAACCACCATCCTCCTTGATGGGACTTAAACTCGGAGCATGCGAAGAGTTCAGGGAAAGCAGCCATTGAGAACAAAGAGAGAGAGAGAGAGCTTTTTTTGGGGAGGGAGGTCTTAACTTTTATAAGACCGATGACCCAAGCAACTATCCTGGGTCACATGATCTGAGCACCAAAGGTATTTATGATCATGCAATAAAAGACAGAGAGGCAAATGGAGAAGATCTGGCATGCAACAGAAAGGGAGGCCCATCTTGCTATTGCCCATCTCTTCTAATAAAAATAAGCAGGGAGAGAGAATGCTGGTAATTTTTCCAAAAGGGTTTCCCCTCTCCCACACCCTTATAGGTCACATTATCACACCCGGTGTGACCAGAAATAATGTCATGTCCCTTCTAGTGTAGGATTCAGCTCAAAATCAGCCTGGTACTGTCCCAACAGGACTAATGATGCCCATCAAAGCCTTTCACAGGACAGTTCCTAGAATTCTACAGCCAGCAGGACCAACTCTGGAAGATGTCGATTGGCATCCTGTTAGTAAGTTGTGATAGCACATGTCCAATGTACATCATTGTAACCCACTCTTTTGGTCATTGTGAAGGTCAGAATTTTTTTCCAACCACATAACTAAAATCTCCACAAGCCACTCACCCTCCCAAGATGGTCATTCCTGTGTTGGCGGAAAGTAGTAGGAGCAGTAGAGACACATACAGCTATTTTACGTTAGCTGGACACACACCAGTGATGTAATCCTCAAGAACCTTATGGAGATGTCTGGGAGGTCCCTGACAATGTCTGTCATAGTGGGCCCAACTAAAGGAAAACAAATCAGATGCATGTCTGCTGTTGTTCCTGCTCTCTACCAACACAGGAATGGCTGTCTAGGGGAGGCAGCCACACTGAAAAGCTGGTTGTGGAGGGTTGTACCAGAACGTGCGTCACAGAGATATACTGGAAAAACATCTTCCAATGAAGGATCTTAACCTTCCAAAGAATGACTTTTCCAAGTTCTAACATCAATAATATTCCATTTCTTGTATCTCCTGTTTTATTTCTGCATTGTCCCCCTGTTCATATGAGAACTGCATTGTCTGTGTTCAGAAATACAACTTCTTCCTTTCCAAAAGACAACATTCAAAGCTTTTCATCAACAGCCTCCTTACTATGATGTGATGAGTTCAAAATTCAGTGTTAGAGTCTGAGTCTTTTCTTTCTTGCTTTAAAGTCATTGCTTTTTTTTAAAGAAAAAAGTATTTCTTCATTGTGAAATTGAGAGAAGGTCACCAGATCAGTGGCCCATTACATTTAATCCTGTTCTAAGATGGAATCACAATAAAAATATAAAATGATCTGGTCTAGTACACTTTCAATCCTTTAGAGATGTGGAGCTTCTACAACCGAAAGCAACGGCTTACCTCAAAATCAATAACAGCAGGATTAAGTTTTAATGACCTCCCCCAGTAACGGTATGCATTAGTTTTGGAGCCTTCCATGATCCTGGCAATTGATGCGGAGTCTCCACCTCGAACCCGGGGAATAATGTCCTGTATGACTGATTTGCTACCCTTAGAGTCTGGAAAGTTGGACAATTGAATAGATTAGTGTTCAGTTCTAAGAATTCACTAGTCCTGCCAAAAATTTGTTCATCAAGGTGACTCAGAGGAGGGCATTTACCAGCGAGTAGCTATTAAAAGAATACGGCCTCACTGAGACTAATACTGGAAAGTCAGCAAAGGAAGTTTTAATGCAGCCTTTGTGCTTTTGAGCCCACTTAGGAAGATGAGGGTAATAACAATAAGAATGCCATGGTGTGCATAGCACTTTCAGCTCTAGATGTAAAAGTGTCTTATAAACCTGTGTAGCAGCTACTTCACAATTTAAACTTTTTATTAAATAATATATGAAGATGAAGATGGAGGGTGGAATGCATAAAGGTTACAAACACAAATAGGGAGCTAGTGTATGCTTAGCTAAGAGCTTGACCTATGAACCAGCATATTTCTTTTCCTCTCTCAAATTTTAGTGGGTTAAATTCAGACTTAATCATACTGTATTTCCAGTGGACCCTCTGAAACAGATAGGATGTAAGTTATTCATGACTATAGTGGGTGTATTTCAAATATGACAAAGCTTAGGTCCAACCCATTATTCATTATTTTATCAAAGCATATATGCAAAGCTAATCTATTTTCATTTACAACTATACAGGACCATAAACCAAAATCATGCCAAACATTATTGATTATAAAAAAAAATCACAGAAATGTAAATATCAATATTGCATCTACTTCCAAAAATCAATAGAATGACACTGCTCTGCTAGAAATTCTATGTGGTGCCTTTTACATATTTCATACTGCTTTAACATCCCCCGCTGATTATTGTTAGTACGGCAATTGTTGTTGTTTTTTTATTCTTTCAGATGTGTAAAATCTACCCAGACAATTCTTGTTATTGGTGAGATGAAAAATACAATATGTATGTGCATAATATACATGTCTCTTTCCTTTGTTCCCCATCTCTCAGTTTTACTCTTCCTTTCAGTTCTGTTAACAGAAACAGCTGCCACATGTCCTATATCCAATCATTACATGTGTTTGCATTAGGATTAGAATCATTAAGTGGGAAGGCACCCTAACATCTTCAAGTTGAAGAAAGAGGACACTGCTACCGCATCCTTAATAGGTCATTTGTTGTTGTTTTGTGCCTTCATGTTGCTTCCAACAAATCCAGACAACAGAGAATCCAGCACCTCCAAAGGCAGTCTCTTCTCAACTGTGATCAGTTTTGTAGAGCTGAGCAACTTGTGGTTCTCCAAAAGTTTTAAGATTGAAGCTCCCACCAACCTATTCAGCAATGGCATAGCAAAAGCATGAGAGGAGTTGCCCAGAAATCAGTATATGCTGTTATTTGGTAAGTTCAAGTAGAGCTGTACTGAGCTGATCCATACTTCTCTTTTTAATTTGAGCCCAAAATGTTTGAACACCAGGCTATGTGATTAGCAGCAGAAGCATATTAACTCTCTTTCATGTAGTACCTCTGCTGTGATTGCACCAGGCCTCCGCAGGCAAACTACTATCTTGGAGCCTCAGCCTGCCATTTCAAATGTGGGGAAAATATTTACCTTACTGGCTTGCAAAAAGAATTACTGCTGTCCAAATGTGCATGTTCACAGCAGCCAAGATTATGTGTACATGGCCATAAAAAATTAACACAGGCAATTGGGTCTATTGGATATGGAAGGGGTTCTTAATCTACTCTCTTTGGTCTCTCTTTCCCCTATTGCCAAATTTCTAACTAGGCTATATACACAAAGGTTCAGCAGCACCGTTTTGCTCATGTGGGAATTTCCTCATGCAGAATATGTTTGAGGAAGCTTGCCTCTGCCCAATATCACAGCTAGGTGAACTGAGATGATAACTGCTAATGTCTGTTTCTTCTCTCATGGTAGTGCATACACACCAACCCCACTACTCTAATATATAGGGTCTTCTGATGAAGCTGTGTACTTGATTTCATGTTATGGGAACCAGGGCCTTTTCGGTTGTATTCCCCAATATTGTGTACTGTCTCCTTAGACGGTCACATAGTTTTTCGCTGCTGGTGTTTTGGAGGCAAATCTCTTTTTCATTCTTCAAAACTGAGCACTGTATTGCCATTTTCACTCTATTCTGCTTCTCATCCTTTCACCTTTTTGCACCTTACCTTTTCACGGAGGGGGGGGGAGGCACTCACACAAGAACCCTCAGTAGGAACGCTGCTGCTTCTCTGCTGCTTCAGTTCTGCAGCAGCTTCCTGGTCATGTGAACGCCGCGCGAATGCCCTGCCCCTTCCTACCGCAGCACAACCTGGGAATTGCAGGCTAGCGCTGAGGCAGGAAACACGATCGGCCCGGCTCCCAACGCACCGCACGCCAGGTAAGTGCGCGCAGGCCCCAGGAGCATTGCGTGACCGCGCACCATTTTCGGCTTTAAGCCAAAAATGAAAAGGTGCGTGTGCAGTCCGTGTCAGGCCCTTGAGTGTCGCATAAATGGAAGTGCGTCGTGCAGACCACTCCTCCCATTTACGCGACACTCAAGTGGCCCTCTTGCTTTAGAAACACCGTGCGAAAAGCGTTGTTCTGTTTTCCCATTGTTGTTGCTACTGTTTTTTTAGAGGACAAGTTTATTGAGTTTCTTTTCACCACATGGTTTTAATATTGTTTATTGCTTGCTTGCTTGCTTCCTTGCTTGCTTGTTTGTTTGTTTTAATATGCTACTCTAATGCTTTTCAATTGATAGAGAGGTAAGCAGCAAAATATTACAGCACAAAGTTCTTCTATTCAGGATTCAAGATGCTACATTCCATTCTATCTCCCCTGCCTCTCATTTTCTCTCTGCGTCCTCACTTTCCTCAGCACCCAACCCTCCATGCCTACTGATCGTGATCTTTGGGCAATTTTTCTTTCCTTCTTCTTTCTGTATTATTTCACTCCTCTTTCCATTTGGGTATTTATTTCAATCGTACAGTGCACACAGAGCTGCCCATTTAAGTGATTTGAAAATACTTGATTTCTCTACTGATGTATCTAGCCAGTTCTAACTGTTCTTGGGAATATTTTAAAAGAGTTTCTCAGCATGAACTAATAAATGACCTATCTAGATAATAAGATGGCTCTTTCTACCTGTTTTTAATATACCACCCTCCTCCTTTTTATTTTAACCTGCTCTGTTCCATTTGCTCTTTCGCTTTAATTATCAGGATTCTCCATTCCGTCAGTCAATTTTCCATACCATTAAGTAGGAATGTTTGAAGGCTTCCTCACAACCTCAGGATTTTCTAAGAAAGATTTCTTAAAAAAAAATGGGAAAACCCCTAGAGTAATCCTGAGCCAAATGTAGGCCCTTTTTGCATGGCATCTGTCATGTGAAAGAGGGCCTAGAGCCTCGCGCAATTGCAAGGAGCAATCTGCATGATGCTCTCACAACTGTGCAAAGCTCCAGGGGCCAGCAGGCAACGATTGCGCACCATTGCATTTTTGGCTTTCAGACAAAAATGCTGCGCAATTGCGTATTGCTCCCGGGTCCCGCGCGCACTTACCTGGCATGCGAAGCCTCAGGAGCCGGGCTGGTCACACTTCCTGTCTTAGTGCTGCCTGGGAAGGTCCCAGGCTGCACTGTGAAAGGAAGAGGTGGGGCTCTCGCGTGAGCAGGAAGATTGTACAGACCTGAAGAAGTAGGGAAGCGAAAGCCTCTCATAAGATGCTGCTCATGCGATCACCGCACCTCAGTGCCGAGAAAAGGTAGGATGCGGAAAGGGACCTAGATAGTTTACTGCAAAGACCAAGATATATGTGTTACTTTCAAAGAAGATAATTTGTTTGTTAGAAGCTATAAGTAACATAGTTAATTGATAAAATGTTCCTCTGTATTGTTAACACAATTAGTACATTTTAATGGCTAATATGTTGATTGGATTCAAAAATAAAGACCACATCAAAATGCAAAATATAATCCCAAGTTCACTGAGGCCCTTTCCTCAGTTTATCAGATCCTGGTAACGTCCTGTGGGGATCCTGGTAGAGCTTCTCCCAGGAGAGGAGCCTGAAAGGAGCACTCCCTTCCAAACTGGCTGCCTGCAAAAGTGAAGGAGGTGCAATGGCCATGCTTTTTCCTTCCACAGCATAGCTGCGTACTCTCTCAGACTGCTCTGGGGCAGGAAGCGCAGCCATTGCACTTCCTGACCTTCTGCAGCTCAGGTAAGTGTGGGTGGGTGGTGGAAGGGTGGCGCAATTGCCGGTCATTGATAGGGAGAACATGTCAATGATTTGCAGTGCAATTGTGCCACTCGGGGACAGGAGAAGTACAAGACCTAGATGATGTTATGCAGAACCGTCATCCTGGTCCCATCCTTCTCCCATCCCCAACGTGTTCAGAAAAGTTCAGATACGTTATTCTTATGGATGATGACTTCCAGAATTCTTCGACCAGTATGATCACTGTCATATCCTCCAATGTTTCACAGATGAAAACCAGAACATATGTGACCAAGCAACATCAGAATGTGGTCAAGATGGCAACAAGGTATTGATGAGGAGGAATACACAAGCTGGAAGATGCTGCAGTAGTTTGCTTGTGCCTGAGCCTACAGGAAAGGTCAAGAATCTGTCCTTCCTTTCATCTCCCTTCCCCCCATTGATGTCACTGAGTACAAACTACTTTTGTGCTTTGAACTCAGATTGCAGCTGAGGACAAGTAAGCTGAGGACAAAAGGGGAAATGGGATGAGGAGAGAGGAATTGGAACACTTTGAAGGCAAATAAAAAAGTTGGACGACAGAGGATTGTCCCTCCCAAACTGGGACAGTTGGAGGGTACGTGCTGATAGGAGCATGCATTGCAATCTTTTGAAAAATGTATATTTGTTTTTACCTTTTGTTTGGCTTGCTTCCTTCTTACAGTGATCAAATGACACCTTGGCACCCACTTCGAACATTTTCCAAACTTTATTCACACCTATGGATGCCCCAAAACATGTGCTTACTGTGTCCCTATTAAGTTCTGTGGAGAGAAAAAAAGAAACATTGAGAAACTAACACATTTACATTTAGGTATGGCACAGTGTACAGAAACATTCTTTTTTTAGATCACAATTCCCAGAAACTTTCAACCAGCATGGGCACTGACCATGTCGGGTGAGAAGTTTGGGGAGCAGTAATCCAAAAAAGGTGGATTTTTTTTTTTTACCTTCACTATAACTCTTCAGATGTTCATGCACGTATGCCAACAATAACTAGATGTTGTACAATTTCCACTGAGTTACTTTTTATCAGTCTCTGTCAACCTCTAGAGAGCTCCACTTTGCCCATCTCTGCCATTATAACCTTGCTTCCTACTGTTCATGCTGGTGAAAATCTACTTTCATGTTTCACTAATAAAAAAAATGTCTTGAAGATTTGGCCTTGAAGATTTATATTATACTATGTTATACCATTATCAGTATGTCAGTATCATTCCATAACTAAAACTAAGCAATTCTACCAACAATGCCAATCAGTCATATATTCATTAATGCTGCTCTAACTAATGCTTAACAATGTGCTTAAGAAGAAGATACTGGGGAGTTATCCAAGAAACTTTGCCTTTGCTCAAGTTTTTACTTGTCCAGTAAATGGTTTCAGAGTTTCTGGTCCAGAAACCTATGAACTTTGATTCAGACCATGAGAAACATACCTATGTAATTATGACTTTATGTATACAATGTCATGTATTTATCTGTTGCCCTTTTATCATTTCATATACTCCCGAAGAAGATCTGGGGAGAATTTACTGGACAAAATGCATCTGGTTTTTGTACCAGTAAAACAACTACTTTTTGAACATCTTGAGACATGTCTCCTATTTCTTCAGGGCAAAAGTGTGATGAGACAATTTACATAATGGAAAACAATACCACTGGCAAATGCATCACTGAAATATTAGAAAGAATGATGTGCACTCTTCCTGTTTGCCCTTCCCTCATGTCAAAATATCTGTATTGGGGATCCACTGTGGTTCTGACAGCCATTATTTGTGCATGTTGTCATTTTTGTGTGCTTTCAAGTCATTTTCCACTTATGTCAACCTTAAGGTGAACCTATCACAGGGTTTTCTGGAGCTGAGCATGTATGTGACGCATCCAAGGTTGCCAGACATATATTGAGTTAAAAATCATTCCACAGTAGATAGAAACCAAGGGTGTCCCATAGTAAAAGCTAATCTAAGTTCCTTCAGATTCCAGGAGAAAAGTTATCTGGGAGATGCTCTCATCAGACTCTGTGAAATTCTATCCAGTGTTTTTACATATAACATATCCTAGGTTTCAACCACAGCTTGAAATGTGGCTTTTTTTGAATCCCCAAACTCTGAGGCCATTTCCACACTACACTGTTATAGTGCTATTATTCCACTTTCAACATCCTGTGGACTCTGGGGTTTGCAGCTTAGGGAGGGACATTTAGAATTCTCAGCCAGAGAGCTCTTTGGCCTCCGTAGTGTCATGCAGAAATGGCCTACATATCAAGGTTGAGCAGAGAAATGTATGTGGCCAGAATGTCATTTGGAGAAAATAGAACTTCTGTCTCTTTTTTTTCAAGTGGACTACTCCCAATAAAGTGAAAATGTGATCTTTAGTTCATCACAACCAATAGAACCAATTCTCTCAATTGCTGAATTTATATTAATTTGCTCCCCACTGACAATCCATTAATAAATCCAGTAGTATTCAATTGCTTTTGCTTAACTATCCCACGAATGTTAACAACACAACCAAGTGAAATTTATTTACTGTAAGCAAAATGAATTATTGCTTTCTCTCCCTGTTCAAGTGCCATAAAATTGAAGTTGAACTATAGGTTGATTAACTGATATATTATTGTGCCTGTTTAGTAATTATTTTTCAGCAAGGGCTTGTCGATAGAATTTGCTACTGGTTGCTGCAAGGGAGTTTCAGGTGGCTCAATGCTTGATCAATGGTACATGATGGAAGCACCAAATTGGTGACCATACAAAATATTGGCAACTTGAAGAAGAAGCCAACAAGATTGCTCATCTTCTAGTGCAGTGGTTCTCAACCTGTGGGTCCCCAGATGTTTGTGGACTTCAGCTCCCAGAAGCCCCAACCACTATGGTCAGTGCTCAGGGCTTCTGGGAACTGAAGTCCACAAACATCTGGGGACCCACAGGTTGAGAACCACTGCTCTAGTGTAATTCCAAGTTGCTAAATATGGTCCAATTATGGATTTGTACTTTTATTTTTTTTAATTAATCACAATAGGGGAAAGAGTCTTTCTCTGTAATTATAAACTACAAATCAATTGCACTGGGCTTTTTGTTTTGTTTTTGTTGTTGTTGTTGTTGTTTTGCAATGAAGCCATAAAACAAAACATGATTTTCTTTGAAAGAAAAAAGATCGCCTTAGTGCTGACCACAAGGTCCAGTTAATTCTTTTTCCCCAAAATATATTTTCAGGAGCCACTGGAACTATAATTATATTTCAAAAGGCCTCTGATAGCTACGGTTAAAAGTAGGCGCTATTCTGAATGAATGTAAATACAGTACTTGCTTTGGGGCAAAGAATTCCACATCATGGGAATTTCAATTTCCTTTCTTTTCTTAAGGAAATTAACCTATTCATTGATATATTAAAAATACCTATATATTACTCAATGACCAATGCACTGTGGAGGTCTATGAAATCAGAAATATTATGGGTAAAAACAAGTAAAGCAGCTGAAACTGAAGCAAGATGTTAAATTTCTAATAAATCATTAAAATGATGTCAAGAACCAGCAATACAATCAAATTGTATTCTTACTTTTGAGTGGTGCAGACCCAACTTATATAAGTTATACTCATCTTATATTCATTTGTATAATATCAATAAACCTTATATAAGTGTTGACATTACAAGTTCCCATTGTTTCAGGAAGACTAGTCTAGTTGGAACTATCTGATTTAGCCCAAAACCTAATGACTGGTGGAAGAGGAAGATGTTAATCTAGCACCTACCTGCTACTTAGCATAGGATTAAATGGGAATGCATTTCACTGATGGTGGGCTGGTAGGAACTACTGTGCTTGCTCTTTCCCTGGTAGCCACCCATTATGACATTTCCAACCCACCACTCCTCATTTTCAGAAATGCCTTCAAATAAAGGACATGCACAGGAATATAGAAACAACAAATCTCTGTGAGGCATACCTCAGCCTAAATGTACGAACATACATGCAGAAACAGTGAAGAAGTCATAACGAAGTCCCCCAAGGCCATGGATTCTTCAATCTGAACTGCCCTCCCCAGGATCTGCCCAACCCCTCTAGAAATACCTTTGATCATTGAGATATTTTTGTCTTCATGAAGCTAGGATAGAGTTAAGACTACCCTAAAGCTTTGCCAAGGTGGCCCAGCTTTTTATGAAAACAGCTTCAATGAGCAATTCCTAGGATTCTGGTAAGTTTGATCATTTTTTTAATTATTTTTTTATTAAAAACATGGAACATAAAATTCTTGTAAGTCAGTGGTTCTCAACCTGTGGGTCCCCAGATGTTTGTGGACTTCAGCTCCCAGAAGCCCCAGTCACTATGGTCAATGCTCAGGGCTTCTGGGAGCTGAAGTCCACAAACATCTGGGAACCCACAGGTTGAGAACCACAGTCAATACATACTTACATAACTATACTAAACAATATCATATATATAGGTAGATCTCTAAATTTGAAGCTTAAATATAATAAATATAGTCATTATGATATTGTAATATTATAATACCCATATTAAATACAATATATAACATAGTTTAACATTTCTTAGGACCTACCTACCCACCTTCTTTCTTCTTCACTACACTTCAATTCCATTCATTCTTCTTCCTCTCTGGCTTCCTAGCTAGTTTGTCCTTAGTATAACACATTGGCTACGTACATGAGGGTCCGTTTCCCTTATTTACATACATCAGGGCTCTACTGATAATATCTCATTATATAATATTCATCTTAACCTTTATACAATATCCTAATATTTTATATTATCAATAAGTAATATACTTGAGATATAATTCTTATCTCTTCTCATTTATTTCTCTCTTCATATCTTTCCCTTAATCCTTAATCCATAATCACTACCATCGAATCTCCCCATTTGTTTTTAAAGAATTGAATAAGAGGATCCCATTTTTTAACAAACTTGTCAAGAGAGATTCCTCTTATTAATATCATCATCTTGTCCATAATTGCCATATCATACAAATTTAGTTCCCAGTCTTCTGTATTTAGTATGTCTGATTTTTTCCAATTTTTGGCGTAATTGATCCTTGTGGCAACAGTCATGTAAAACAGAATTTCGTCATTTTTTTTTCCCAGTTCATTTTCTGGTATTCCCAACAAATACATTTGTGGTGACATTTGGAACTGCAATCCTGAAATTTTTTCCATCTTCATATGTATTTGTTTCCAATATTTTCTGGCTTTTGGGCATGTCCACCAGATATGGTAGAACGTGATTCTGGTAAGTTCGATTATATAATGCTTTGTTCCTTTTATTTTAAAAGCAGACAACAATTTCTCAGTTCTCTCCGCTTAGTTCTTTAATAAACATACTGAGTTGGAAACAGCATTGCTCGGTTTTTTTCTTTCCTCATGCCATAGTTTGCTTCACCCATGACTTAGCTGAAGAGCTTAGAAGGCTACTTTCAACAAGAATAACTATAATGAGGAGATGAAGCCATCCATGCCAGAACAGTAATAAGATGATGATCTGGTGGCCAGTGCAGCATTCTACTGATAGCTCCGTTGTGATAGCTTTCTCCTGTCATTATAGCCATTCTTAAATTTAATTCACAAAGCTCTGGCTGTATGCTGGTAGAATTATGTTCAATTGGCTGTTTAGGAAGCTCTGAATGGGAATCTGTCCTTTACCATAACTGTATAAACCTGGATTCTCACATAGCCGAGACAATAACTGTTATTACACATACAGTGGTAGCACTATCTCTGCCCTGTCTTTCAGGGTTGTAAGTATAGACGTTCTGGTTAGCCATGCTATCCCAGGAAGCTGAAACCAATGCATCACTGACTTCTTTTCCATATATATGTCACCTATCCTGTGTTCTTGTTTACTCTTGGGGTAAATGAGGACTGGTTTGTTCCAGCAGTGGAGAACAGAGGCATCTGATTGATAGCCATAGGGTAGGATAGTTTGTTTTGGTTATAATCTGCTTTCCTGACATCAGTTGGAACTAGAGCTCAGAAAAGTGACTTTTTTGGACTAAAACTACTGGAATCTCTCAGCCACATTGCTAGCTGGGGCATTCTGGTAGTACAAAATCTGTGACATTTCCAAGCTCTGGCTTCAGTTATCTTTGTTTAATCTTTTCCATTCTAAAGTAAGTACTGTTAAGTTCAATTATGTTTATTCCCAGGAAATCTGTGAGTAGGATTGTAGCTTCAACATGGCAAGCACGTACTATTGACTGTCCAGGCAAACCTCAGCAGTCAAGCCCCTGAGCTGATTTTGCAGTATTTTATCAGCCCATCCATGTTGGATATTGGTTGCATTCATAATCAGTATTATTAGAAGAAGGAAAACAAACCCATAATTTTGGAGAAAACATTTGCTTTCAGACACTGGCAGTAGTGAGGCAAAGGGCTGACATTCATTGAGCCCCTGATTTGCTTCTCTTTCCTCAACATAGCACTTAACCATAGCACTGGCTTGATAAATGTGTCCTCTTTTTTATAGTCTGTGCTGTAGATGGAAATTATGCAAGTATCCTACATAAAAGTGAAAATTATTTCTCTTCTGGGACACATTTTTTGTCTGTTTAAGAACTTCAACTTCCCCCCTCCTTGTAGCAGAGCTGCCTTTGTTGTGATAAATCACATAATTTCTGAAATACAGTAACCAAAGTATAAAGTAAAAATAACGGCTGTGTCTTGATATTGCTAATTCATTTTTCCTCTTCACTTGGCAGTATGCTTTCTGAAAACTTTCTGGGCAAGATCATCCCTTTATCATTCAGATTTTGAGTCCATGAAATATGCCTTCTCATAAAGGTTAAAGAAAAACACATTAATGGCCTGATCCTACATTCCCTAGTCAGAGATTTTAGCTGGGATTTTATCCTAGGAAAACTTTTATCCTATTTTCACAGTCACAGCAATTCAGAAGCACTAATACTACGTGGATATCCATCAGGCAAGAACTTACACAAATAAGATAGAGTTTATGTGCTTGGCTAGAGGAGGGCATTGCCATTTCAGTGTTAACCAAATGCTTCCAGATGAGTGTTGTGTGCACTGAAATGCATAGTTAAGCCAAAATATATTCTTTGGTATCCATAATATATTATTGTATGTAGTGCAGGTTCTGGGCCATTTGACCCAGTTCAGAGTCTAATAACAAGCTGCCTTCAAGACAATTCTGTATCAAGTTATGGGACTTTGGTTCCTACAAGAACAGCCATCAGCAAGATTGTTAGGCAGAGAATAGCAACCTTGATAAACAGGTCTTCCAACCAGCAATAAGGTCAGAAACAATGCAGGTAATGATAAGCACTACTAGGTACTCCTGTATGAATGAGAGATACAGAAAGATTTAGGACATTCCAAGGCCCTACACAATCCAAGACAGGGAAACCAGATAATAAGAATGTGATTTGCTTAGGATTTCCAGGCTTTAAATTCAGTGAAACTATTTGTGAAAGATGCATTATTTCCCCATCTTTCTGCTCTCCAGTGCATTCATTATGAGATCAGGAGAAAAGCTCCAGCAGTTCTTGATGTCATGTATTGTGCTGGTTACCAATATGCTTCCAGGCTGGGGTCACATTTATAGCCCTGAATGGCTTAGGATTTTGCAACTCGAAGGAGCACCTCTCCCTACATACATCTGCGTGAGGACTGAAGTCTGCTGGGGGGAGGCTGCTCTTTGGTATAGTACATGCTTCTCTAAAGAGTACTTCCTTTGACATGGAGGTGCGTGAAAACTGCCACACTGTTATGAATATAGGGCAGTATATTTCTGGCAAAATCTTGAACGTGGCTGGACAATTTCAGATTTTGTTGGAGGGACAAGAGAGTATGGGAAGGGGCCTTTCTTACTGTGGTACCACAAATGTGAAATGCCCTGCCCTTAGAGGCCCAGTTCGTTCTATCACTACCTTTATTTCAGTGCTATGTCAAAATGTAACTTTTATTACATTTTATTACAGTAACTTTGGGGCCAAACAGAAGTACTCCAAAATGTCTATATACAGGGTTGAAACTGTTTTAACCTTTTAAGCATGTTGCTTGACTTGCTAAATTGTTTAATATGATTTTAAGCTGTTGAAATTATTTCTAGTGTTTTAAATTGTTCCAGTCTGTTTAAATTTATTGTATTTGTTCGCTGTGTTGAGAAGTCACAAAACAGAGCAATATATAAATATATAAATTAATAAAGCAAGTCTGCATGCTTGCTCAGGGTTTTGCAACTTGAAGGATCACCTCTCCCTCCTTATAGCTGGCTGAGGACTGAAGTTTGCTGGGAGGAGGCTACTCTTTGGTGTAGTACACGCTCCTCTAAAGAGTATGTACATGCATGCAGACAGGAATGTGAAAGCTGTCTATCTTAATTGCACTACTTTTAGTAGGATTAAGGTGAAATTTTGCTCTCTATATGTAAACCTGCCATACTCAAATGATAATGGTAGTGCTCATCCCAATGGGGGCCTGTTGAAAGTAGTGCAGTCTAGATAAATGGCTTCTTCATTTGAATGCACATCTCAGTTATGCTTGCCACACCTGATGTATGCAACAGCTTGGTTTCTCCAGGTTCTGGTTGCAGTATTCAGTTGTGTCAAATAACTAATGCACGTTGATCACTTCAGGCATTGATTCTAATAGAATGCATCAAGCAACAATCAGTTTCTTGTTGCATAGGTGGGAAAACTATTATCATATCATGAGGAATAGGATGCATACTGAGCTACCTTAACTCAGTCTGAATGTGGGGTCCATTTAAGTATTGGTTAAAAGCCAGGAGGCAGCCCAGAGCCAAAAAAGAAAAAAAGAGAAAAAGAAAAATAGAAGAAAGAAGAAAGAAAACAAAACAAAACAAAAAAAACCCTCTTGTTAACAGTATAATCCTACAGATGTGCTTCTTTAATTTATTAATTCCCATGGAGGAAACAAATAATCAATTTTCTCCCCACTGCAGGAACATCTTCCAAAATTGTGAAGTTTTCAAGACATTTTCAAATTAGGGAGACAATTCTCATTCCCATCTGTTTCCCTCCCTTTCACTGGTAGGAAAGAGCAGGTGCCAGCTAAACAAGGGTGATTGTTTTGCACCTCTGACACAGGTGGAAGTGGCGGTCCCCTATTGCCCCTCCCAAAACTCTGCTTCCCTACCACAGCCATTGTAGCAGCCAGTGGGAGGATTTGGAGGCTGTCAGGCAGGGAAGTTGACTATCACCACCATCTATGGTCTTCTCATAAAGGCAGCAGCAGCAATCATTGCTCATTCACCCTGTGCCTCTGATCCTTGTTCAGTCGCACTTCCACCCTCTGGGGTGAGTATATTGTGACTGACAGGGGGGTGAAGGACTGATAAGCAATGAGGACTGTCACTGGTTATGTTTTGGTAGCTGTCACACAGCAAAGAAGACATCCTCCTAGATTTCCTGGTCATCCTCCAGGGGTCCAAGGAGATGACATTTCCATTGTCCATCAGTTATTGGAATATAGCCAGTGAAGATCCTCCTCACTCAGTTGCCCCCTGTATCCCACTATATACTCATTTGGGGGGAGGAGCAATGAAAAGGTCTGGACTGAGAGGGTGGGAGTAGTCCTCATTCTATTTGAAAACCTAGGGCAGTGGTTCTCAACCTGTGGGTCCCCAGATGTTAGTGGACTTCAGCTCCCAGAAGCCCCAGCCACTATGGGCAATGCTCAGGGCTTCTGGGAGCTGAAGTCCACGAACATCTGGGGACCCACAGGTTGAGAACCACTGACCTAGGGAAAATGTTAAAAGGAGCATCAGGAGGATTTTCCTCACTGTGGTTTTTCAATACTAAAAAAGTGCCCCCCCTTTTTTTCCAGCTATAACAAATTCATGAACTGACTGAGAAAGGAATAATCAAGATGATCTATTGTTCAACTACTGAAACGCTAGCTAACATCTTGACCAAGCCTTTACCAAGATAGCACATCAGGGCTGCATGCATGATTCAGAAGGGGTGTTAAAAGTAATAGATTTTGCATTTCTATAGTCACTAACTTCCTGTTTGTTTGTGGACACTCACTGTTCCTAATCTCTAACCTCCAGCTATTTTTTTTTCTCTTTTTCTCTACCACAAGGTAGGTAAGTAAGTAAGTAAGTTAGTAAGTAAAGCAGCTCCAAAGAAGACTAAACTTGTTTCTTTCTCTGCTACACTCTGTGTGGGGTATGGGACTGGTTGTTGTTACTTTCTACATTGCTAGTTTGATTACTCAGTACAACTATTTCACATATTTCTCAACAATTTCCTCCTTGGAATTAATCTCACAAAAGCTAGCTGTGCTTAGTCTGGACTTAGTTTAGAACTATTATGAAGAAGCAGAAATCACATATGTGAAAGACAGACAGTTCTCCCCGTCCCCCATTTTTGAGTAACACTCTCCATGAATAAGAAAAGAAAATGATGTGTTTTACTATTACCAGCCGTAATCCTTGGCAGTTATGCCAAAGCATGCAATTTCAAGTACTCATGATTTTGTAGTTTATGAACTGTAGGGTAGGGTTTTGGTTTCAGACTGTGAGCTGTTTTATAAGTGTACTTTCATGTACCAAGCCTGGACAAAAAGAAAAAAGATTCATATAGAAGTTTGGATGAAAAAGTAGATGTACGAATGAATGAACACAGAGATGATTGCTGAGCCAGCTTCTCTAAAATTTGGGATATCTCCTAAAACCCAAATGATGTTTCTGACGTGGCTCATGACATTATTTCAGGTGAGAAATCCCAGAAAAGATTACTGTACCAGAACACTGGGAGGAGAATTTGAGACTAATGGCTACTGCTATCATAGAAGGTACAGGTATTTACAGCAGAATGAATGGCTTTTTTAAAAAACAAAACAAAACTGAACAATCTGGTTAGTGTAGCAGAATTGTTGTTATAGTACTACATTTCCCATTCATGATTGGAAAGCTTTATGTCTGAACTATCCAGTTACTGCCGTGCAAAGCAAACAACTGCAGATGTTTATGTTACATAAATATGATTCACAGGCAGAACTGTATTGTCCTACATGTCTTCATTTGCTGAAAATGAAAAGGAGCAAAAACTTGGTCTTTCGATAGCTTAAATGGCAAGTGTAATGTATAAAGAACAGCTTGTTTGCACGTTCAGACTCTACAAATGCCTTTAAGTTTATTTAGGTCTGCCTGCAGGATGCTGCCTTGTGTGCTTTGAATTCTGGCAAGTTTTCAAGGCCCTGGTTTTATCTAGTGAAGAAGAAATTCCTGGGGCTATCACTGCTGTATTATTGCTGTACCTATAAGGAAACATGTATATTAGCTCCAGGGAATTCACTGAGGAATTAAAGCTCATTACCCTCTTGAATACAAAGGAGTGTATTGAATAGTGATCTCAAGTTCCTAGGTCATTATAACGGATTGCAACCTCCTGCTGGTCAATATGCTTGATGTGTATTTATGGGCTTTACAAGGGGATTAGATTTTAATGCCATCATAGGTAGAGTAAATGAAATATGCATACCTGCTTTTTGCATTTCATCTTTGTTAATCACAAGAATGTATTCAAAGACACCTCCTAGGGTTCCAGATGTCATGAAATGGGTGCCATATGTATTAATAAAATCAGCGTACATTCCATAATTGTACCGATCTGGAAGCTCCATCAGAGACTGCAGCATGTCCTCATCTAGAAATATATTGTCTCGTTTCATCTTGAAACGGGCTGTTTGCACTTTGGTAAGAACGCGAATAAATCCTAAATTCTACAGATAAAAAAAAAACACATCTTTTTGTCCCATTATGACAAGGAAAATCATTATGTTTTTATGCAACTACAGATTACTCCACCAGGACATGCTTAAAGCAACATAGCTGGAATGAAATGTTAGCCAAACCTGAGACAACAACAACCACCACCAACAACAACACCCACTTTTTTTTGACAGCTCACTATGATTCATAGCTGTGATCTCATGCTACTTTAGGGACTTTCCTTTCAGGATGGCCGCATAGAGAAGAAGACAGGGATCCTCCTCCTTTAAAAGAAGAAGACATTTCACAGTACAGGTAGCTTGAATGACATATTATGCCTACTGAAAATCCTTCTTCTACACAAAGATAAAACCCCCATCTTCATTGTTTTCTTCCTGGAAGCAGTGATGTTATTCCACTGTCAATGAATGTTAACTATAAGATAAAGTCATAGGACAAATGAAAGTAATGCTGAATAAAGGAGCCGGGCTGGGAAGATTGACCCCCATGGGACAGTCATCATCTAAAGGCCACCCACCCCGGGAAACCCAGACAAGATTCAATAGAACTGCAAATCAAAGTGGATGACTAAGGATTTGTACACAGTAGATAAAGTAATCACTCGTTTCCTCTACCCCTGGAAATGTGGCTGCCCTCAAGCACTTATTCATTGGTTCAACAAAAACACAACGGAAAAACGCAGGACTATCAAGACCACTTTTTTATAATTCTCTGTGCTTTCACAGTATTTTAAATCATTACTGAAAGAAAAGCTTCTTGTACCAATACATTTGCATTAACTCAAGCAATTTCTTATCATAAATACACATGTTTGCACGCATGCACGCACGCATGCAAACACACCATTATTCTCCAAAGACAACTGTTGCTGATGAGTAATTACATATGTCCCCTCCATCCCATTTTCCACTTGCAATACACTTATATTTAATGTCACTATGAAAGAGGATGGCTTGGGACAGCACACATTGTTTTGCATAATAATTCAATTTCATTTCACCATGATGCTACTGTTTGCTTCAGCATAATACAGAAAACAAACAGAATTCCTAATCATCACACATGTGCAATTACATGAGCTAATTAAGCTATGATTATTATTGTATCTGTGGGGGAATGTGGGCAAGGGAAATAGAACGGTATCCATTATTGAGTGATCAGGCTATTCAGCAAAAAGAAGAACAAGAATGAAGGACAGTGTCTTTTTTCATTACCTCTGAGACATATTTTGTAACATTTCTCAGGCTTCCCCATCCGTGTGATAGGTGAAATTCTGCGTCCACAGAAGCAGGAACCTTTGAAAAACTTACGCCAACTGTGAAACCAACATTCCAAGAGGTGTCTTGTTTTATGGCATTCAATAAGTCATTGGCATTATCAAAATACTCTTCTGAAAATCCAGAATCAGCATGTGCCTGACATGACAGGGGAAACAAATCAGATCAAGATACTTGAGATTACTCATAGAGTATGGGAAATTACGTTTTGAAAGCAATTTGTTGCAGTTTTTAATCCAAAGAACCCAAGTTCTTAATTGTCATTACAGTTATCAGTTTTAAAAATAAATGTTTTATCATCTTGTCAATCAAAAATTTAGTTATTTTAGTTACTTCTTGAAACACCAAAATGCTAGAGGCTGCTGGCTTGTGGCACAAAACACACGCAAGCCACACACCTTTGTAACAACAGAAGTAACTAAAACAGTTACAGTTACAGTGAAGAGGGACTCAAGTTATTCCTTCTTAAGTTACAGCTGTAATATAACTTGTTCTGCCTTAGACATTGCAAAAAGAAATTAATTACAAGTACTTTATTTGTGATGAGCTCTGAGCTGACCATATATTAAGAAGGCACAACAGGCAGAAACAAATGTCAACTCTAACGTCACTGAAGAGCCAGAGACACCCCCAAGTTCAAGATTTTGGAGGCCCTGAAGCTCAAAAGAGCACAGGTAGCTGAACTGGAGCCAATATTATCTGCTCCAGCAATGGAATAGCACAGGCACCAAGAACTCCACAATCTCTGGAGTTGGGCATTGATAACAGCAGTCTGCCAAGCTTGTAATCCTGGAGAGACAAAAGAGTGCTAGGCTCAAGGCCAAAAACCTGTTCTTTTATGGTGAGTCACTTTCTAGCACAGCCCACAGCCCACATGATGACCTGGAACTACTTCCTGAAGCCTCCTCCCCAACACACCCCTGTAAGCCCCCTGACCCCCACCCTCCACAAAAGCAACCACAGCTTTAAAATACTTACAAGAAATTGATAGAAATGAACATTGTATGGCTTTCGAAAATATTTCTCATCATCCCCATAGTACAGATTCTCACATATAGGATCATACTTCTCTTCTCGCCATTCTCCGTTATAGACAGATTCACACTGGCCCCCATAGTATTTATGATCGTACACTTTGTCTGCTGCTTGTTGTATAAGGATATTGTAACTTTAACGAAAAGACACAGGAACAGGCATGTTAGTATAGTGTACTTCTTCTGTGAAATATACATTCTGCTTCCTGGCTCTCCCAGAATGTTGTTCCACAGACAGATTGTGGAAGTGAGAGGAAGCCAGCACCTTAAGAAAAAGGTGCTGTTAGATCAAACAGAAAACCTTGTTATTCGCAAGAGAGGGACTTCCTAGTGAAATCAAAATGGTAATACATTGTCTCTATTACACCATGCTGAAATCCATAAAAGATGCAAGCAAGCTTTTGAGGTTCATGAAATTCTGTCCCAGGAAGGCTGATAGGAAAGACAGCAAGAAAGCTAGGCAGATGGAGAATTGGCTGGGAGAAAAGTATAGTATGTGACCATCTTATCTGACCATTTGCTGTCTGTGCCCATCTAGACAAAATAACTTGGTATTTTCTGGAAATTCTTTAAGATGGTGATTTAGAAGGCTGTCTTTGAAGACAAATTAAGTCTGCATTCCTTTACTCGTTTACCTAAGAGGAAGCCCAGCTGAACCTAATAGGACCCGCATGTATGTGTGTGCCCCTATGAATATTCAGAGGTGGTTCTGCCAGTTCCTTCCTCTGAAATACAGCCTAGAGCACCTAGTATTTTACTGTTTACAACATGTATAACCTTCTGTTTCTGGTCACTTTGTAGCAATCCCAAATCATGTTGAGTTTTGCCAAATTCAGAATGAAGACTTTAAAGCCATTCTCCTTTGGAGAAGTACAGCAGTTCTTCAGATCTGCACATGCAATGTTCATATATTTTAAAGTACCTTTAAGTGCTTTAAGGAATTATTGTGGTTAGAGGCAAATGTGAATTAGTGATGGTTTTTAATATTTCCAAAGGGAGAATATCCCTTTATGTTTTAGTGTAATCCGAAGTCTTTTGTATTTGGCAGTTTTTCTAATGTATAGTGTTATCTTATGCTTACTCACCTGAGAATAAATTACACTGAGGATTTACTTTTGAGTAATGATGCAGTCACCATCTTAAGATTCCTAAACTGCAATCTTAAACCTTCAAGTAACAGAGTCACACTGGCTGTAAGCCAAAGTCTAAGGTCCACATTGCCTTTATTAGGCCAACTAAGAAATAGCAATATATATGCAAACTCTTTAATGAGACAAGATGTCACAACAAAAATGTGATGGAAAGGGGAGAAGACTTGTTCTTAGAGCTGGTTTTTCAGGTGATCTCATGAGATGTAATGGAAAGATCTGCAGGGACTCAAATGAGGCTGTCTAGTAATGCTAATATTAGGTTTCACCTGGAGTAGCTCCTAAGCTTACTGGGAGCAGGAGGAGATAGAAAAGTTAGTTTTGAAAATACAGACTTGTTCTGTAAACTCCATCCTGGGTGATGTTTATGGGTTCCTTTATCAGTGGAAAACAGAGAGTAACTAGGCAGTCTTTATATTGACAAGGCTAGAGATAATTCTAGATGTCAGATTACGAAAAGAAAGTCAATGGGAGCCAAATTGGGTAGCTTTACCTAGAGGCTGGAGCAAATGAACCCTCAGAAAATAAAGTGCCAACTTCAGATGGTATAAAATCATTTTTTTCAGGACAAACAAGTCAGTGTAGCCATGGCCACTAAGTCCTATAAACACAGTACCTTTTAGTCTCCTCCCCAGTCTTTTTTTTTCTGTCATAAGAGCATTCTGTCTGAAGACAAGTTCTCTGAAACTTTAAAACTACTTATTGTTTTGTGACTTTCATTTGGTTGTAACACCTGCTCCTGTTGCACCGTTACTACTGTGTCCTTCTTAATGGATCACCACAGATAACAGGCTGTAATTGTTCACTAAGTTTCTTCTCAAAGGTAGCAACAAGTAATCTTACCAATTTACTTGTTTTAGCAATCTTCTGTGAGAAAGTCTTAAAAAACCACACAAATATTGGAGGCCATTCAAAACATGCAACTTATTCTGTGCAAAATTCACATGTGGTTGTTTTGCATAGAAAATGCAGTTTTCTGAAGGGAAAATAATGTTCCCATGCGGAGAATTTAATTCCTGCACAGAATATGCTGTTTCCTATACAAATCAACCATGTGCAAATATTACATGGAACAAATCCCCAATCTCACAGAAGAAAATAGCATCTTCTTTGCAGGAATTAATATTTCTGTGTGTTAAAAAATTATTTCCATGCAGAGAATGTGCCGTTTTCTGCACATGACAATCACATGCAATCAGAATTTTGCTCAGAATAAGTCCTGAACTACAAAGGTCTTTGTCAGTCTAGGATTCTTTCGGTCAGGGGTTTTCAACACTTGAAAAACATGTTTTTTTAACCCATTTTAAAATATTTTCAAATATTCTTTCCATCCCTAACCTGGACTGACTAAGAGGATTCTTATACCAAAGTATGAACTACGGTGGTGTAGGAGAAGGAAATGGTGGAGGTGGAGTAATGGCAAAAGAAAAGTAGTTGAGGCACTGTAACGAGGGGGTAAAGTAGGCAAAGACACTGCTGGCAGCAGATAAAAATGCCCTGCTGGGTCATAAACTGTCCAGGAGTTAAGAGGGCAGCTTTATCTTCTAACATATAATATTTTTTCATTCTAGAACATATCTTCCTCCAGAATCTTTTAACCATCTGTTATCCCCACCACTGATGGAAGAAAATATCAACCTTTCTGTCACACTTCCAGCATTGGTTCCTTGCATTTTTTGAAGATTTTAGCAATTCTCACAGGTGGGAGGTACCACCTATACCACATTTTCAATGCATTCTCTTACAGAATATATGAGCAAATTACTGTCTGATGGAGATAATTTTTCCTGCCACCACCACCCTCGGTCATTCTGCTACACATTGCTTGGAAAAATGATTTATTCTGAGACTATGGTACTGTATGCAAATCAGCATGGTGTAGTGGTTTGAGCATGACCCTGGACACCAGGTTTCAATTTCCCATTCAGCCATGGAGACCCATTAGGTGACTTTGGGCTTGTCACACCCTCTCAACCCCAGAAACCCCCATGATAGGTTTGCCTCAAACTTGCCTTAAGTGGGAAACAACGTGAACAGACACAACAACACATATCATGAACTTAGATAAGTCATTGGAAAAGATAAGAATGCTTAATGAAAGGCAGCAGAAAAAAGGAAGAATGTACTATAGGTGAATTGATTTAAGAAAGGAAGACGTGTCCCTGAACTTGCAAGACCTAAGCAAGACTGTCAACGTCCAAGCCTCATGGAGGACTCTTATTCATTGTTTTTGTTGTTAATTGTTATCAAGTCCACTTTGACTTAGGGAGATCCTATGAATGAGAGATCTCCAAGTCAATGTAGTCATCATAAGTTAAAGCCAATTTGACAGAATTTAACAACAAAAATGATAGGTTTCTTAAGGTGGTGTGAGTCACAAACAGCATCTGTCTTTTCACACTACACTGTTATGGTGCTATTGTTCCACTTTCAACATCCTGTGGAATTCTGGCGTTTGTAGTTTACTGAGGCCAAAGAACTCTCTGGCTGAGAATTCTAAAGGTCCCTCCCTGAAGTGCAAACCCTACGATTCCATAGCATGTTGAAAGTGGAGTAAGAGCACTGTAACAGTGTAGAGCAAAAAGTCCCTCAGATTCAAACCTTCCACCTTTCAAGTTTGTCACTGTATATGGGGTGTTGCTACACTCAGTTCATGACTTACATTAGCACATACTCTTCTGATATCTATAATGGTTGCAGTGAGACATAATTCATCACATATTTTTAGAAGAGGTTGAGAATATAACGCAAACCTTAATTCTGTAAAAATAAAAACAAAAACTTTCAAGTCTGAGGATAATTATAAATATCTTTCTTCATTTTTAACAAATTTTCCTCCTGAAAAAAATTATTATGTGAAACGAATTGCACTTAATGGATTTGTGTACATCCAGAAATGTCTCTGAAAAATTCTGCCTTGTTATTGTAAGACCCAACTTCATAGATAATTATTTAATATGAAGATGTGGGGAGGAAAGGTAGTTCTTCTGCTGCAATATGCATGGAGTTCCCCTGCTTCCACCATCTAGGTAAGACTGTGTAAACATTGTACTTCTTAGCATGGCACAGGATGGCATCTGAAAAGGGATAATGTTCCTCCTGTTTCAGCACAAAGAGACATAGTATGAGATAAAGACTTGTAACTCACCCCTGTGCTAGTCTTTCAGCCCCTGGAATGGGGTACAGATCATCACAGAGCAATTCAGAATCCTCACAGTCAGCCTCGTCAGACCCATCACTGCAATCGAAATCACCATTGCATACAAGGTGACGTTTAATGCACCGATCTGGAGTAAAGATGTTGATTATTTTGTTTTATTTTATTTTTGCTGTCTGTTTCTAGAGCCCATGTTTCATCTCACCAGATAAGGTGAGAGTTAATAGTTGCTTGCACAAATCCATACAGATCATTTGGAACAGATCTTTCCCATTGTTGCTCAGGTTGTGCTTTTATCACCTTTAAGCAGAGGAGACGGAGGCATTTATGGAAAGTATTCTAAAAGGGATATATTGTGACGAGGAAAGTGTCTTTCTGTGCATAATGTGGCATTTCTTTTGCTCTTCAGATGTTGCAAAAAGGCATTGTATGCAAAGTGATGAACCATGTCCTTCTCTGCCTCCCTCCTCCCATTAACCCATCACACAGTTTAAACTGTAGCATCTTTGAATGCTGGTGAAAAACAGATGGAACTTTGAACAATATTGACTTCAGAAGTGACTCAGACCTTAATGGATCTTGTTCCGCAGCTTGACTCTGCCTGTCAGGGCTCCTCAGCTGGAGTCAGGGTGGTGGCTGAATAGCTCATTCTGTAGCCAAGCATTACTGGGCATACAATGAATGTTAACTTTGGGGAGTGGGAGTGTGCGGGAAAGGCTGGGGCAACAATGTTCTCTGCTAATCAAGCAGGATCAGCATGGACCATCTTGAAGGATCTACCTTGAATGGCAGTTTCTGAAGGAATAGTTCTTCAGTTACATTTAATAGTACACTCTGAGGCCATTTTCCTGAGCCAACGTGTATTTGGGATTTTAAAAAATGGTTCCCAACCTTTTTGAAAATGTTGGGACTAATAGCAAAGATATTATTTGGGTTCTGGTTA
The DNA here is from genome assembly GCA_948472985.1 of Iguana delicatissima. Lineage (NCBI taxonomy): Eukaryota > Metazoa > Chordata > Lepidosauria > Squamata > Iguanidae > Iguana > Iguana delicatissima. Next base: position 2,100,885 of record CAOKZL010000163.1, on the reverse strand, counting down.
AGTGGTAAATTGTTTTAGGGGATGATGTCTGTCTCATTACTAGGATTCCCAGATCTAGAAACATTGTGCCTTATCTGTTCAGATGCTGATGATCTACAAATCCCTACAAATGAATGTAAGTGTATTGTTCAAAATGTGTCTGCAGAGTTAATTGCAGGGATTTTGAAATGTCCCCTTTTGACTGCCACTGCAGTCTCTGGGCAGCTTTTCAGAACTAAATAATGGATGATGAATACACTCTCTGCTCCTTCCTGTCAGGTTCACTTTGTCAATGCTTCCACGATGCAGTTGGGATTCATGTGTATGGTCTTTAAAAGCAGCCATGCACCTAAAGGTTGCTGCTGCTATGTTCCGAGGAAACAAAACCCAGCCACTTAGAGAATGGTTCAGCACCATGAATTTGCAGAAAGAGTTTTGGGAAGTTTCTTTCAATGTCATATCTAAGGCAGGAATACTCGTGTATCTTTCTCCTTAGAAACAGTTCCCAGTCTTAGACTGGTCTGTTAGTGTACTCATGCAGAAAGTGTCCTTGAAAGAAGGAGAGCTCTTTCTCTGTGACTTCCATTCAAATTCAGATGTACAAGCATACAATCAATAAAGGCACTGTACTCTCCAAGGGTAATAAAGAGGTTACTAGGAAGTAAATCTTTTCTGTATCTGGAATGTAGGGTCAACTTGATGAGGTTGACTCTCATCAACGAATAAAGTGAAATGCATTTCACTTTTTTATTTTAGAACATGATATACTAAACCAAAGGAATTTTGTCAAAGTGGTGTGTGATAAAGACTTAGGCCATTTCTGTACTACACTGTTACAGTGCTATTATTCCACTTTCAACATCCTGTGGAATCCTGGGGTTTGCAGTTTAGGGAGGGGCATTTGGAATTCTCAACCAGAGAGCTCTTTGGACTCAATAAACTGCAAACCCCAGAATTCCACACAGTGTTGGAAGTGGAATAATAGCACAATAACAGTGTAGGGAAGAAATGCCCATGATCACATACAGTAGGCCCTTCACATTTGTGGGTTTGACATTCACAGATTTGATTATTTGTGAGTTTCTCCAACCCCTCCAGTGTCTCTTTTCTGCAACTCTCCCTCTCAATGGCTCCAATTGTGCCCCCCAAGCCCTTTAAAAAGCCACCTCCGGTCTTGCTCCTCCTCTACCAGCCACTGCCTAGCCAGCTAAGGACAGTTTGCACCCCGATTTCTCAACACTATGAACCTTCTCTAATGGCCCACACACCTCCAAGGAAGGAGATGGGCTAGAGAGAGGAAGTGTAAGGACACCATGCTGACTGACCCCTTTCCCTTCCTTCCCCTGACATGATTTGGACCTTGGCTGCTCACTCTCCGCAGCATGCCTTGGCCTCATTACCACAGACACAGACACACACACACACACACACACACACACACACAATATGAAATACTTATTGCTTTTAATAAATAGTACAGAGCTGTGTCTGTAATTTTTTATTACACAAAAGTAACTTCAAAGACCCTACATCTAGGCCAGGATTGTAGTACATGGGAGAAGACATTTAATCCTTCCCTGCTTTTGGAAGGCAACTCCCGTAAGATCCAGGGTTGCCAGTGTTTCAGGGAGTTTTAGTTAAACAACATCTGGGGATCCAAGATTGGAAATCACTGATCTAATACAAGCATATATTTGTTATCCCAGACTGATCTTTATTTTGACTATGACATTGAAGCAAATGCAAACAGATAGCATGCCCAGAGATAAAAATCAAATTCAAAGATGACTATCTCGCTATGTACAATGTAGCATCATTACACCCATTTTTCATGCTGTGAAATAGACATGCAAATCTGCTCTGCATCTCTCTGATTCCTGGTCAAGACATTTTCTAGCTTGAAACAAAGTTTGGATGATCCCTTTACCAGCTCAAATCAATATCTTACAGTTTTGCAACAACAATGAGATGTTAGAACTTGCCTGCATCTATACCTCTCTAATGGTCCTAACTGAAGCCTTACCCTTCTTGTACACTTAACACAAAAGTATAGTAGAAAGGCAGGCCTTTAGGTTAATCTTTTATGTCCTGCATCTCATTAGCAATCTTTAGGAGTTCTGAAATTAGGTAGAATAAACCCATGAGAAGATGTCACATACTAGCTCAGCCACTTCCTACCGACAGTTTCATTGGCTTCCACATGCTGAGGACAAATTTCTGTATAATGGTGACACTGCTGGAGGTGTGTCATCTCTGCCATGTGGCTTCATATTCTGCTGTGTAATGGCTGCTGATTGGTCAGGTACCCTCTTTACTCCCACCCCTCCTTTTTCAAGATGGCCACTGGGAGTAACTAGAAGGCTCTTCTCCATCTGAGGAAAAAGTGCCAGTAAGCCCTTTACCTAGTCTTTTTTCTTCCTCCTCTCCAAACCTCAGGGGCAGAGGCAAAGGAATGGCAGGGAGCAGCTCTGGAGAAGAATCACAGAGGGAGGTTGTTCACATTTTCCCACTTACACAAGGCTTCTGCACTCCAAACTCTCACAAATGTGGAGGGCCTATTGTACTGTAAAATTGTTAAGAGAGAACTGCTTCTGGGGGGGGCTATATATATATCTGTCTCCCTGCCCTCCTAAAGGATGGTAGCATTATTTCCCACCTTGCCCCAATTTCCCTATTGTGAAGATTAGGATGCTGCTAAGACTCTGGCTTTGGTACACTGACAGAGACAAAGCCAGGTGTTGATGATACCCAGAGCCACCCCTCCCTTGAGCTTTGCAGAAGCTGGCTTGGACCCCAGTGAGGTCTCCTCTTGGCTTGTTACCACACCAAAAACCTGATTTTCTAAAACATGGAACTGGTTCTACAATGAGGAGCCTCACAACCATGTACATAGTGTGCCCTGGTTTTGGAACTTCTCAAGGCTCCCAAGCATCTTAATCCAGATAGGACTTGCATGCTTTCCTTCCTCCCATAATTAATTTCACCCAATCCCAGAATGACTAAGAGTTCTTGCAACTTACATCAGTTTTGCTGCATGAACTGTCCTTCCTGTGGTCAGTGTGCTACTGGAAGAGTTTGATAGTGTAGAACAGGATCATTGCATTGTTTAATGTATCTGTGATGGAGTCATACTCACCACTCTCTTGACACTTAAAATCAGTTCCGCAGGTTTGCCTCGTAGGACAGGTTCCTGTTGGCTCACACTCCACTTTTTCCCAGAAGCTGCCAGGGCACATGGACCCTTTATATTTGGATGGTTGCAGCAAAGTTCTATATCTGTACTATAACATGCATTTTTGAAGGAAAAAAAAAACATGGAGATGTGTCATGAATTATACATCTAAAATGATAAAATTTGAATTAAAAATTAAGAGGCAATAAAACAGATCTATACAATAATTTAACCTAGTAAGAGGAAACATTAATTATTTAGACATTAAAAATGTAAAACAAATTAAGCCTTTATCAAGACAGTAAAAATTACTTAAAGCACAGCTTGAAGTGCGCAGTGATGAAATGTGAAGGGATGAAATTTTAGTTAGCAGAGGCAAAGCAGGCCTGCAATGAAAGTGGGTGTTCAGGGCTTTTTCAAGTCCTTCAGAGTATTTATACACCTTAAAAAGAAAATGAGCCACTTAACAACCAGTCCATTGCTGGAAGAATTTGACACTATCTCTGTGTATACAGACCTCTTAAGCATACAGCGGCTTCCCTCATTCATTTCAGAGATCTGGACAGCTCTGTCTGCACATTCACAATGTATGTGCAAAGCCACTTCTGGTCCAGCAGATAAGCGAAAGGATGGGGTTCTCCTCATATTCTTAAACTAGAATCACGGTTTGTTCTATTGCTGAACCTATAAACCACAATCCAACTTGGGCTAGAATCCAGTAGATGCCTCATACAAGCAAACCTGAAAGTTGCAAGTGGCATAAGTACTGCTGAGGGTGTTGTGCAAGGAATATCCAACACATCCTTGTCAACACACACATGCACAGGTATAGGAGAGTAGTAAGAAAGTAGGAGCCCAGAAATAATCAGCATGGTGTAGTGGTTTGAGTGTTAGACTACAAGCTGGAGACTTGGTTTCAATTTCCTGCTCAGCCATCAAGTCACACACTCTCAGCACCAAGAAAACCCTGTGATAGGTTTGCCTTAGGGTTGCCATAAGTTGGAAACAACCTGAGGGCATACAACAACAACAACAAGGGGGCCAGAGCGCCAACATAAGTATGCTGCTGCAATTTAACCCTCTGCCAGAATATCAGTATGATCTTGGCTTCATGGAGGCTCTTTGATTTCATTGGACTTAAAAGAGGTAACCTACACCTGTTTTCCATTGCAGCCACAATATTTGATGCTGACTCACATGTCCACCTTCATTACATGCAGACATGAAGAATACTTGAATATAGGAGATTGGAACCTTACTTTTTTGCCTTGACAAGGAAAGCATTCAGTCCATTCTGACCACTGGCTTAGTTGACAGTCAATTGGTACAGGTGTTTGTCTTCTTGATCTTCTATACAGAGTAAAAAGTAATTAAAGTTAACATACAGTAACATAGTATAAACATAATATACTCTGTGTTGTAATAACATGCCACCAACAATAAGACTATTTTTGAAAGGATCCGTGGCTCTCATGGTAAGTGACCTTTGGCCAGGTCCATTTTAATAGAGCATACTGCTGAATGTGGTTTTGTTGTCTGTCAATTTGCAGTCCTACATGTTTTTACATTTTTACACACTTCTATGTGACCATTAGTTCAGGAGAAAAAAGGAATCCCAACTGGCCATATGCACTGGACACTGGAGAACGAAGGTTTCATCCCTTATACATCCACGTTGGCTTAGGAAAAACCCCTGGAGAGCTGCTGTCAGTTAGTGCAAAGACTCAGTCAGCGATATTAATGGCCCAACTGTGTGAAACAATGGTACTTTAGTTGCTACCCTACTTTTCTGTGATTAGATAGGTCCATCCCAGAGAAGATTTGGGGAGGAACTTCGCCTAGATATCTCTTGACAGAAATAGACTTTATTTAAATATTCATTTAATAAATAACTTCCCTCTCTCTCTCTCTCTCTCTCTCTCTCTCGTGTGTATGTGTGTTGCATTTGCACAACTGTTTCCACACATCTATTGTACATACAGTGAAGGTACATAAGAAAGAATAGGACTGTGGCAACAAGTCCAGTCCTAGCCACATTCAATCAAGCACTCATTGTCACTACAACCAAATTCAGACATTATTTAAAGCAAGCAATATGTGTAATATAATGTAATATGTGAAGGGGAAGCATGCTAGACCTGCTGCATTTTTTGTTAGTTTCATGGCTCTACTCGTGTGAAGAGGGATGGATCTGGAGAAATTCCACTAAGCGTAGATCTGTAGAAGACAAGGTGTCTGATTGCATGGAAATTCTCAGTCTTAATACTCCCTAGGTGAGGAGATTGCTGGAACTAGAAACTGAAATTGTGGGTTAGTTTTCCTCTCTCTTTGCATCTTGATTTAGCATGCTCCTTAAAGGCCTAAATATGGCTTATTAGTATACAGTAAGTGTATAGGAATTCTGCAAATGAGGGAGTGAGCCTACATAGGTCAAGAATGGGACCGGCCATAAAAATCCTAAATCATCATGTCATATGGACACAGTACATGAAGGGTGGTGCAGGTATTTGCTTATTTTGGCACAATTGTGAAAAGCTTAGTGTGAATGTATACCAACCGCAATGACCATGGCAAAACTTCTATCTACTGGGAAGTCATAGAATCATAGAGTTGGAAGAGACCACAGGGGCCATCCAGTCCAATCCCCTGCCATGCAGGAACACACATCAAGGCACTCCCAACAGATGGCCATCCAGCCTCTGTTTAACAACCTCCAAAGAAGGAGAGTCCAGCACACTCCAAGGCAGTCATATTCCACTGCCAGACAGTTCTGACTGTCAGAAAGTTCTTCCTGAGGTTCACATGGAATCTCGTTTCCTGCAGCTTGAATCCATCATCCTTCATTTTAAAATTTTATAAAGTAAAATCACTTCTTACTGACTCATTACATGACTGCAGGCAAATCAGCACTTTCTGGATTTCACCATAGGACTTAGAATATGTCACCTTTCAGATGTTAGTATCGATTACTGGCTGTGCTCCTCTGGGCTGGTGGAAGCTGCAATCCAAAAACATCCAGAGGACCACACATCCTCCAGCCCTGTTGTATTGGTTCCTTAGGATATAGTGAGCCACAGATCAGCAAAATCTGATGAGTGATGGACATCTGTATAAACCAAAATCTCACCCACTGCAACTAAACAGCAAGCTGTGGGAATTTTCTAGTCTATGTTCACTTCAGGCAAAGTGAATGGAAGTGTGATGACAGGCCTCAATAAAAAGGTGCTTGACAATTAAAAAAAAAATCCAAAAGTCTACTGAAAGATATGGACCACAAACGGGGCAAGAAGGGAGCCAGATAGTCGAGCTAAGAATCCAAATAAAGTTTGTGAATGGTAGTTTGAGTAGAGATTCCCTCAGGCAAAATAAAGCATTTTGTAATATCTATTCAGCCAGGAACACCAGGCCAAGCTATGATTTTTCAGTGATTCAAAAATATTGAACAAAACTTTGCTGCTCTTCAAGCTTGCAGTCACTCTTTTCTATTCCAGGTCCCTCAGTTTTTTGCTCCTCTTTCCCCACCAAAAAGGAAAGAAAGAAAGAAAGAAAGAAAGAAAGAAAGAAAGAAAGAAAGAAAGAAAGAAAGAAAGAAAGATCAATTAACATACACTCTGCATTCACTAAGCCTATCCACTCTGTCTCTATTGGACTGAGGAGGGGTTATCCTACAATTCCCTTCTGCTAAAATTGTCTTCTTTAGTACATCTCAAGAGTTCCTCCAAGCCTACTAACACTTCAGTTTTGTGCAGATATTGCCATTTGAGATACCTGAGACAATGCCATAAGTCTCTGAATACTATAAATAGAGGGAATGAGAAGGAATGGAAGTCTAAAATGAATGCTCTTGTCCCAGTCTGGAAGCTGAATACGTCTACATTTTTGCAAAGTTTGCCATGTTCTTTTTCTCCTGATTGCATGTGAGGAATGTTAAAAGTGAGGAATGTAAAAAGGAGGAGTTTGGGCAAAACACAGCTTGTGCTCTGTCTGTGGTTCCCAGGTTGTCTTTTTACAGTCCTGGTGCTCCCTGCTCCCCAATGTCACCTTCCATCCCTCCCCCCAAAAAAAGTCAATTTCTATTCCCCCTCAGTGCTTTGTTTCACTCACCCCATCCCCATTCCTCAAAGTAAAATAACAAAAAAGAGTGAATGTCTGATCACTTTTGTTATTAATTTTCCTTGTTTTTTCAGAGTTGATGCACACCTCAGTAGAAAATCAACCAAAGGAAAGGATGCCTGCCCACCCTCGCATGAGTAAGGCCTTTAACTCTATGTAAATTTGCTTGCTTGAGAAAGCAAAGAGCAATTTTAACAATTTTCTTCTCACTAGAAAAAAGTTTTCAAAAACTGTGTCCTTTTTGAAGATGATTCACAGTTTGGGACTTATTGTACACAAAATTCAAATGTAGTATTGTTCTGCAGAAAACAGCATTTTCTCTCCAAGAAACATCATTTTCTGCACAGAAAATGTTGTAAATGGGGACTGATTATGCACAAAGTTAATAGGTTTTTTCCCCCACAACAAAACAGTTTTTCTGCAAAGGAAGAACATTTTCTGTAAAGAAAACGATATTTCACAGAATGTTTCACAGAAAATGCATAGAGACTGCTGTTTTCTTCACAATAAATAAATAAATAGATGGAGATTTTTGTGCAGAACAAGTCTGAAACAGCAAAGATATTTGTCAGTCCTGGACTCTCTTTGGATTTACTGACACTTGAGAAACACTATTTTGTCCATTGACCATTTTTTTCTCACATATTTTCCAATATTCTTTCCAACCCTGAGCTGAAGAGAATGGAAGGAAGAGGTAGCTTTCTGAGACTAGCACATGTGATTAGGATTGTGATTCAATCTGGCAATCCTAACCGCATGTGCTAGTCTGAGGCCATTTCTGCCCGAGTCTGTTATAGCGCGATGATTCCACTTTCAACCTCCTATGGAATGGAATCCTGGGGTTTGCAGTTTCAGGAGGGGCCAACCGGCCCCTCCCGAAACGGCAAACCCCAGGATTCCATAGGAGGTTGAAAGTGGAATCATCGCGCTATAACAGACTCATGCAGAAATGGCCTCAGAGAGCTACCTCTTCCTTCTATAGTTTGACTCTACAGTTGGACCTCCACATTTGTAGCTTTCATTCTCATGGATTTGATTATTCGAGAGTTTCTCCAATCCCTGTCCCCCAAAGCAGTTCTTTTCTGGGTGAACCTTCCTTCTTGGTGGCTCTGATCAGGCCATGAAGGCCTTAAAAAACCTGCCTCTGATCCTTCTCTTTCCCACCAGCCATTGCCTCATCAGTTAAGGATGGGTTGCAGCCAAATTTCTCAGCACCTCAAACCCTCTCCTGATGTCCTACACATACACCCAAGGAAAGAGATGGGCAAGAAAGAGGAAGTATAGGGCCATCATGCCAACCCCTGTCCTTTCCCTGACTTAGTTTGGACCTAGTTCTCCCCACCATGCCTCTACCCCCTTCTCACAGGCATACACACACATTGTGATATCTATGGTTCTTCCACTTTTGTAATGGTCCCACTCCTCCAACCCTAGCAAATGTGGAGGCATAACAGTACAGCCAATTGTATAGTCACACTTGTGACTATCTATCTCCAAAGTAAAGCCATTTTACAAAAATTGTAACAAGACCCTTAGGTTACATAGAACCACAGGACTGGAATGGACCCAAAGGAGAATCTAGTCCAACTCCCTGTCAGTGTGGGAATCCACAGTTGAAACACACCTGAATAGTATCTGTTCAAGCTCTGCATAAAATCTTTTAATGAAACAGAATATGCAGTTGCATATCGGGCAAAACTCATTTTAGGGGAGGAAAGTCTACATCAATATTGTGCTTAAGAGCAACTTATTCACCAATGTACCTCTTACTCAGATAATATTTATATTTGCGTTTGTTTCGCCTATTATACTGAGCAAGTACAGAGGGAAGCAAGTTTGCTTCCATAACAATTAATCCAATCACAGCCTGCTGTTAGGAATTACTTTTGATTTCAGGTAGGACAAATGGTAGCGATTCAGTTCACTACTTGAAGCAGAAAGCCAGGTGTGTACATAGTTGTTAATTTCACCTACACGTCCCAAAGTATTTTCTAAATGGGAATTAATGCTATTTAATTCTATTTTGCTATTGTAATGCAACGCTTGTGCGCTCAGAAATGCCATTATCTTGGCACTTGGGTGCTGAGTGAGAAGCCAAAAACTAGATTTGATTATAACCTTCTGATTGTTGGCATCTTTCCACAGTGCTTCAGATTGTTTAACTGCTCTTTCGCCTAATGCCACTGAGTCATCTTTTCTTCCATCTCTTCACACCATTGTCTAAAGCAACATTCATATTTATTTATAATCCTAACAGACCCACAGAAAACAACTTACATGCAGAAATGTGTTCACACTTGGGCCATTTCCGCACTAGCCTGTTAGAGTGTTTTTATTCCACTTTCAACATCCTATGGAATCTTGGGGTTTGCAGTTTAGAGAGGGACCTCAAAGGATTCCATAAGATGTTGAAAGTAGAATAAAAACACTCTAACAGGCTAGTGCGGAAATGGCCTTGGTGATCTTTGTTACTATATGCACAAATGTTTACTCTTAAAGCAGTGGTAACTGTGGTGGGAAATATGCTCATGTTACAAATGGTTGAAGTCACAAGAAGGCAAATACAGCACAGGACTCCTACACTTTTAGCAAAAAAGAAGACAGCATAACGTTTCATCAGATGGAACTACATATTATCTTCTCCCTCATTCCTTCAATTCATATTTTAGTTACTGCATTCCCCAGCCCCACAGGGCCATTTAATGGCTGATGGAGAGTAGCAGGGCAATGGGGGACCTTGATCTTACAGTGATTCTTACTTTAAAAAAAAATCTGTACACCCTCAAGTACTGAGACAGAAAGTATAGTGTAGTGGTTTCAGTGTTTGCCAGACTCTGGGAGACCAGGACGCAAATCCCTGCTCAGCCATGGAAATCCACTGGGTGACCTTAGGCAAGTCTCATTCTCCTAGCCTCAGAGGAAGGCAAGGGCAAACCCCCTCTGAATAAATCTGGACAAGAAAACCTTGTGATAGGCCCTCCTTAGGATTGCCATAAATTGGAAAAAAAATAGGAAGGCACTTAACAATAACAATGACGACGACAACAACAACAACAACAACAGCAACATTCTGACAACAACATTCTGAGATAATTTTGTTTTTCTTTAAAATGGTACCATGTTGTCAGGGTATCTGGACAAGCTCAGTAAAATGGCTAGGATAGGGCTGACAAAGAGGAAAAAGAGTATCTTTTAACCCTAAAACCAAATCCTCATAATTTGTCAATAGTGTGGCAATATAATGCTTATTAATGTGTGAATGAAAGACAGGAGGAAGTATACATGGGTCTTCAATTACTTGTCGGCTTATGGCGACCCCATGAGTTTCACTGTGTTTTCTTAGTCAAGGAACACTCAGAGATGGCTTGCCAATGCCTTCCTTTGAAATGTAAGGACAGAAATCCAATACCAGTAGTTCTTTGGACTGTGACCTGTGTAATTTCTACCTTTTTTATTACATTGACTAAAATTAGAAAGAATTGCAAAAGGCCATAGTGCTGAGGATGTGTTCCTCTAAAACATGCCCTCTAAAACAGGGGTGAGATTTGTGTATCGAACAGGTCACATGAATTCTTAGGCTTTCTCTAGAATATTCCTCAAATCTGTTGCTTCTCCCCCATTTAAAATATTTTTTTAGGTTGCTTCCACTTCTGAATTATTAGTTACTACTCCTGGAGTCTAAACACTGGCCAGCTATCCAAAACTTCCTAAAACTGGCAGACAAATCCAAATTTTACAACCAGAAATTACTTTGGGTTGTGATTTTTAGTCAATTTTGGGGTGAAAAGGTCACAGAACATCTTGTTTGGTTTCTGCACTCACTGAAGCTGTCTGTCTATGCATACACGCTTTCAAGTTGACTGTTGACTTATGATGACCCCATGAATTTTACAGAGTTTTCTTAGGCAAGGCATACTCAGAGGAGGTTTTGTCAGTTCCTTCCTCTGAAATATAGCCAGCAGCACTTGGCATTCATTGTGGTCTCCTATCCAAGTACTAACCAAGACTGACCCTGCTTAGCATCTAAGATCAGACAGGATCTGGTTCCTTTAGATTCTAAAAGAGGCATGGAAAATGAACAAAGCAAAGCATGTCTTTTTCCCACTGAGAGACATAGCTAAGATCTGTACCCTATATATTCTATAATAAAACACATCCAGTTTAATCATTCGTTGATGGGGACAGGAAAGTGGTGGCCTCAGAAATCCATGCTGTTATTGCATTTCTGACCAAGAGTTCTGACTGAGCTCTGTCATTGTCGCTTAACAACTACCAAGGAAGACGACTGACTGACAAATAGAATGAAAACAACATAGACTCCTGTGGCACCTTAAAGACCAACAAATGTTTGGTGGCATGAGCTTTCAAAGGCTGTAGCCCACTTTGTCAGATGACAAACCGACAGTTTTTTCTTAAGAGACTGTGCTATTGGGTGGGACGATGCAAGGACTACTGATAATTAGAAGAGAGATGGATTCATCAGAAGCCACAGAAGAAAGAGCACTAAATGAAAGGCTCAAATGCTCAAGAGACGGTTCTGTGGATACACATCAATGTTCACTAGATCAAATCGCAGTGTCTCTATGGACAAACATCAGAATCCAACAGTAAGAGGCCCAAAATATATTTCTTTTATTTGTTCCTGGTGGCAGAAAGATGTGGTGTCGATATCCTTCAGCTTTCCAAAAACTATTCAATACGTTCACCTTCACCTAGATTTTAAATTTGCCTCTTCATTATCCTGCTTTGTTTTGATAACTTCATCAAACATCAAAAATCCGTTCATTATTTAGTTTCGGAGAGGATTACTAGAATAAGCCTCCATAATTAAATGTATCTTTTCTTCCCTCTGCCGCTTCTCCCTGCCTCATATGCCAATTATTACTGATACTGTGTTTTGATCTTTTCACATTATGTTTCCTTTGGACAAGTTTGTAATTAGCAGCTGGTGAAAGGCCCAATAGAATTTTCTTTTAAATTCCCTCTTGCTCTGTGTGTGACTGTGTATGTGTGTGTGTAAAAAATATGAGCCAATAAGGTATTGAAAATCAAAGCTGCAAAAAATTAGAAACTGTATCTTATTTTATTTTTACTTTGGTCTGCATGACTCCATTATCACAGAAATAATAAGGAATATCAATGTTTAAACAACTTGGCTAAAAGTTAAATATAAAATTAGAAAAAAAAAGGTGGGAGATGATAATGGAATATTTTGAAGGATAAAATGGTGCAAAAAGATATTTAATCAAAATGGTATAATTATAAGGCTGCAAAAATGTGTTGAGTTTCAGTGCTATCATCATATTGGGATGGGGCCATTGTATAAATCATTTTCTGCTAGCTGCTTAAAGGTAATAGTACCCATATGCCTCATTCTCAAGTCTGAATTGATGCACTGGCCAGATAGACAGCAATTTCTATATGTAAGGCGGTATCTTAAATTACATGGAGATAGACTTACCTCTGGGAAGGCAATCCTGTTAGCTTACTGTGCGCTGCAGCTGTATCCTGACATGATAGTAGATAAGCTATCAAGACAATCATAGGCGAAAATATCTTACCCAGATGGAACCACATTTTCTTCTAGTGAAAACAAATGCCTTTCAATTTTGGGTTGGAAAACCTTTCAGTGCCCGTTTTGGGAAGAGCATGTTCCCTTCCTTTTTTTTTTTTTTAAGTTTAACATATACTGAGTTGTGAATCATTGACAAAAGAGTCAGGCTACATTTGGAAGGACACAGCCCTTTGGGACAGATTCCCAAGCACCAGGTCAAGGGACATCTGTAAACAAGCTTTTTGTTTACATGATAAAGTCAACAAAACATTATCAATCTAACAGAGCTGAAATCATCTTTATTGTTAGGAATAAAGGTATCTTGACAGAAAAGTACTCTTTGGTTTAAAACAGAAGCCAGAGAGATAAATAAAAACTGAAGACTCAGGAATATTGGTTGATTTCTGCCTGTTCAGCTTGGCTGGTTTCTGCTTGTGATTATACTAAGGGGACAAGGAGAAAATTCATTAAGAAAAAGCCATTATTTTTTCCCTTTTCTATTTCTCATGCAACATATTCACATATAGGCACTCCATACTTCCAGATACAGGGGTTATGTTTAAATACTGTTCACCCAGTTTGAACCAAGAATGTTGGCTAGGAGAAAGGGTGGACATAGAAATAATTATACATGCATCTTCTGAGAGTTTTGTGGGGTGTAAAGTATGAATAACTTGATTATACAATGTAGCTGTGCCATAAGACCATGTGCTGGTAGCATTGTATTTCTAAAAATTCATATGGTATCATAAAATTGTAGATTTGGGAGGAAGCACTAACCCAACCTCTGCTAATGCAGGAAATACTCACCATAAGTATTGCTGACAGTCATCCAACCTCTGTTTAAAAAACCCCAAATCAGGTGAGTCATGCAGGCTGTTCCAATGTTGAAGAGTTCTTACCATGAATAATTTCCTCCTTCTGTATAGTAAAAACCTTCTTTCAAGTTCTGTCCTCTGGAACAGGAGGGGAAAAAAAAGCTTACCCCATCTTCTTTTAATCCTGAACATAGCTATCATATCTTCTCTCAATTATCTCTTCTACAGACTTCAGGCTAAATATACCCAACTGTCTCAGCTGTTCTTCATAGGATTTGCAGCCTGTCACCACATTTGTTGTTCTCCTCTGAAGAGATTCCAGCATGTCAAAAGCTCAGTACCTCATCCTTGGCATACTAGTAAGTTTGCTCTAATAAAGAAAGCTGAAAGCACCTTCTGAGAATATATTACCACAAGTTATGACTATCTTCTAATGGTTGCACTACTAACTTCCAGTTTAAGATCCTTATAGGATGTTATACAAAAGTCAAACTAAAGGATTTTTAACATAAACCCAGCACAAGATTCAGCTATATAATATGGCCATTTGGTCACCCATTTGCATTTGATATGTTTAGAAAGTGCTTCTGAATACTTTGCAGACAAGCAGCCTAGTAAAGGCTTATGTGTACATAATAATAAGGTGCTACTTGAGAAATGGTTGTCTGTTTTGACCTAGTGGGAGACGCTGACTCTTTATCGGTACATGTGTCTGTCAATATAGAAAAGGAAAAATGTCAGAGTTCCAGTCTGAGCTGATGTCATGCCTGCTGATCTAGGGGCTCTGCTTAGTTTAATCATTTAGTTTCATGTGAAATGGACTGTGTTAACAAGGAAATAGCTGAAAGTCTTCTCTTTATAATTAAATTGCAGTATGCCGGTGCTGAATCCTGTCAATCAAAGCAGGTTTTGGGTTTGAGCTCTGGTGGAGCATGGCACACATTCGGTCTATAATATATTGAAATGCCAGTTTGTTGAAGCTGGCCATGAGGGATCATGTCAGAAAAGTACAAAGCAGTTGAACCCAAGTGATTCAGATTCAGTCTGGTCCTAACTGGACGTATGTGAAAGCAACAATAGTTACCACCTGCCCAAACAGAACAGGTAACCCCCTCGCCCCAATATTGCCATTTGGGAAAGTATTGCGAAATGGTACACTGAATCCTACTGATGAATTCAATAAAGACAAACAAAATGTACACAGTTCAGGGCCCTAAAGGAAATGGCAATTCATTCCCCCCTGTATTGCCTGTCTCAATAAAATTGTTTCTAGCATCCAAGGCACAGTGAGTTATTGCTTAGCTCATAACGGCTGTCATGTTTGCCTACTCAGTCACTGCATCATTGGGATCTAAATCTTTGTTTTTTAAAGCAATTTGAGAGACAAAAGAGAGAACTTAAAATATGAAATTACCCTTTAACTCTGTATGCAGTGTGAATCCAGTCACAGAGAATATCTTCAGTCCAAAGCCCAACTGACCTTTAATATAAATTGCACCTGCCTTCTCAGTATCTTATAGAAGCGGTATTTCCTTTTTCTATTTCCTGATAGCAGAATTAGAAACATACCATATATGATGAAAGTTATTGGAGGACCTTTCTCCAGAAATAAGGCTGGGCACTGCCTTGTGCAATCGAGCAGATCTGCAATTTCAGAATGATAGGTAGGTCATTTTAGTGTTGCATAGGGGTGCGTGAAGGGTTAGAGAGATTCAAGCAGCTGAGCAAATTGCATGTGAAATAAAACAAGTCTTGTGTTGCAAGATGTTGCATATTGAAAATGATAGCTAGAAGTCTTACCTCTACATATAACAAAATTAGGAGCTGAAGTAGCCTGAAACGTACTTTGGATCCGTGGCTATCTAGTTCTCTGGCTGGTGCAATGACCTTCAAGGGAAAGTCCATTTTAGTGTTGTTTGCTACAACTGAAGGTAAAGAAAGACAATGAACATATGGCTACATATTTGCCCCTCTATTAAAACAGCATATCATCGAATGAAGCCCTTGCTGAGATGAATATTTTATTGTGTCGTGGGAAGAGAACAAAATGGAAGATAGAAGAGATGTTGGTAGAAGGATAGTATTGATTCTCAGTACATCTAGCAGTCCTCTCGCTGCAATCCTTTATTGGGGCTATGCACAAAAAGCAAACTATTTGTTCATTGGAATAGGCTAAAGAGCCTTGGAAGTGGCAGGAGCAGCAAAGGAAGATGAGGCTGTTAAGAGACCATTTGTTGCCTCTTCAGAAAAGATTTATCTGGTCCTAAACACGAGTGTGGCAAACTTTCCCTGTATCACTTAGTCCTTATATGCATACACACATATGCATTCACCAGTTAGGATAAAGTATACTTTTTTGTGACCAAGCATACAGAGGAGCACAGCTCCTTACGTTTAAAAAGTTAATAGCTAGCGATATAATATAAAACCATCTTGTACCAGTACTGAATATTTCTCTATCTAACCTTGTGCTGACAATTCTCACTGGCAATAGCTCTCCAGTGCCCAGACAGAAGTCATATGCACACCACAGGACTTTCCACTGTTAACTGGAGAAGGACCTGGGACTTTTGCTATATTACTCGGCTGCTGTGGTCTCCTGATCATGTTCATTTTTTTCTACTCATGTGAACAGCTGCTCTGATATGTTAAACACAATTCTAGCATTCATGATCATTTCATTATCATCTGTGATTTATGTTTAATAGGAAACTGTAGTGCAAACCATCAAACTGCAATTACTGATTTGCAAAGTCTGGGATAGGGTGATATGTGAGAGAAGGAGAATACATTCCTACCTTACCCCAAAGTCTCCAAAATATTCAGGGGCTGATTCTTCAGGCTGATCCTTTTTTCTTGAACTAAAGTTTTCTGATTGTCTATGATTCAACTGGAGCAGGGGCCAGTTGCAAAATTAGAGGGAAGGCTAATAGAGGGGGGACTATTTAGAAGCAACTGTTTTGATTTTGCAAAATGTGGCCTGTGCTGGAGGAACTAAAAATGGGTAGAGTACCTTCTGTTCACTTGTTTCATTAATTTACAAAGATGTAAGCAAATCTCTCCCTTGCTGTTATTGCTAGCTGCTGTTGGGTAAGAATATTATAAAGCCACTGTAAAAAGGGAACATATTTGTTAATATATTTGAATGAGTTTTTTTGGATGGACAGATTCTTAGAGATCCATGGATCTTGAATTCTGAAAAGAAATGCTTAAGTCTCTGCAGTATATCACCTTTCCTTTCAGAAACAAAGATCATAAGTATAATGCTGTCTCTGATTGTATTGGTCCATTATGCACATTATTTGGAGACTATTTTGCTCTCTAAGGCTGAAATCAGACACACAAACCAAACTAGAACTAAGTCCTATTGAACTCAGTGGGAGCTCTAGCTATGAACAGGATGGCACTGCTGTGGGTTTATAGCATTTTGCAAGCCATGGAAGAGTTCATTTCTTTCTTTCCCCTGAGATATGAATCTAGTAATATGATGCACCTCATAACAGAGCTCCCAGAGCTTCCATATTGCTGTTTCACATGTGCAGGCTTAAAGTGGCTTAAAGGAGGTTTCCCAGTGTATCTGCATGGCCAATAAGTGGCTGTTTGGGTCCTAGGTGGAGGTGAATTTGAATGCCATCTAGCAGCCATTGTTGTGGCCAGCAAAAAATGTTCTGTAAGAAGGTAGTGGATACTTCATTATACAATGTTGTGGAAAAAAAGTAGTTCTTCTAGCTTAACCCCTAGTTATGACAGTGTAAAGCCGCAAGAGCATTATAGCCATCGATTGTAGAATACAGGGTATCTACATTCTCACAATTGTGATGTTTCTCCCAGCATTTCCAAAAACAGCTGTCTAAAGCCAGAGAATATATTGTTTTTAACTGTGTGCCCCTTTTGGTGGCCAGTGTAATAAATCTCTCTCTACCCCTCTCTCTCCCCTTTCCTCCTTCTCTCTCTCTCTTCTCTTTCTCTCTCTCCCTGATATGGTCTTGGAGGCACATACCATACTGCTGTCTAGTTTGCATCAACAAAAATGTCCCCAAGTATGTCATCCTGTTCTCATTAGGTTGCTGCACGGTTCATATGTACTATAATTGTTAACATCAACAGAAAGCTTCCTAGGTACTTTAAGGCCTTTGGCTATGATTCCTAATTCAACTTTAGCTCATCAAATTTCAGCACCATTTGGACAGACTGTTAGTTTGTGTGTGTAACCATAATGCACATTTATAGTAGCTTGATTCCACTTTGACTGCTATGATTCCATACTTGGGAATTCTTGGATCTGTAGTTTGGTGAGAAATTTAGATTTTCTGTTAAAGAATTGTACCTACTCCATCAAATTTCAAGGATTCCATAAGATGAAGCCATGCAGTTAAAGAAGTATGACACTGCTATGATTATATAATATAGATACACCCTATGATAGAAAAGTGGTTAAAGGATTTATATTCCTAATGAATGTGCTGTTGCCCAAAAAGGTGAGGGACTCTGGGGTCCACCCACAATGCCAGTGTCTCCTTGGAATTTCAGGAATTATAGCTCAAGGGAGGCCTGTGAGAGGAGGACAACAGCAGGATCTTTTCACCTGTGTATACCAGTACTGACTGTAGAGATGATTCCAGTTAAAAGTTAAACAGGGTATTTTACTGGGAATTAAAAAGCATACAAGAAATGAGGCACTATCAAGAACCATACAAGACTATCAGAAAATGAGGCAAGAAAGGTTGGATAGAGAGAAATTGGGTGGCAAGAGTGATAGTTATCAATCCTGAAGCAGAAGGTCAAGGCGGAGTGGCTCAGACAATGTGTGTGAGGGTAGCAAGAACCAGCAGAGGTCTGTGCACCAAATATTGCATCCAAATACTATAACTTACTGGGGCTGGAGCTAGGGTTTTTATACCCTATTTCCTACCCTGAAGGAAGGTGTATGGACAAAGCAGTAATGGCTTTTTGACAGGGTTGACAAAGAAGTCTGGAAGGGGCTGATTGTCTTAACTCTAGGTGACAAAATATTGACAATATCTTAATGTCTTAGTCAGGTGGTGTGAATATGCTCACACTAGAGTCTATGATTGCTTCACCTGGGGAGTTTCACTTTCTATTGCTTTTGGGAGTACTTGTAGCTTCCAGTTTTTGAAAGGATTATCCCAAGCCCATCAATGCTGGGCTTTCCTGCCTAATCCTCTCTCAATTTATCACCTGATCATGTCTGAGATCATCCTGATCTGGCAACATGCTTACAGCCAGAGCTCTTTCAAACATGTGTTTCAACCATAAATATGTCCAATTAGGAAAATAGCACACCTTGCAGAGTAGGGCTGTATGGTGTGGTAACAGTGCCCTCTTTAACCAACACACAGAAGAAAGAAATCTGTTGATCTGACATCATCCTGCATCAGTTTCATTTTTGCTAAATGAAGCAAATGAGGCAGACTCACTTGTTTGCATCTGTGCAGAAATGAATAAAGCATGGACTGTCCCAGTTATCTTTCTTTGCAAATTGAGAAAACTTCACTGAGGCAGGCAGGTAAATAAGTGAGGGAATGTCCTAATTCTTCTGTTCACACATATGGGAAAATAGTGGAGGTGGAGATAGCCACATTGTCCATGAGTTTTATAAGTACCATATTAAATCAGTTCTTTGCTTCTGTGTTCATTCTTGGTCCTCTGTTTCTTGTGGAACAATTTGTACACAGCCTAATTTCTTGATCGAGACAAGTTCTGCTTTAATGTTAACCCCAAGATGCACACACATTGATTCAGTCATATCCTTCATTTCCTCCAACAAGCTCAGGTCAGAGTAGGAGTAGAGCATTCAAGAGAGAGAGAGAAAAGACAGAGGCAGAGGCAGAGGCAGAGGCAGAGGTAGAGGCAGAGGCAGAGGCAGAGGCAGAGGCAGAGGCAGAGAGAGACAGGGAGGAGAGACTGGTGAGTTTTATGGTTTAGTAGAAACTAGACCATGGATTTCCCAAGTCCCTGTCAAATGTTTAACTGCTGTGTGACTTTGGCTTTCTCAAGGTGTGTGCAAAAGAATCGGGACATACATGCTATCTCTGAACTCTCTACTGTGCCATCATTGTATGTGTTAGATCCCTAGACAATCCTGGTTCTACAATGGTTAGGAACTTATACAATGAGAGGTATATCCAAACTGCATAGTTATAATAGCTTGATACCACTCTAACAGATATGCCATTGTTCTGTGGAATTCCGGTGTTTGATGAAGTACTTAGAATTCTCCCATAGAGAGTTTCAGGGCAATCCCTTGAATTACAGCAGTAGAGATCTCTAGAACACATGTGTCAAACAGAAGGCCCATGGGCTGAATCCAGCCCACCAGGCCATTTCATGTGGCCCTCACATGTCTCCTGCAGCTGTGGCCTCCTCCTGCCTGGCAAGTCCAATTCCCACATTGCAGGCTCCTGGCTGCTGATATTCTGAAGAGGGGCCCAGCAGCCAGCACTCACGATCTACTTCTCTTTTTGACTGTTCCTTTGTCCAAGTCTTACTGTCAGAGCATTGTTACCATGGCAATGCTCTGCACAGCTCATGAAAGTTGGACAGAGGAGCAGTCAGAAGTAGAAGTAGATCACAAGTGCTGGCTGCTGGGCCCCTCTTGAGAATACCAGCAGCCGGGGGCCCGCAATGTAGGGATTGGGCTCACCAGCTACAGAGAGGGGCAAGGGGGCAGAAAGAACCACAGGGGAGGGAAGTAGAGAGAGGGTCTGGGGGGCAGAAAGAAGCACAGAGAGGGCCTGGAGGGCTGAAAGAGGCATAGAGAGGCTCTCAGTTGGGACCAAAGAGCTAAACAAAGTCAATGTAATAAGCAGTGCTTGGTAATATTTGTCTGGTGATTAAAAAAAAAACTTTCTGTTTTCGAAATTCATTTTTCAATAAATTGTTCAATAGTTGTACACTTGAATATCTGCATGCCATTATTTTTCCTAGACATCTAGTTTCAGAGCTAGTTATTACTAAAACCAGTAATAATCAAATGCAGAGGCAGTTATTTAATATGATAAAAGAGTAGATACATTTATATAGTCTTACAGATACAACTGGCCCTTTGAGGGCAACCATAATGCTGATGCCACCCAAGATGAAATTGAGTTTGACACCCCTGCTCTAGAATAAGAATTATCATTACCTCTCCAAACTACGGATCCCAAGATTTCATCCCAGCATGGAGTCATGACATTGAACATGGTATCAAACTCCTCTAACTGTGTAGATACACTCAAGACCAAATACTCTGCTCCAAATATTCACTCTCCAATTCACAGATGGCAACAGAGCCAGTGACAGTGTGTGTAAAATTGGTGTGCCCATTCTCACTGTCCCTCACAGAATCCTAACTGTGTGAGATAACTGAACTTTTGAATGTGGTTATAATGTTTTCTAGATCCTGGAACAAGGGTGGGTCTGCCATGCTGCCTTGAGATTGCATAAAACTTTGTGAGGCCGTAAGAAAATGAGGTCTTATAAATGTCAGAACATTAATACTATTTTATGAGAATATACCACCCTTGAAAATTACATTGGTTGCTTTTTGCAGCTAGGGCACCTCTCAGAAATAAACAAGATGGATAAATAAAGAAACTTTCCTAGAAATAAGGAATAGTTGGTGAGTCTTAGCATCATAAAGATGGAACCATAAATTCTATGTATGGGGCGGGCAGACAGGAATTTTTTTCTGGTGGTGCATGTTTGCAGCCTGGGCTCTACTTCAGGTAACAAAATGCCTTGGTCCAATAGTGTCACTGAAGCATTATCAATCCAGTTTTATCTGTACCTGTAGCTCAGTGATACAGCATGTTACTTGAATGTAGAAAGTCCCAGATTCTGCCCTTTTAATCTCCAGTTACAAGGATCTCCCATGCTCTTAGAGAGCTACAGACATTCACAACAAATGAATTAAGCTGAATTACCCAGTTGTATGACTCAGTTGAAAGAGCATTCAAGCACTGCCTTCTCCTCCCCTCCCTGGCAAACACTACAACCATGAGACTGTTCAGGGCAGGAAACAGAGCCATCAAACTCTCTCTCTCTCTCTCTCTTTTGTGTGTTTGTTTTCCTCATTTGTTAGATTTGGTGTTTTTTATCCAAATGGCATCCTCTGTGCTTCTGTGGTTGATGCTTACTATTATCATGCTTAATAACATCACCAAGGCCTCCCCCCTATGTAATGATAAGAGGTTGTCCCTACATCTCCAGTTTTGGTCCTGAAATCTCAGGGCCTAAGACAATCCTGACTTGGAAACACCAGTCAGGATTTTGCAGGGCTAACCTAAGGCATGTAGTTTTAAAGACAGTCCAAGTATAGATAGAATCAATTATCAAAAACTTCCCAGTTTAAGAACAGTTAAGTTTATCTCATGTTGACTATTGCTCCACAAAGCCAGGAAAATGGAAGTCTACATTGATAGCCTTAACAGACATGCCTCATGATCAGGAGTTACATTGAGTAATGCCACTCATTGTGATTGTTTCAGTTCAGCCACATGTTGCCTTGGTTTTTCGGGTCCACATTCAGATGAGAAGAACGAAGTGTCAGTGACCAGCAAATGCATTCCTTGCTTGCCTTCTGAAACTACTGAGCCTTCTTGTATTGCTAGAGGAAACCTCCTGTGAGTTTCCATAACAAAACAAACAGAAATTGCATATAGAATGCTCCAGATTCTCTCCAGAGCTCAGGATTCCTCTGAAAATATTGACGCACTGACAACATTCTAGTCTCTGCATGAAAGAGAAAATGTCCAATATAACTTTTCTGGCATCGCTGCAATAGGGGGCAGGGAAATCTTGTCCTGCAGCTCAGAACTTCCCTAAAACAATGAAGACTTGCATTTGTTCAACAACCATGAATATAGTTCATTTGCAGTTCTCATCAAAATTTAACAACACCATAAATATATAACATTATTTTTCAAAAATTGGAGTAAAGGGGTTAAATCGGTTGGTTTTCAGTACTTTTATTTTTGCTGTACCTGTGGCAGCTTTCTCAGAACAGTCTGATATTGGGCACAATTGCAGACTTTATGAAGTAGATCACAAATGCCAGATTTAAGGTGAAACAAACATGTTTTTTGCTAGGTGTTATGGATAAAGGATTGGATGGTAAATATGGATTAGTTCTTTGATATACGATAACAGCAGCAAGAACATTGTTTGCTCAAACCTGGAAACAGACTGAAGCACCAACAAAGAAAAAAATGGATTGTTAAGCTTCCTGAGTTAGGCCAAACTAATGTGGGTTTTAAAGGCTATGCCAATTAAAGGTTTGTTTGTTTGTTTTGAAAGATTGGAAACCATTTATGGACTTTTGGAGCAATAATAAATCTAATAAAGCAATGATCACTGGCTTTGGCTAGTGATGATTCTAGTGGATCTCTAAGGTTAGAATAATATTTTTTTTCTTTCATTGCAGTTTGGCTGGGGGTAGTTAGAATCCTCTTGTGTTTTAGTAAATTAGTGTATTTTAGTTAGTGTTCAATGTTTTAGTTTAGTGTTTAAGCAATGTTTTTTTAGTTTAGTTTAATTTTAGTAGAGTTTTTTAAGAATTAGATTGTTTGTGTTAAAATGATTAAAAAAATAGTCCAGAACAAAAACTGTGTTTCAGAACAGTAAATCAACAGGCAATTCTAAAGGCAGTAGAATTAGTGAGGTCTGTAGTGACCAAACATTGTGGGTGCATTACGAGCACTAAAGAGCACTCTTGCACTTGCTTCAGAGAATGGCATATCAGAACCACAGGGTCAAGCAGAGGAAAGGCTGAACTGATTGACAGCCTAGAAATCTCTTCTCCATTTTAGATTTCCATTTTCCTGTTTGAACAGACCTCTCTTAAATATTGCTAAGGGGTAAAATAATAGATGGGTGTGCAATAAATTTTATTGGTCAGGCAAATAATTTATAAGGCTGCTCAATAAGAGTTGTCATTGCCCACCTTCTCTGTGTTTAACTTGAGGATCAATCAATCCTCTGCATATATTTTTTTTACTTCTTCCTCCCAAATGGTAGAAATACATCAAAGAAGCCTGATGCAAGGAAAGCTGGCTTAGCTCTCCCTCTAGTGGAAAACTGGAAAAAAAATCTTTGTCAATATGAAGTCTCAAACAGCAAAGAGATTTTGACTGGCCACTCCAAATCTAGATCTTGCGCATGTACAGAATCTTTGTGGACTAAGCTCCAAGCAGCAGCTAACAAGATGAAGGGGTGCAAACTTATGAACTCTTTGGCAATCAGTCTAATTGAATTCAATGGGGCTTTCTTCCAACTAAATATGTATATAGGGTTTGATTACAACATCCCTTCTATACAGAAAGAATAACAGTTTTATCAGATGTGTGCTCATCAAGTAAAAGGTACCTTGACAAGAATGCTAGTTTGCATTACAAATGCTGTTTACCTGATTTCTCTTTTGAATAAGCAATACTTAGAAGTTAACATAAAAATGCAAAAGATGTGCAGAAGCCATTTAACCTTATCTGTGTCATGAAACTAAGAGCTGTTCCAGAGGCCACTTTTATCATGCTATCACTCTACCTCATTCACTGAATTTTACAGGAGTTCTTTTCATACTGCCTCTCATACACCTTCCACCTTCATCTCTGTCTCTATATTATGGAAAAACCATTCACAAGAAAATGATGGAACGGCTGCACAGTGCCTTCTAACTGCTAGGATGAAATGTCTTAAGTGTTCTAAAATCTATTGCATTCACACAGTATATCCCACAAAATGTGGACTTCTACCTACTGTCTTAAGGAGATTTGATAGGTACAACAGCATGGATGCTTCTTAAATTGTTTTCATCCCCCATTGAATTTCCAGAATGATATAGTGTTGCTTCTGAACCAAAAATGATGCCTTGGGAAATGAACCTCCATTGGTCCATTTTTAATTTCCACATTTTTAGAAAGCTTGTTCATGAGTTCCCACTTTGCAGATGTCCCACCTTCAACCTGGTAAAACAGTTAAAAAACAAAAAACAAAACAGTAAAATCTGTATGTTATTTTATGTACCATTGTATCAAGTTTCTTTTGGTATGATGATATGGTCTTCTGCCAAAGTGTTGAAGTACATTTATGAATCAGTAAAGCAACACACAGAAAAAAACTAATACATAAATTCAATCAAAATTCCTTTGGGGGCAGCATTTTATCAATGCATATCCATATATCCTAAACCTGAAATTAATTTTTGGAATTCTCATAGAGTCAAACTACATGTTATTTAAAAACCAGAGCTGGGAAATCTGAAGACTCTAGACCACACAGAAATCACCAGTGTCTCCAGAGTGGCCCCTTTTGTAACCCTAAGAGGTGGGGGGTGTTGGGGTCTACCCACAATGCCAGGGTCTTCTTAGAACCTGGGAAAATTATAGCTCAAAGGAGGCTTGTAAGAGGAAGTTAATGGCAGGATCTTTTCACCTATGTACTAACTGTAGAGAGGACTCCAGCTTAAAGTTAAACAAAGTATTTTAATTGAATTGACAAACACATGAGAAATCAGACACTCTTAAGAACCATACAAGGGTATCAGAAAGTGAGGCAAGAAAGGTTGGATAGAGAGAGATTGGGTGGAATGGATGATATTTACCAATCCTGAAGAAGGGGTCACAGCAGAATGGCTCAGATAGCATCTGAGGGTAGCACAGAGGAATGGCAGTCTGGGGTACTTTTTACTTCAATTGACTGGGGTTGAACATAGGGTTTTTATACCCTATTTCACACCATGACGGGGCGTGTTAACAAAGCCATGATGGCTTTTCCATGGGATTGACAAGAGGTCTAGACTGGGCTGATTTCTTTACTCTGGAGTGGCAAAACATTAATGGGATCATGACAATCTCTTAATGTTCAGTCAGGTAGAGTGTATAGGGTAGATCTCCATAGGGTAAGATCAAGGGATGGTCTCTGATTGCTCACCAATCTGGGCAGTTTGTCTTTCATTGTATTCAAAAATGCCGAGAACTTGAAGTGGTGAAGAGATCAGCACAAATCCTTCAGGAGTTGGGTTTTCCACACAATCCTATCTGAACTTCCATCACCCCAAACGCATCTCCAGCTGATGTAGCCCTGAACACACTCTCTGGCCAGCATGATCCTGATCATGTTCTCTGGTCATTAATAAGCTCAATTTATGAAAATCACATATCTTATAGGAGGGGTGGTAGGATATGGTAATACTTGGACCCTCAACCACTCCATATGTCCCCAAAATGAATAATCACATCACTCTTATGAAAGAAGCTTTCCTGTTCTTACGAAGAAGTGGTGTTTCAACTATGATATTTTGAAAAGAATTTTTTTTAAAAAAAAAAAAAGTCTTGCAACAAGGTTATCTTGCCTGCAATAAAAACCTTGCTTTCCTTCCTCATTTTTAACTACTTCTGCTCTTTTCTGTACTGGCTTGTGCCACTGTTTTTGTTGAGCCACTGTAGATTAGGCTTTGGGGCTTTGAAGGAAATTGCCTGTAAACATGGTTTTGCCTTGCTCCAGGAAGCTTGAATCTTGAGTAGAATTAAACACATTTCACTGCAATGGTGGAGGTGCAGAGAAACACAATAAATACCTCTGCTTGCTGCAGTTAACTAGCAGCAGTCAAACATGGCTGCACCAATAATAAGACCCAATGCTCAGCCTCCTTTCCTTTCCTTTCCTTTCCTTTCCTTTCCTTTCCTTTCCTTTCCTTTCCTTCTTCTCCTCCTCCACCTCCTCCCCCACTCCGCTGCCGCCGCCTCCTCCTCCTCCTCCTCCTTCTTTTTCTGAAAATACCAGCAGTGACATGAGGAAAAACAAAGTTGTTTCCAGCAGGGAAAATTTACCTATTGTTCAGAGAGAAGTGGAACTGCAATCAAGCAGTGCATTGGGTTCCACAATCACAGGCTGAAGTGACAAAGGCCAACCCATTTGTGGGTTTCATTAATCAAACATTTAGGTCCTGCTGCTATGAAAGAATGTGCACAGCCTCCATTAGTGTTTGTTCCTGGTACTGCGTGTTTTCCGGTAATAGAACTGGGAGTCAGTCAAGAGTCTGCCAAACCTCACTCTTAGATTTCCAGAATCCACAGATCTGTATTTATAAATTATCGGTTGGCAAGAGATAAAGAATAATGGGTAAATTGTAGGTTCATTGGAGTCCAGGAAAGGGTTTTTTTTTAATAGCAGAGCTAAGTGGCTTATAATGGCATGGTAACACTGCATTAACAGAAGCAGAATGTCCAGTTCACAGTAACAACTGTACCTGATTTCACAATAGTCAGGCTGAGGACCTTATCACACTACACTGTTATGGTGCTATTATTCTACTTTCAACATGCTGTGGAATCCTGGGGTTTCCAGTTTAGGGAGGGGCATTTAGAATTCTCAGCCAGAGAGCTCTTGGGCCTCAGTAAACTATGAACCCCAGGATTCCACAGGAAAGGTGTAGTGCAGAAAGGCCCTGAATCTTAAGTATGGTGTTCATTCTGGATGTTGCTTTTGAAGAAGAATATTGACAAACCAAAGCACATCCAGAGAAGTCAAACCACAATGGTCAAAGGTATGGAAACTAAATTATGAAGAAGTATGGAAATTGTTGTGTATGTTTGGCCATGAGAGTAGGACAGGACATATGAAAACAATGTTCAGATAGGAAAAGATGAAGAAAAGCTGCAGAGCAGCAGACTAGAACAAGTGGTTAAAAACTGTAGGGATACAAGTTGAGGTTTTGTTTTGTTTTGTGTATATGTATATGAGTGTTTGTGTGTGTTTTGCTAAAGCTAAGGAGAAACTTCTTAACCATGAGAGCTATTCAGTAGTCAAACGGACTTCCTTAAGTGGTGGTGGATTCTTCATTGGAGGTTTTTGAGCAACCAGAGATGCTGCAGCCATATCCTGCATTACAGAGACAGTACTAGCTAGTACTGGGTTAGACTTAGTGACAGAAGCATACAGACGGAGGGGGCGATGAGGGTGGCCCACCCCGGACAGCAATTTTGGGGAGGCGCCCATGTGATGTGGCCATGCCCCCTCACAACATGACCATACACCCTCATGATGACTCCACGCTCTGCCTCTCTGCTCCCCTTGCCCTGCTCTCCCCCTGAACTCCAAGCTACGTGGCTGCTCAGTGACACCCAAGATCATGTCCAGCTCCAGGTTTTTCTGATTCTTTGTAAAGCATCTTCCAATGAAGTGAGTTCTTTCCAGTTATGAATCCATATAGCATATCCTTCTGTGAGTTGTGCTAACCCAAAGATGGCCCAACACTGAGCATCTAGACTGTTTGAAACTTGAAACTGACTCTCTCACATGTAAACTCTACAATTTCCCCCCAAGTAGTGTCACTTTGTGAAAAAAGCGTTTGGGGAGAAAAATACTGAGCTGTTACCTGGCAATAAAAGCCAAGCAGTTTTGCTCTGGGGAAATGTCTGTTTCCATATCTTACTTTGTATTTATGTTTTAGGAGACCTAGTTGTATGGTGAGATTTATAACACAGAGCACTGAGTATGTGATGAAAGATGATGGCTGTCCCTCCTCAGGCTTACTGCTGTAAAGAGGAAAAGAATGGCATTTAAAAAGAGTCTTGCATCAAGGGTCATAGTAAGGATAGAATGTTGACTTGGGGCTGGTTTACACATTACAGCCATCTTGCTGCCAATTTAAATTGCTCCATGTGGCAACTGTCAGTGCATAGCTTGCTGTTCACATAACAGGTCACAACACTGGACAGGGCATTTCCCTCAAAGCCTCACAACTCCCCCACCCTGAAAGGTCTGCATCTGTGTAAGATTAAATATTTAATAATACATAAAAGTCTATGGCTATGTGCAGGGCAACTTAAATCTTCTAATATACACTAGTCCTGTCAACAAATTCTTCATATTCAAACCTAAGAGATATGGACTCTCGGTGTGTAGTACCCACTGGATACTATCTAGGCCTCTTGTGCGCACCAAGCTACTCTTCTTAGAGTATGAAAGGCATTAGTTACAAATAACTAGCTACATATAATTTATTCTTTTTTCCAGTGATGAAAATAGTACTAAATTATATCTGCAACAGTAGCTTAATGAAGGATAAATTCACTAGTTTTCCGCTGTAGCTGAAAAGTCAAGTTGCTTTTATAGATCCAATGATTTAGCTTCACTAAATAGTGGAGTGAGAATATATGGTCCAAATCCTGATGTTAGCTGTGTCTTCTGTTTTGTTGTATGTGTTCTTGAAGCAACAACAAAGCAGATGGGTAGGGGGGAGAGTGTGTTTTGTAGTATTGTTACCCTGCTTGCTGGGGGTCCCTTAGGGGGATTCCCAATGTCTGTCAAAATTATCACTTGTGGGGAAAATTAGCTATGAACACTGCTATAGCAATGCAAAGAGGGCAGGTTAATTAGGTATCTTGAGCCCAGCTTTATGGAGTTGGATCACAGAAAATCAGACAAACTGTTCAAATTTAAGTATTTTATTGAAATAGATGTTAAAATCCATACAATCACTCAGCTGCATTCACTCCCACAAGCATACAAGGCTATAGAAATTTAGAAAGAGGTGAAAATTAAGAGAAAGAGACAGACAGAAGGGTTTCAGGGTAATACTGTACCGATCTAGAAGTCTTCGGCTGAGAAAAGACAAGTGAAAAGCCCAACTCAGCCTCAGAGAGGGGCTGAGGGGAGTTTTCCACTGGCAGAGGCATTGTTTGCAAATCTGGGAGAACTCCAAAATAGAAAAGAAAAAGGGGTTCTAGTTATAGTTGTGAATACATCCTGGGGATCAGATGGCTGCATTTTTATGAAGATGGATCTCAGCTTTATAGTTCAAAGAAAATACATCCAAGCATCCTTGTAGTTTCCTGCAAGATGAGTTTCTCATCCGGGGATGCATGCCTCCAAAGTATAACATTCCTGGCTGTTTGAAATGTTAGTTTGATCCTGGAGACTTCTTGTCTCCTGTTGGTGCAATTATTGCTGAAAATCTATTCAAATGATCTATGAGAACCATTTCGAGATTCACCTAGGATGTGTGACAGGAAACAGTGCTACCCTTTGATATGTATCCATAGCTCTACTGCCTACATATCATTCCAGTAGATCTCTATGGCTCACTATGTTTGATATAAAATAATTATGATCCTCAGGACATAGTATGTAGGTGGGTAACGCTATATGACATCAACTTTGAAATATTAACATTTTTGTCAGGTAATTCAAAGTATCCATTTAGCTACATTTTTGAAACTTTTAAAAAGAAGGAACTTTTAAAAATGGTAAACACAATAGTAGCTAATTACTTTTTTGATCTTGGAATGATACTTCTTAACTAATTACTTTAAAAAGTAATTTCCAAGGTGTGGAATAATACTCTTCCACTCCTGTCCTATTATTTTAAAATATTTTTTCATGTTAATATATTTTTCATAATATTTGACATTTTCCAAAGAACATTGTTCTGAAGCATATGCTAAAAACGTTCTCCTGAGGTATAAGTCAGTTATAACACATGACAGATGGAGTCATTGTTGAAAATCATGTGCTCCTTTTACTCTGGAGTTTTTTCAACATGAAGGGAAGACAACAATGTGAAAAAGAAACTCTTCTGTATTTGAATACAGGAAAATAAATTTTGTTGAGTTGTCATAATTCTAGATCCTAAATAAGAGTTTTCCACCATTAGAAACCTAATAGCTCATTATTAAGAACTGTACATTTAAAATATAGGGGGCTTAGCCTTCACTTTAACATGTTAAAACTGGTACTTCTTTTATGCCACGGTGTAATGATACACTTAAAGAATTATATATGTAACATAGATTATGTGGAATGTGATACCTCAAAAAGAGAGAAAGAGACAGTTAGAGAGAGATTGACAGAATGGTGTAGCTGTTTGTGTGTTGGACTAGGATAAGTCATACTCTCTTAGCTTCAGGCCATTTCTGCACAATACTGTTATAGTGCTATTATTGGATTTTCAACATCCTATGAAATCCTGAGATTTGCAGTTTAGGAAAGGGTATTTAGCATTCTCAGCCAGAAAGCTCTTTGGCCTCAGTAAACTACAAACCCCAGAATTCCACAGGATGTTGAAAGTAGAATAATAGCGCTATAACACTGTAGCACAGAAATAGTCTTAAATCTTCAGGAGAAAATGCCATGATAGGGTCACCATGTGTTGGAAACAAATTGAAGGCACATAGTAACAGCTGCAGCAGATGCTGCCACCACAACAGCTTCCAAAATGGTGATTACTTCCTTTTCATTGCTGTAGTCTGTATGATATAATTCTGAACATGTTTAGATTTATTAACCTAAAAAGAATCATGCTGAATCATACACCTGCAACTGGTATTCCACTGGCTCCAAAACTGGCAAGAATATGTATTCATCCCACTCTCAGCATACGATGTTTTCAAATGAATACCCACCTGCCCAATACATTAAGTTCAAAGTGTGGAAGAGTGAGATACCTTTCGGCCACAAGTGCCAGGATCCCTCAGCCAGCAAAAGGCCTACTCATGAACATTCCTATATGCCTACAGTCCTTTCACATGTTTGCCAAGCTAGTGTCTAAGATATGGGGCTGGCATGAGTGTCAGCGACCAGGTCGATCTGGCACAGCCTTTGGGATGTGTATACCCCATAATGGCTTTTTCTTTTGTTGCCACTGAACGGAACTCTCCAAATCAACATGTTGAATTATTTTTGCCAGGTCGTTCTTGTAACAGAGAGAAAATCTCTAGTCAAATAAAGAAAGCCATGCAGCGGCTATGTAAGATTTCCAGTAGCTGAGGGTTGCTTGTGGGGAGAGATTTCATTTCCGTTCATAACTAGATAACAGAACCCAAGCATTTTGATCCAGCCTAGCACTTTTAAGCACCATTGGTTTCAGTGGGACATAGTTAAACGTATTATTAACCTTTTAATAGAAAACAATGGGGCTGAATAATATTTAATTTTGACTAGATTGTGCCCTCTGCACAGGCAAAGTGCAATTAGTCTGCGTCAGTCTTCTGATAATTTAAAGTCTGCCTTAAGCTTTGCTTTTGATTTTGGTTAATATATGTTAAAATACTCAGCCAGCCAGAACTCTAGGAAAGCGGATTCTGAGCCAGTTGGGCTTGAGTTTTTTCCTGCAGTGTGGGATTCTGTTTAGAGCAGACTTTTACTGAGTAGATGAACTTCAATTTTCTGGAGGTTTTTGTTTTTGGAATAATGAAAGTTTGATGCTTTGCATCCCCCCAGACTGGAGTATAACACAAGCTACACAAATGTATACCCTCCTGCTGTATGTGCATAATTTATTTAGCCATAGAATCTGGGTCAGATCAGTACAGCAACAGATTTGCTTTCCCATGCCTGGCTTACACAGCTTGGTGAATCATCTAGTCAAACATATTTTCTGAAATTTAAAGCCTGATCTGCCCAGCCTTTTCTTTCATCGCTTCACAACCCAAAGCAGTAAGCAGCCATGAAATTTCTCCCAGACTCTAGTGCTCATATTTTTACTCAGAGCTAACAGATAGCAAAGGCTGACATTTCCCCTGCACAAAGGCTGAATTCTCATGCAACAATGAGGAAGCTCTGCTTACAGGTGTGGGCAGTCTTCTTCCTTGTGCCCCAAGGGATTTGCTAGGGAGGAGCCAAATCCCTGAGCTCAGGTGTAATTCTTCAGCATATCTGCTCCACCTTAATCTCACTGACTCTTGCTGCAGGATTTCTCTGAACTGCTAAGCACAGAGAGGGGGAGAGATTCTCTTCTGCTTTGTGAACCAACTCAGTCAAAATGGGCTGAAAAAGCTGAGCCGCTTCACAACGAAGCATGATAGTGGGAGAGGAAGCATGGATATGGTAATGAATATGGTAATACGGTGCTGCTTGTTCTCTTTGTGGGCTGAGTGACAAAAGGGGTGCGTGCTGGTTTGCTATCTAAACAGTTCTTCTTTAACTTCTTAGAGAGAGCTGCTTGTAGTTTTCATGGGTCGTTACAGTGAATAGGAAAGCAATTTAAATTGGGCTGGGGAGGGGGGCAATCTGACCAGCTAGGAAGGCAAAAGAAAAGGGAAAAAAAGGAGAGAAAAGTGTATTCTATATTTTTGATATTGACTTCCTATTATTAATTTCACTGAAGATGTATTGCACCTCTGTGGAACTGGCTGTGGGTTTTTCCCCCAACTTTACCAAGAGTATGTGGAACTATCAGATTGGGTGCTGAGTTAGCTTGCGATTCACCTGACAATGCACTGACCTGTTTAACTTGTGATGTAATGGTCAGAATGTTGGGGAGGAACGTGGGAGAGCCAGGTCCAGGTCACTGCTGAGCCATGAAACTCATGGGGTGATCTATGGTGAGACTATCTCACACATCTCAAGCCTGACCTCCCTCAGAGGCTTCTCGGGAAAATATTGAGAAGAGGAAAGTGATGCATCTACACTGCCTTAACTCCCTAAACGAAAGGCAGTATATAAATGCAGCAAATAAATGACTATTCCATTCTGGGGCTGGATGTTAAAAGTTAGAATTTTACATATATGCACAGTGAATTATCAGTAAACATGCAAAGAGAGCCCATGGGCTTGAAGGAATTGCAAGTGATGCCCTCTTGATGCCTCTTTTTACCCTCTGGGGCAGTGGTTCTCAACCTGTAGGTCCCCAGATGTTCGTGGACTTCAGCTCCCAGAAGCCCCAGCCACTATGGTCAATGCTCAGGGCTTCTGGGAGCTGAAGTCCACGAACATCTGGGGACCCACAGGTTGAGAACCACTGCTCTGGGGAACCTTTCTTGTTAACTCTACTGAGCAGATTGTGAATGTGGTAGCCTTTGCCAACTCTTCTTTGAGGAGTTTATAGCCACGGTCCTTAATCCAGCCAGTAAACCTTGCTTAACACAACAGGATTGATTCCTTACTAAACATGTGTATGGTTGTTGCCTGCTGGTTTGACAGCACTATGAGATATTCTTACACACACACACACACACTTCTCCCTTTCTGGCTGTTTTTATTTTGGCTATGAAACTAACTGAGTAATCCTTTTCTACATTTTTGACCTTTTGAGAGAGTGTGGGTGGACTTTCAGGGAAAACCTGCATGAGTGGATACTTCCTGGCTGCTGTGTGACGTCAAAATCTGTCCTTGGCACCTGACACATGTGGCAAATTTCCAGTCAGTTCTGCTTGCTGGGGTCAGAGTACTACTGCCTTGATTAAACAAATGATAAATGGAGCATGTTTCTGAAAACACTAAGTCAGTAATGTCCCTAAAGATGAACTGTAAGAAAGTTGTCTGAAAACAGCTTTCCATGGAATTCCCCTTTCTAGAAGAAAGTGCAAAAACAGTGTTATGGCTGATTCCCCCCCCCTTTTTTTAAGAAACAAATATAAACACAGAAGGTTTATATCACTTTGAAGTGGGTGATGAAGGCACTGAAGTCCTTGAAGGTTTTCTATACTTTGGCCCAGTCATTAATCAAAATGGAGATTAGTCAAGAAAGCTGAAGAAAACAAAAACTTGGAAGGTCAGCTATGAAAGAAATAGATAAGATCCTCAAGTGTGAAGATATATCATTGTATACCAAAGTCAGGATCGTTCACGCCACAGCATTTCTGATTACCATGCATGAATGTGAAAGCTGAAATAACCTGACAGGAAGAAAATCAACTCATTTCAAATGGGATCGTGGAGGAGCGTTCTGTGGACACCCTGGGCTGCTTAAAAAGACAAATGAATGTACCCAAAGCAAATCAAGCCTGAATGTTCACTAGAGGTCAAGATGGCTGGAGTGAGTTTAGCATTCTTTAGACACTTTATGAGACAACCTGACTTCTTTGAAAAGAAAATAAAGCTTGGGAAAGTGGAAGGCAGGAGAAAAAGAGGAAGACTATATTATAGATTGATTGATTCAATAAGAAAAGTGCAAGTCTGAGCTTGCTAGAACTGATTAGAATTGATAATAAAGTCTTTTGGTTGTCTTTCATTGGTAGAGTTGCCATAAATCAAAGCCAAATTGACAGTAAATAACAAAAAGTAGCACCCATCCTATATTTTGGAAAAATGACTGAGAGAAGAAACCCTACTTGGGTGCATACAATAGCACCTGTTGGGCTCTACTATGACGTTCACTGAGTAAACGTGGACCGTTCGTGTTTTAATTTCAGTCTACATTGCAGTGTTGTTGTTAGTATGAAATGGTGGGCAGGGAAAGAATCATGCATATAGCCCTGAGCTCTTTGGAGTAAAAGTTCAGTGAATACCTGAGCACTTCTTCCAAAATGAACAACCCAAGCATTAACTACTTTCTCATTTCTAAAAGAAATAGCCATTTTAATCTGTTTCAGCATTAAAAAAAAAAACCTCAAGGAAGCCTGTAGCATTTTTCAGACTGAGAAAGAGAAATCTCTAACATGCATCCACCAGATGAAGTAGACTGAATTTTTGTTGGAAATATCTTCTTCCTGCTGGATTCCATGGCACCTTTCTCCCCTTAGAACAGAGGTGGGACTCACTTAATCTTCCAGATGTTGGTGGACTGCAATTCCCAGCAGACTAAACTAGTAGCCAGTGCTAAAGAATGTTAGGAAGTGAAGTCCAAAAATATCTGGCAGACTGTACAGTTTCCACCCTAGATTTAGAATCTGTGTGAAATCTTCATTTCTATTCAAAATTTCCCTCACTTCTAATTGATAGCTGCTAAGCTATCTGAATGTGAAATCTGGAAAAAGTCTGTGATCCTGAGTTGCTCTTTTGTTTTTTAAATTCTTGGAAGTGAGATCTATTGAACTCAGACTTATTTCTGTTTAGACACATGTAGGTCTGCACGAAAAACCTTGAGTAACATCTCACGAGTCCCAAATTTCTTGGCTGTGGGTAGCACCCTGACTGTAGCATAATTCCCCCCTTGAACACTTCAGCTGGGGTTGACAAGGGCCTCATTTCAGCACCACGATTAAAACTTAGCTGCATTGGGGATTCAATGATCATAGTTTGGTCTTAGTCTACTGGGTTGTTGGTTTTATTTGTTTAGGCTGAATGGTTTAAAGCTGCTTTTAGATTGTTTTTGACCTGTTTATGTACTGAGTACCCTGCTGTGGGATGATGTGTTATAGAGTGAGACAGAAATATTTTAGACAGACTACTGAATTAACCATCTCTCCTTCTTGATTAGACTTAACGACAACAAATGTTCTCCAAGTCCTATCTTCTCAGATTTTATAAGAGTCTCTTCTCTCTGAACCTGCAATAGAAAGACAAAAGGTGCACATACAGAGTAGGATGAAGTGGGCTTAGGGAGGGTCTAGTGGTGATTGATACTTCTAACTGTGCTCTGGTAACTGTGAGATCTGCTGTTTTCATTCGGTCCTCAAATTTCTAGCCTTTTAGTAACTTAGCACCACTAGTACATTTATTGTGTTAGCCAAAGGCCATGACAAAAATCTTTAAAATATACAGACAGTTTAAAAGTTCAAAAGTGCAAAGTGCAAAAAAAATGCACTAAAGTGATTACCAAGCTAGTATAAGATCAGTGTGGTACAGTGCTTTGAGTGCTGGACTATGACCTTGGAGACTAAGGTTTGATTATCTGTTCAGCCATGGAAACACACTGGGTAACCTTGGGTGCATCACATGCTCTCAACCCCAGGAAATCCCATGATAGGTTCACCTTAGGATTGCCATAAGTCAGAAATGACTTAAAGGCACACAACATAAAGGGCAAGAACGATTAAAATTATAGGTAGATTTCTAAGTTGCCAGCGTAACTATCATGTTTATACTTTGAGGCTCCATGGCAATTTGTGACAGTTATCTAACTCTCTCTTCCTACTCTCTTCTGTAGGCATAGCAAAAAGGGCCACTTTATGGGTTGTGTAGTCGTGTACCCTTGGTATCACTCAAGAGAAATTGGACTGATTCTACAAAAGTGTTCCCACTTCTATTCCCATTCTTCAGGAAGGGTGTCAGAAATGTATCTCTGGGGTTGCTATTCAGGACACAAGTTAGCAAGCAATGCACAGTGTCTTATTCTAGTGACTTAAAACTTCAGTTGAGAATTTAGAAATACAATTTAGGCACCCAAAGGATAAGAGGGGCAAATTCACCAAAGGAATGTGAACATGGCAAATATGAGAGTTCTAGCTGTGAACAGTTTTTAATGTCTCACTCTCTCCACGGCTAGAAATTAGAGAACTGAAGCAAAATTTCATTTGGGAGAACAGAATTCTTATTTGGGGACCAATGAACTCATTTGACCACCACTCACATAGCTATCCTCCAGCCCTGTACAACTCTCTGCCTAGGCAGTAGTGCTGTTAAATGATTTCTCTTTTTTTTAAAAAAAAAAAAAAAGAATCAGATGAATAGGCTGCAAAGCTTGAGAAGAACAAAATATTAGTGATATCAAAATGATTGACTATAAAATGGCAAATGCATTTGACAAAAGTGGCAAGCAATAAACACGGATCAGGAATGGAATTTAAATATTCCCAGTAGTGATATGTTCACAATGGTGGAAGTGCCTCCAGCATCAGGGGGCTTAGTATCACTGGGAGCACGTGGATGTACTGCACACGGTAGCTGTAGTACACATGGTATCCTTCATAAATGGAAATAACTGCAAGATTCACACTGTCACTCCAGCTGTGGCTCAGGCATAAAATCACAACATTAATGGAGGAGGAGGAAGAGGAAGAGGAGGAAAAAAAACCAGCTCATTTATGGTGTGGAGGCAAGGTGTCTTCCCTCTTATGAGAAAATTCCATAATAAAAAGAGCACCTGGTTTGCATTAAAGAACTATAAACAGTTCTGTGAATTTCAGTTGCTTTTAAAGTAGGCACACTGATATTATGCCCATGCTGCAGAAACAATGGTGTTTATTTTGTCTTGGCTTCTATTGCTTGTAGTCATAACTCTGTGCAGTATTTTGGATGTAGACCAGAAGGTTTGGTTTATCTTTCCTTTATGGCAGTGTTAATTGCATACACATTCCAGTTTTGACTAGGCTTCGGCATAGTGGGTTGCAGGATCATACAGTTGGCTGCTCTAGTATAATCGGAACAATTGAAATATCTCCTAGGTGCTTTACGTCACACTGTGTAATGAGGAGATAATGGAGTTGACTAAAAGGAGTTATTCAGGAGAAACTGTTTGGGATTCAATAAATTGGGTGCAATTACACAAAATTCAATAAAATCTCAGGACAAGGCTCAACTGTGTTGCCTTCTCATTAAAAGTGTCCATGTCTCTCTTTCAGCATAATGGCTGTTCTGTCCAACATTGTCTCTTTACCCTTACTGTCTGATCAGACAAGCTATACCAAAGTAAAACAGTTCCTTTGCATAGGGCTGGTGTCCTCCATGCCATGCAAGAATATAACAAAGTTCATAAGTCAAATCAAGACACACATGACCCTCCCCCGCCCCCAAAAAATCTACCCCTGGGAGAAAGAAATACTCACTGCAATATGTTATGTTGTGACTTGGAGATATGAATCCTGAAGTCATCAGCAAGGGATTCTGTGATTCTTAAAGTAGTGGCTAGTTCAATATAGAATAAGCAGGGCTGAAAGGTCACTTTTTAGTAGTCCAATACAATCCCCAAACTTTGAGGTAACCTGGAATCTGTGGTTAGGATGCGTTAGGTCGATGATGTCTTTTGAATCGTTTATATTTCCAGAATGTGGGGACAACTACTATTTACAACAGCCTTCTGTTCAATACTGATACTGATAATAAATCTCTCAGTATATCTGGGGAGAAGGACAACAATTGTGATTCCAGTAGTGTTAGGTGCTGGGGAACACACATTTATGAACTAATAGCCATACAGAGGTCATTTGGACTCTGGACTGACTCTGGTTCAAGTGTTAATTACTTAGTTCGGCCTAATTACTTAATTATTCAAGGCTATGTCATGCATGTGGTTTCTTTGTAAACTAACCAACTATTTGGCTCAGAATTTCTTTGTTAAAACTGCAAATAACAATTACATTTCCTGTTCTTGATGTTTCAGGAAAGAACTGAGGATTTCAAGACACTGAGAGCAAAGTTCCAGAGTGACTCTAACCTTTCCAATACATTGCTAACCCCTGCAAAGAAGCCTCCTGCAGTAATTAGACCACGGCAACGTTCTGATGGTGGTTCCGCATCCTGTCCCAAACCAAAGCCTTTGAGCCACATTCAATTTCCAGAAATCATCCCACGACAAAGTGGTGATGGAGGTTCTATCTTCTGTCCCCAACCCAAGCCCTTGTGTCATGTACAAGTTCCAGAAATCATTCCACGACAAGGTAGTGATGGCAGTTCTATGTCTTTTCCCAAGCCCTTGCGACAGGTACAAGTTCCAGTTCCTGATCCAAAGACTGAGAAGTTCAATTATATATCTCAAAAATCTGAAATAACTCCAGCCAAGCCAAGGGTATTGCCAAGGGTCAAGCTTCGGGATTTTTCTGAAGCAGAGAAGAACAATGATAGGAAAGACTCAGACTTTCCAGGGACCCTTGACAAAGGAGCGGTACCTGTGGCAGATCTGCAAAAACAACGTCCAGCATCTTGTGTTTACCCTCAAGAAACTGTGTTGACAAATACTGCTTTCCATAGTGCTCGTCAAATTTGGGAAAGTGTTTTATCACTGAAGAGTGACCAAAAGTCTTCTACAATACCACCACAGTGTCCAAATAGGACAACCTCTCTGGCAGATCGAAGAACAACTGCTAATGATGTTACTGATGTTGCAAAGGATAAAGCAAAAACAGCTGAAAATGAGCAAACACCAAAGAACACTTCCCAATGTGAACCAACTGAACTTTCCATAGCCTCGCCACCAGTTCCACCAAGGAGTCATATAAGCATAGACAATGTAGCATGTGAAGCTGTAAAACCTACTGATTTCTCCACAAATACTAATGACTTAAACAAAACAAGCATGATCCTGGAATGTTCAAATGGTAAATACATTTTGCTGTGTAAACTATAGAGCTTAGCAGACAAAGAATAGCTCTACTTTCATTTCAGGTACATGTGGAAACTGATAGGTGATCTATCTAAATGGTAGCTAGACTTCAGGCTATAGTCTTCCTAATATTTCAGAATTGTGCATGAAATATGCATAGAGGATACCTATCCTGTTTTGTACAGTAGTGCTTTTTAAGCTATCAGATGTGGGGGACCATCGACTTTTCCCTCCAGCGTTCCAAGACTTTTCTTATGTGCCTTCAGGTCAACTCCAGCTTACAGCAACTTTATCACAGGGTTTTCTTGGCAAGATTTGTTCAGAAGGGCTTTTCCATTTCCTTTCTCTAAAGCTTAGAAAGTGTGATTTGCCCAAGGTCACCCAGTGAGGTTTTCATGGCTTGTCAGGGGTTTGATCTGTGGTCTCCCAGAGTCCTGGTCTAAGTCTCAAACCACTGCACCATGTTGGCTGTCACTATGTGATGGGGATATTTGTGTCCTTTGGTTACAACTGTTTCCTTTTGGAAGCTTTCCAGTGACTGATGTCAGTCAACAGGCCCCACTTTGAGAAGCACTGTTGTAATGAATAACATTTTGAAGATGTGGGGTGGGAACAGGGAGGAAGATTAGCTACCCCACTAAGTTAGCTGTTTTTTTAAAAAAAAATGTTTGACTATTCCCTTTTGTTTAAATATAATCCTTGATTCCCATCTGTGAAGACAGGTCACAGTCCATTGTGCTATATGTTGTGAGATTATTAGAACTAGTATTCACTGTCATAATTGCAGATGAGGGGAAGCTGGGAATCTCATAATGGTGGATTGTCTGCGACAGAGGAAGTAATATTTTGGAAAACCTTGTTCTTTGGGACAGAGGTTCCCCTTCCAATTGCCTCCAGTAGAAAAGAATTTCCTGTGCACTGAGATTAGCATCATTTCTGGCTCTGGTTGGGAACATGCCCAGGAAATGAGACTTAAGACTCTATATATACTCATCCGATCTATCAAGCCCTGCGACTGGTCTCTATATGAAAGAAGGCAGCAGTGCAACACTGCTCAGTGGGGGAGTTACAGCAGTGGAAAGCTCCACCTCCATCCCAGATGAACATTCTTCCCATAAGCAAACCAGCAACTCTGGTATCTCCCCACAAGCTCCCAGTGATTGCAGGTTTGCAGCCTAATGCCTTTAAGCACCATATAAAATAGCAGATAATAAACACAATTCTTCCTGCCATCATTTGGCTAAAGCTCTGAACTGACTAAATCTAGCTGCTGATCAAAGTACATTCTTCATAAATATTAAGAGGCTTGTCTGCTGTCATGGTTACTGTGGAATAAAAGTGCTGTGGCTCCAAAGGACTTGAAGGCAAAGGTTGTGGTTGAAGCTAATCATGCATTGCCCTTTGAGAATCAAAGGAAGAAATCTGCATCCTGGTCTGACAGGCTTTCTTTACAAAATCTAGGATGGATGCCAGATATGAAGAAAAGATTAAATTTGTTGTTGTTATTTTTCTTTAGTGGAAAAAAATGCTTTTTACAGGAACTTAACAGCAAACAGTGGTTTTGCTAACTTACAATGAAATGCAGGTGACTAATAAGATAAGATTTTCTGCTGTATGTGTTCCAGGATATTGTGTTGGCTCACCTTTCAGTTTTGTACTGCACTAAAGGGCTTTTAATTTTCTTTTAACCTTTCAGTTTTGTACTGTACTAAAGAACTTTTAATTACTATATTTAAAATGTCTCTGTGCAACAGAAGAATGGTGGAAGGCTTATTGGCCAATATGTACTGCCTTTTTTTTTTTCCTAGTGACTTTGGCATGCAGAGCCCACTGGTTCACAGAGTGTCTTGGGAAACCATTTACCCATTTAACTGTTTTCCTTTGTCCTGCATAGCAGAGTCTATAATACGGAGGGAAGACATTCTTGCTTGCTTAGTCTGCTGCAAAACATGCTGTGATAGGAGGGAACTGAACCAAAGGAAGTTTTAGGAATGGTGGGAGATCTCTGCAGCTAAATACATTGTAAACCGCTTAGGGAGTGCTTAGCACTGATAACCAGTATAGAAATGTAACTGCTATTGCTATTGTAGTGAAGCAGTGTGAGTTCTCTCGTATTCCCTGAGAATTAATACTTGCTATGGCAATCGGTATTGTGAATGTTCTGCCTTTACAGGTTTACAGGTTGCCCCATTGGAATGGCAACCTTCTAAGATGTCCTGCATGGGTGGCAGCCCAACCATGGAACCAATTCCACAGCCAAGTTTTGAATGAGTGTGTTAAATGTATCATGTGAAAAATGATGAATCTGCCTGAACTAGATAAATGTAGGTCTGCCAGAAGCAGAAGAAAATGGTTTGGATTATTCACAATATTCAGATGGTCTTATTCACACATCTTACTATGATAGTTTAGAAGTAACTTTACTTATTCTCCTCTCCTCCCCATATAGAATGGCAATCTCCTCTTAACTCTGGTGTAGAAAGACAACATCATGGGGAAGAGACCAAGCTACTAAAAACCAAATCACTTCCATCCATTGTATTGCTTGATACAGAAAGACAGCATGATGAAAGAGAGACTGAACTTCCAAAAATCAAACCGCTCCCATCCATAAAGTCACTTGGACCTCCTCCAAAAAAACCACCAAGGCCTCCTAAGGTAGACCTTAGTATCTTCCAGAAAACCCCTCTAGGTAAGACATTTTGTTTTATTTGCTTTGATTTTGAATACTATAAAAGACTGACCAAGTTAAACGTGAAAGTTTATTTTCAGATCTAGGGTATTAAATGGCAGTTCTTCCAAGAATATGTCTTGGTGAAATAGCCTTTAATATGAAGAAATGTTGTGTGTTATTTGCTATCATGGTGGCTTCAATTGATGTTGATCTTATGAATGTGAGATCTCCAAAAAGATCAGGTCATCAACAGTCCTGCTCATGTCTTGCAAGCTCAGGACTATGGCTTCCATGACTTTCATTTGTAGTGCTATCTTCCTCTTTTCCTACTGCTCTCCACTTTACCAAGCATTGAAATCTTTTCCTAGTGAGTCATGCCATGTCACAATATTCCAAAGTATGAAAGCCTTAGTTTATGGTCCTCCAGAAATTCTTGCACTGCAGTTCTCTTCATCCTTCATCATTTGCTATGTGATTCATTAGCTATTCCAACAACTGCAGGGTCCTCACATTCTGTCACTTAGGTTGTAAAAACTTCTAAAAAACAAATCATCATCCTTATGCTCAGATGTACATAGTACATCCAAAAAACCTGAGGATCACAAGAGTACAAATCAAAAAATAAAATATATTTTGCTTTACATAACTAAAAGTGGTATATTGATAATTGAGTTGACTCAGAACACTAATTGCTCAGTTGTTTTTGGAACACACATATAAACCCTTCCAGACAAGGTTGCTGTAGGATGGTTTTTGTTTTTGTTTTGTTTTGTTTTTAAGTCCCTTTTAGAAAGTGTTCATCAATGTGAAAGTAAGGTCAGGACTGTAGGGGAGCTTTTCCATAAAAGATGCATCACCCCAACCTACGTATAAATTATACATTCTATAGAATGTGTGAAATAACTTTGTTTTCATTTTGTCAATTATGTTTGGGTTGTATTTAAAATTGTTTTTCCATGCAGTTTTAGTAAAAATTGCTTTTTATTTGGTTTTTAAAATTTGCAAAATAAAGTCTTAGCTAAATTTCCATTTAAACTTATTATAAGTTATTATGAGTTCCATGAGGGAGAAAAGTGGTATATAAATTGAAATCATCAACAAACGACTATATACTAAGGTTATCTGTCTCATAAACCTGGAAGGACATGTTCATTTGAAATGACTAAACACTAGAATGGGAAATCTTTGATATGTTTCATTGTGAGTACTATGACTTTTTTGGTACTCACCCTTGCAAGCATGTGCTCAGTTGAACTAAGATTTGTTACCACTCTTCTTGTGCTTCACTGTTCAGTAAGTGATGTTGTTGAATGGCTTTCTGTGGCTTAAACATTAGAAAGCTTGGCTGTATTTTTTTCCCCGTCATGATATATATTCTCTAGCGTATCATGCCACCCTTGGTGGATTACTGATAGACCCTTGAAGAATGTATTTTCTCCCAGTCCTTCACTCTGTTCAACCCAGTGGTGTTAACAGTAAATTCTGAAGTTCAGGACAGTCTCTACAGGAACACCCCTACAGAGCATCCAACAATGTAAGCAGCTGTTTGAGCTAAAACAATTTCTAGCAGTTTTCATCTCCCCAAGGAGCCAGTCTT
This sequence comes from Iguana delicatissima, assembly GCA_948472985.1. NCBI lineage: Eukaryota > Metazoa > Chordata > Lepidosauria > Squamata > Iguanidae > Iguana > Iguana delicatissima. The sequence continues at coordinate 2,057,057 of CAOKZL010000163.1, read as the reverse complement.
TTTGTAAAACTAATAGATTTTACCCAAGTCATTCTAAAATACTTTAGGTTATAACAAGGACAGCTCATAAGAGTACACAGTTGCTTTGAATGTCAATTTGCCCACCTGCTACTATGGAGATTTTAGGTAAACTCCAAGGGAACAGGAAAGCCAGCTGTTGGAATGGCAGATAATGTCATAGTCTTCCTCATCACAAAGTACTTGGGTTCAACCCTGCAAGCTCTGGCTCCACTATACCACTGGTTGTGGTTCTCTGCATTGAAACCCTCAGAAGTAATAGACACTAGGATGAGAAGCCTTCCAAGACTGACAAAGGCTGTTTATTTTAATACATCTTGACAAGCATATGCTGCCAATATGCAGGTGCAATGAAATTATGGCTGAGTGATTGATCTCAGAAAATCTTCTCCAGCAGAAGAGCTGGAACCGATTTGCAGGAAACCAGAGTCTTCTGGGATCCTTATTAATGTCATGGAATGGATTCATCCCACTTAAATACTATGACTGAATTCAGATTTAGGTATGTATCACACTACACAGTTATACTGCTATATCCCACCTTAATTGCCATGGCAACATCTTATGGGGTCCTCGGATCTGCAGTTTAGGGAGGGATATTTAGAATTCTCAGCCAGAGAGTGTTTGGGCCTCACTAAACTACAAACCCCAGAATTCTACTGCCATTAAAATGGAATCTAGCACTATCAGGATATTACTGTATATCAGTGTAACTGTGAGAAGGATATTAATCATACTTTGAGTAGATCTATAGAAATCAATAAAATTTATATTCATCATGAATAATTCAGGTTCCAGTGATTTCATCGGGTCTCCTCTACACATGACTAGGGCTGGATCGTCCTACACCAGGGATGAATATAACATGTGGCTCTCGGGTCTTGTTGGGCTGTCTTTCTCTACCTCACTCCCCACTGGCTCTACTGATAAGGGCTGCCTGAGGGATATACAACTACATTTGGAACGCTACACTTTTCCCATCCCCAATCTGAACAATGCTAAATTTAATTTCTCAGGCATATTGTGTGGATGTAGCTATTGTCTGTATTATATCTTTGTTGTTTGTTTATTTTCAGAGGCTGCAGATGATGAATATATGACACCTGAAATGTAAGCGCATATCATTTTGGATTGCCTAGAAATCATAGCTCTTAAGCCATGCATTCAATGAGCAATTGATGCCTAAAACTGTTGACATTCTAGGAAGAGCTAAAAAGAGGACTTGATTTTATTGTAATCTGTTTCTGTGTTACTGTGCTTTCTAATTCTACATTCATAATGGTATTTTAACCAAGTATATGTGAAGTTCAAAAAACCCCTGAGTCAGTAACTCCATTATTCCATCTTTAGATATAAATATGATCATATGGCTGTGTAAGGACCCCTTATTACTTAATTTCAACCATCTAAGCTTTCCCTAGTTACCTTTCCAAAATCTGAAATTGGTACTGTGAGCTACTCTTTTGCTTTTATAGCTACAGTTATTGCTTTAGGTCAGTATGTAACAGTTAAATAGTAACAACAAGTGGCAATATTCTAGGTGAAAATTTAGGAGGAGGGGGAGAGGAGAAGAATCATTTAATTATATGGCATCGTCAATGTACACGGCACTTTACAAGTAAAATAACAAGAAAAAACAGCCCTGCCAAAAGCATACAATCTAAAATATAAATATGCACACTCAGAGAGGGGAAGAATGGAGTAATGCAAATATAAAAAATATACAATACAATTATAAAACAGATTCTGTAGATATAATATGAAAACAATACATTATAAATAAAATGACTAGCACATATTGTCAAAATACACAAGATAATAGAAAAATATTAAACAAGAACCCCAAAAGCTTTGGAAAATAAGAACTTTTTCAATCGGAATTTAAAAACAATGAAGGAGCAGTCCAAAAATATTCAGGGAGTCAGGTTTGGAGCAGCAAACCTGAAAGAACAAAGTCAAATCAAGGAAGAAGAAACCCTTGATTGAATGAGAAGCCTTGAGTTCCTAGAACAGAGACCAAGAGCAGGCTGGTGAAAAAGATGAGAGATGAAAGATAAAGGGGGGCTAGGTCATGTAGTGCTTTCAAAGTTAAAACAAGAAGCTTGTACTGAATCCAGGAAGGAATAAGCAAACAATGAACTGATATCAGAAGTGGAGGAAACATGATTAAAGTGAAAGGCCAAAAAATAATCTTAGAAGCAGAATGTTGAATGGAACCAGCAGGCTGTGAAGAGACTGAACATTTGGAGGTTCTTTTCTGTTGAAATATTACTAGCCAGAGCAGCCATTAAATTATCCTTTTTTCCTTTTCTGCCATTCTGATGCAGTCTTCCCTTCCTGCTGAAAAGTCCCTTGACTTTTATGTGTCTTCTCTGGAGTTAGACCACTGATCTAAATAACATGCAGTTATATTTTTCTCAATTTGAATATCTCTGTACAAGGAGAACTGTAAGAAACATGCAATCCCACACTCCCATAACTGCCCCAGATTTGCATCACGGGATTTTCCCCACTAGACACTTGGATGGCTGAAGTGCATTGTGAATGTGAATCCGGTAAACGGAGATGATGATCACAAATTGATGGTGTTTTTGTGTGCCTTCCAGTTGTTTCCAACCTATGGCAGCTTTAAGAAAAATGTAGCACAGGGTTTTCTTGGCAAGATTTGTTGATAGTGGGTTTGCCTTTGCCTTCCTCTGAGGCTGAGGGACTGTGACTTGCCCAAAGTCACCCAGTGGGTTTCTCTGGCTGAGTAGAGATTCAAAGGCTAGTCTCCGGAGTCATAGTCTAATGCTCAAACCTTTACACCACATGGGCTTTTGGTAGTAGCTAGTCACAAATGGTGATTTACTTGTAGTTAATTTCTTTCGTTAAATAAAAAATGAATAATGAAGCCACAATATGATTGCAGTTTAATGTTTGATTACTTCATTCCATTCCTAGCTGTTGGGAAGTAGCAAGTAACATACTTACCTGTAACCCGTTACCTTGTTTCTGATAAGAGTGTATCATTTCAAAAGTAGCATAATGAGTGAGAATTTTTTTGCAGTATTTCTTGCAGTAAAGATTCCACATAGACAGTCAATGATGTACGCTTCCACATTCCTGGAAACTCACTCCCACACAGTATTCCCTGCTCCTCCCCACTTCTTCATTGCTTGACATTTCTGAAGTTACAGAGCTTGAGGACTGTAAACACTTGAGTGAGCTTAATCTGCAGGTGCTGAGAACTGACTTTTATTGTTATCCCTGACTGTCAGCAGACAAGGCTTTTGATCAGGTTTGCTGATGTTTACACAGCAAGTGTGAGCTTAAGCTGCGTAAACTGCTTTTCTGATGGTCTTTGTTTAGACAGCTTTTTGAGTCTGCTTTCTGCTTTGGACCTTTCCCTTCATATATGTGCATGTGTCTTGGCTACCTGTTCTGTGATAAGCAGATAAATGCATCAGTGTAAATCAAGACTGCTGCTACCAATTCAGCAAGATGTGTATACGCAGCTGAATAAACGAGAGACAGGAGGCTTAACTGCAATAAAACCTTTTGGCTTTTCTGAGGTTTGGGGAAATCTGTTTCAACCTACTGAAAAAAAGACAAGACTCTAAGATCTTATTTTATTGGGTGAAAGGAAGCTAGTCCCAAGTTAGCATTTCATAACTGGTAAGCTTTTCTGGAAGCGTAAATAGCTTGTTCTTATATCATTGAATTAATGCATATGTCAGATTGTCATAGGCAACAAAAAGTTATTTTATTATTAGTATTGGATGGCATTTTGCAATCATCCTTGACACTTGGCTGAATCCTGATTTTCAGTTTCCAGTTCAATTCAACATCTGCTACCTTAATACTATAATATTTAGTTTACTGATGAACTAGTGGAGCTGATATCTTGGGACTTGTACATGACATGTTCGGCTGTTGTGAGATCAAGCTTTTGAGATGATTTACAGAGACATCAGCAAACAAATGCATTTCTGGCATAGCAAAACAATATTTGGATGGTGTTCCCCCTTTTGAGTCAGTGGGTAACTTTTTATGAAAGTTCAGTAATGTGCTGTTAAATAATCTTTTGCTAGATTGTTTGTTGTCTTTGGAATACTGACATTGGTTACCATTTGATATTAGCATGTTGACAAACTGGTTCTTAACAAGATATTGGAGGAGGTCAAACCACCCCCATTGCCTTAAAGCAAGATGGTGGCAGCTTGCGTCATTCATAGCCGTGTATGCCCTCCCGCCTCATCCAAAAGGCATCCAAGGTCTCTCCATTCAGAGCTCAGAAAACTGGGTTTAAAAGGGAATTCATTAGCAATGAACAGTGAAGGAGGAGGAAAATAAAGTATTGGAAAATTAATTGAATGTTAATTAACTTTTTAAATTGTTATCTTAAAGTAACTGTTCGAAAACTTCATTAGTTGTTGTTTTTTTAAAGGAAACTGACAGAGATTGGCATGCTTAAGGGTCACAATCGCTTCCATTTACTATTTACTATTAGTGTCTTCAAAAGTGCTCTTTCAGTAGTTTAATGTGAGTTGCCTTCTCCAGCTGTTGATTATCGATGTTGAAGCTGCCTTCTTCACTATCAAAGTGATTCTAAGGAATAGGAATTAGAGGTCTGTCAATATAATTAAATTAAATAATTTTAGATTTGGTGAGAAATAAAGACAGAGTTAATTAGCCAATTTGGGCCAACAGCAGGCAGGCAAATTCAAGAGTCTCTCTTTCTCTCTGTCTCTTCACTCTCTTTCACACACCATTCAGGTTGGCCCTCAAGAGTTTGTCTCCAGTTTTATGCATTCCTTCTCCCAAGAGGCAGGCAGATAGAGCCCTCCCCACCCCTTTATTTAGGCACAACACGCAAGCACTGAAACATATGATCTTCCTCCTCTTGAGATCACCCCCTACAACAAATAGCAAGACAAAACCTCACATTCCTTGTACTACAGGAATAGTAAGTGTTCCTCAATGAACCTCTGAAAGAGAGATGAAAACAAATTAGCATATAAGTAAATATGATGGTTTTATCTAATAAGTTGAAGTAGTCGTTTCCAAACTGCAGGAGTGAATAGCATTAACCAAAAAAAAATAATTAGTTATAATGGGCTGATGAAGGAGCCCCAAGACTCCTTTTTTCATGGGTTTTTTACTTTCCTAGATAACACTTTGTGTTGTGCTTAAAACAAATAATAACATATTTAAACTAATACAAGATTAGGAGTGGCCTGAAAACACCTGATAAAATTGCCATTTTGAAGCTAAGCAGTATTTATTCTGACCAGTGTGGGAGACCACTATTTTAAAATAAATTGTTACTCGGTATCTATTTTCTCATTCTAATAGTTTATGAGCTTCTCTGTTTTGCACAATCCTGACATTCAGAATGAATAGAAAGTGGTTTTTAAAAAACTGAATGAATAGAGAGTTGCAAATCCATTTCCAGACAATGTGTACTTTCCCCTACAGAAGCATTTGGACAGTTTTGCCTGCTGTGGCACAGCCACATTCAGTTCAAAGTTATGGAAACAGAGTTATGTGTATCATGTATGGATGCCATTGTTCCAGGTCCATGGTTGCACATTGTGCATTGATGCAGGGGGTGCACACCGATGTACGTGCCTCTTCAGGTAGTTCAATGTTGCAATGTTGTTAACAAGACAGTGTTGTGCAGCTACTGCATAACTGCATGAGTTAATCTTCATCTCTTCAGTGTAAGATCTTGTCCATTATATCCAACGTTAGTAGGTATAGCTTCCAATCTGAATCTCCATTTTTGTTTCATTGGTAAAATTCTATGTGTATATTCGTTCCAACTAGGTGTACAAACCTAGAAGTAGATTCCATTTGAATACACAACTGTTACTTTAAAAATGCACTGTCATTGTGTATACCACTTTGCACTTCTAGGAGGAAGGAACTCTTCAGAGATTTTAATTTTTTTCCATAGGACTTTTTTTTTGTTAAAGACCTTAATGCTTTCTGCTTTTTGTTTTCTTTAGTACTGAAGCTGAAGAACTGAACATGTATGAAGAAACTCTATCATGCCTGGAACAGCCAGAAAGTTCTTCTAACTCTGTTGAAGAAGATCTGTTTAGTGAGTCTTACCAGCTGTTTGCTTCATTCATAGATGGTCTTTGGGATATGTTGCTAGTTGCATAGCAATTCCTACAGTTCATCAGTCTGCTTGAGTTTGCTTAGTTTTTCTCCTGTGAGAAGTAACTTGAGAGTTGAGCTTTTGAATGGTGGTCCTTTACCATGTGTGTAATTCTTTATCATTTACAGTTTATAGGTGTGAATTTTATAGGTTTTATAGATTATTTCTGGGAAAGGATTAATTTTTGTAGAATTCAATTCTGAAATAGTATTACAAGAAATCTCCCTACACTAAAGCAACCCACGTAGGAAGTCTAGACTAACATATCATTGTGCTCAAATCTGATTATTATAAGTTTCGGCTTCATTGTTGCCTCATATTAATGAATACACAAAACAGCAGGGAAGAAAATAGCAAATTATATAGAACCTTATTCCAGATTTTTAAAAGGATGAATTGGAAACCTCCAGCTTGTGACCTTTTCAAATATTTCCAGTGATAAGTTCATTAATCTCTAGGCCAAATTGTGTACACATGCCTGTACACTTTTTGTGTAACGTATTTTTGTGATTGTTTTTCTAGACACATCCAAATTTGCATGTATTATCCAGAAACCAGCACTTTTGTAGCTTGTTTCCCCATTTACGCACATTTCAGTATGCATTTTTGGTCAGAGGATTGCAGTGGGAAAGGTGGACAAGTGCAAATACCAAAGGGTAATTGCTTATTTCCAATTCACTTACTGCTTTCAGAAATGCAAAATGAATACATTTCTCCTCCATCCCTAGCTGGAAGGGGTCTTCTACACAAAATAATTTACGTCACGTATTTTTCCCTCATCTCTAAAAATTTTAAGAACATATCAACTCCAGGAAGAACAACTAGATGGGTGAAAGTTTTAAATTGTTGTGGTTTACCATGTGTTCATTTTTTTTAATTAGTCATTTTTGATCTTACTATATTTTGTCTACCTTTCTTCATTTCACTTCAGTCATCCTTCTGGCTAGTGCTGTTTCCTCCTCCTTTTATAGCTGTTTATCTTTTCTGTCTGCTTGTATGGAAAGTGTGTAGTTTATCTCTTAAAAGTTATCTCTTAAAAGTTTCTAAGAGATAAAACTGGTACATTCCTAGCCACTGGTTACGTCAATTTGGACATAGGTTGCAATAAACTGAACTACTAGTAGAGCAAGTAACAAATGAAATCTGGAATTTGCAGTCTGTATGTGTGTAATTTCTTTCTGGGGAAGAGTCATTACTTTTAGTAAACTGCCCTGCAGTGGTATTTGTAAGAGGTCATCCTAATCTAATACAGCCCAGATGGGAAGTCTAGGTTAACATAGTATTGTACCTGAAATGGAGTATTATAAGTTGTGGATTTACTATGGCTTAATAGAAATAGATACCGGAAACAGCAGAAAAAATGAATTAATTTGTACATAATCTTGATTCTAGTTTCCAAGCTCGGAAAAAAAGAAGATACGAAGGTATGTGTTCTTAGACTGTGATTTGATGTTATGTTAGCAGAGAAACAAGAGAAGCAAGTACAGGGGATATGGGGAAGGAAGGAATGTGTGAGACAAAGCGTCGCTACAAAAGATGGAATCCTTCACTAATTTCATTTTTAGAGAAAGGAATGAGTCATTTCAGCAATTTTCTTCCCATAGAAATAAAGTCCAGCAGGTTTCAAAGATTATTTGCCTTTAGAGAGTTATTCTGCAAGATACTTGCCTATAGGATTGCTTCAAGTGCATACAACTGCATTTTCTGCAAAGAAATGCAAGAGCATTTTTATGCCAAAAAGAAAAAGTTTTTCTATGACAAACAAACAAAATTCTAGGTGCAGTTTTGCACAAACTACGTTCCAAACTCCAAAGAATCTTGTAAGTCTGGGGTTCTCACTTTCAGGGTTTCCCATCTGAGAAAAACATTTTTGACCATTTTTTAAAAAAATATTTTGGAATATTATTTTTATGCCTACTCTCCACATAGTAACAAATGCATTAGTATCTTTTTAACGTTACCCTGTTAATTTTGAAAATGAAACGGACAGTACCTAAATGTTTTAAATGAATTAATAAATACATCATGCATTGGTATTGTATGTGAACTATAGTGGCCATACATCCTTTGCAGAATACAGGCCTATTTACACCTCTGGGTGAAGTGATGTAATGTCCATGTTGATTTAAAGCTCAGGAATCCTGAGCCGGTAGAGTAGGAACCTTGAAGGTGACTATCAATAGTCAGCATCTCAACAGGTGACTGCACAAGAACATAGCTCATCTGATCTTAGACTCCTCCACTGTGGTGAGAGCACTGCATTTTTATTTAATTAGTACCAACTAATCTGTATTTGCATATATAGGTACATGCAAACTTGTATCCCCTTTTCCCTTTCATTTTGATAATCCATTTCCTTTTTTTCATGGTGTATAAGTGGCTGCTGAAAGCTCATTAGCTGTGTAGCCCAAAATTACACCGCTGTAACAGTAGAGTTACTGGGTCACACTGTTGTGCAGCTGATCATGCGGTGGTTATTATGTCTGTGCGTTTTCCTGTTGTACAACAGTCAGTCCAATTGCTCACCCATTGCTAAGGACAGCATATATAGAACTATCTAGAAAAGTGTTTTTCAGGCTATCCAACAGGGGGAAGTAGCAATTTTTTCCCAGTGTGCCAGGGACTGGCACTTTATTTGTGCCCATTGGCTACAATGTCCTTCTTTCTTGAAGACACTCCAGGAATCAGCAGCTGATGGCAATCGTCCAGGGACCCCCCATTTTGAGTAGCATTGGTCTAGACAACGCAGCTGCTTACTCCACAGATTATGCCAGTACAACAGTGCTTGTGCAATCCTGCTCAGAAAATGGCATGGCAGTAACAATTATCTTATTCTCGTTGAGTGCCAAGCTATTTTAGGTACTAAATGAATGTGATGTAGAAATGGCTTCCTTATTAGATCTGCTCTTTTGTTTAGGGCTGACCTGCTAGCTCTGAAAAGTCTTCAGTGGAGTCCTTGAAATCCTAGTAACTTTAATGTTATTCAACTTTAGTAAGAGACTTGCCCCTGGATATATAAAATACTGGCTAGAATTCCAGGGCCATGTCCTTCAGCTTTTTAACTTGTCTACCTGTGTGGTGAAAAGGTGCCCTTCAAGACTTTCAGGCCCTTTTCGCACGTGGGGGGGACGGGGCGGCGCACGCAGGGGCGGAGCTTACCTGCTTGTATTTTGCTCCGTCCCTGCGGGGAGCGCGGTTCCGCCACTTCACATGCCACCGAATTTCGGCGGCGCTCAGCGGTGCACAAAATGGTGGCTGGCGGCCTCAGTGGCGCTCTGCCAATCAGGGCAGCAAGCCAGCCAGAAGCCCACCCTGGGCAGATCTGCAGAGACGCGCTACCGCATCTCTGCAGATTCTCACCGGGAGCTGCCACGGATTAGTGCGGGCGAGTTTCATAAAAACCACCTGGGAAGGTGGTTTTTAAAAAACTCGCAGTGCCACCCCTGCGGCTGCGCTAGAGCGGTTGGAGGTGTGGCGCCTCACCTTTTCAAACCGCGCTAGCGCACCCCGCAGTGTGAACGACCTCCGTCTCCAGTCGTCGCACCGTGGGTTTTACCCTCGTGTGAAAATGGCCTCAGACTGTCTAGAAACAGGCATCCATTTGGTGTCACTCAAAGTGATCGCAAAAGGGAAAATGGCATGCATGTGCATCTCAGTAAGTTCATGGAACATCTTTATGATGTAGTGGCTTCTTCAGAATGTGGCCATTATTTTATAGAAGGACATGAAATCTAGATGCACAACAAGATGTTTCTTCTGTAAATATGGTTCCACAAGGCAAACAATGCTATTATTTTCTGATTAGCCTGACCTCAGATTTCTGAAAACTGAAGCTTTCATTTTCGTGTTTTACATAGAAACAAAATCTCCTTGCTGCCAAAGCCAGGTGAGTGATCTTACTAGAGTTTCATTTATGTCTTGAAAAAACTAATTAAGATGCCTAGCAATTGTATTTTTTTTTCCTTTTGAGGTGAAGCTGAATGAATAACTGAAGATTCCTGCAAATATGCAAGAAATGCCACCTTTTGTTTTCCTTCTCTCATCCTTACCTTGTATTTTTAATACCATATATTTTTAAAAACCAAAAAAGAAAAGAATTTAGGTTTGAAGTAAATGCCACTGAATATTTCGTTGTTATTGTTGTGTGTCCCTCAAGGTCACATAGATCATGTAAGAGTTCTACATTCTTTCATCCTTCTGCCTAGTTAATAGTGACTCACAGTATTTTCGTAGCCCACTCGGCAATCCAGACATCCTACTCATTATTATGCTAATAGCTGTTGAATGCTTATCATCAGAATTTACATATAAGTCCCCAAACTACTGAGGGTTGCTACGTTCTGATTCTTTAAGATGCAAGCCAGGACAGGCAAGGCATTGAACGAATTGGAAGGAACAGTTCTAATATTTGCAGCAGACACTATGTGAGTGTGTGCATAGTTTCCAACTGTCCTTGATTTTGGCAGAGACAGTTCCAGTTAAGCCTCTGTAGTCCCACTTTTTCAGCAGCTTTTAAATTGTACCAGTTTTTTCTCCACCTCCCACTTTCCCCTTTGTCTTTAGCTGACTTCAGTTGCTGCGAAAGTGGTTCACACTCAACTCAGAATGGGGGAGAGGTCAGTAGGAGTAGTGAGGCAGAATCTTACCCTTCCTAGTATACTTAACCAAAGCAGACTTCTGTGACTTCTCTGGCTTCTGTATCCTCCTTCTTTAATAACTTTAATAACTTTTGCCATTTTAACCACACTCTGATGTTGTTGGCGACAGGTGTCCAGGTGTTAATCTGTGAAATGTTAGAGAGTATACATTTGGCTTTCCCTAATCACTTCAGGGCCCACCATAGTTTTGAATCCAGAGGTCCAGTAACCAGGAGTATTTTAAATAAAATCATGCCTAATTTTTCCACCATTGATTTTTCTGGCCAATTATAATAACAAATAGTTGAGATTTTGTAAGAAATCTAGAGTATACTACTATTCTTGTATATACGAGAAGGGTAGAACAATCCTGCCACATTTGAGTAAATTGAGCTCTACAGAAGTGAATTGAAACATGAAGCATGATTCACCTCCTTTGAAATAAATGGAACTTTTAGCACTCATAGTTAGACAGTGTCCAGTGATGATGGTGTTCTGGGTATGTGGCTAAAGAAAATTGAAAGCATGCTTACTATGGTACTTCACAACATGAGGGAGATGAAAGGAGTACCAAATTTCTGGACGTCTGGGTTTGTTTTGAAGTTCTGGATGGATTTTACCCTCATTCTGTCAAAGTACTAGCTCATCCAGTGTAAATTTAGAGATTAAATTTACAGATTAAAGAATTCTGTTAGTCAAAACATGTTTATTAATACTAGGTTAAGGAGGAGAACTTTCAGTAGACATAAAAGAACACTGTTTTATAGTCCTCTGAAACATGATTTCATTTAAGTGCCAGAACATCTGACTTATACTGTGGTTCCTAAAGAACGACTTACCAGTACTTTGTTTGCTTGTGGATTCAGATATCCTTTAAAATATGAACTGTGGGAAGTTCTTATAGGAAAATAAACTGAGCAAAATTCCTAACCAGCTGCACGGACCAAATTCAAAAGTTTTATTAGTTTTCCAAGTATGGATAGGATTGGGTTGTACCTGTTGTTGTTATATGCCTTCAACTCATTTACAAACCCAACGTTCAACCCTATAGGGAACGTATCACAAAGTTTTCTTTGCGGATGTTTGTCCCTGCCTTCCTCTGAGGCTGAGAGAGTATGGCTTGCCCACATTCTCCCAGTGGGTTTCCATGGTCAAGTGGGGATTACAACCTTGGTCTCCCAGTGTCTTAGTTCAACACTCAAAATACCCTGGTTCTCATATTGTAACTCTTTGATATGTAAATGATGGTTTTGATCAGGAGCCTTTTAAAAAAAAAAGATTTTGTGATCTAAATTCAGTTCTACCAGTGAGATTTGAATATCCAGGGACTGAAGGCCAGACTTTTAAAAGCTAAGTGCTTAAGTACTAGTACTCAGAAGTGAATGGATTAATAGCTTTTTAAAATTCTTGAGTTCTTTACAGATAGTTCATAAAGTGAGGTGTGTACTGATCTTATTCCAAAACTATCTGCACTAATATCTTTTGACATTTCTTTGTAATCTCTATTTATGGAAACATTATAGAATGGCTATTTGTTTATCTGTTTAACATTTCAGCACTGAAAAAAAGGATACAAAAGAAAGAGGACCGTTCAGGAATCATAACATACCAGAACAACAAACTAAAGAAATACCCAAGGTATATTTAAACAGAAGAGTAATAGTATTATGATTCTCTATTTTACAAAGTATGTCTGTTGGTAAACATTGTTATTACATGCCTTCAAACTGATTATGACTTATGACAAGCCTACCATAGGGTTTATTGGCCAGATTTATTCAGAGGAAGCTTGTAATTCCATTTCTCTTAGGCTGAGAGAGTATGACTTGCCCAAGGTTGCCCTGGTGGTTTCCTTGGCTAATCAATTTTTTAGAAACAGGTACGGGGGGGTGCAGCCCTCTAAGATCCCCTGGGGGGACTAATGTGGGCCCCAGTCTTCCACAGTTGCCAGCCTCTGTACTAAAAGGATCTAGGTCTCTTCAGTGTTTGGATGAGAGACACTGAAAACACAATTTAGGCCTGTTTGAGTTCTATTTGATTTTGAGTGGAAGAATTTTCAGTCCTTCCTTGTTATAGCCTGAATTGGGCAATGGAAATTTTGAAAAGCCTTTAACCTGCATATCAATATGTTTGTTATTAGATTAGTGATCATGGCACTATCCTCACTAAGGCAAAAATGAATGAAGAACACAAAGGGGAGAAGCATGTACTTCAAGAAGAGACCGTACAGCCTTCTCCTGGAACAAGGCTAGCAAAAGATGGAAACTGTGAGTTTTCTTCTTCCTGCTTTTTAACTATTAAGATTAGGTGTGAACTATTACCAAGGCAAGTGTGCGGTGGACTACATACTTAACTCTGTTGACAAGTCACAAATCCAGACAATGTTTGAGGAGTTTGTTCCTTTTCATTAGTATATCCAGATAAAAAGAGGAGATATAGTTGTAGGAGCATGTATTGAAATGTAGTGAAGAGATCAAGCTACAAATCAGGAAGTTTCTGGTTCAAATAATATCTCTTCTACCAGAAGCTCAGTATGTGGCCTTAGGGAAGACCCTTTGTACTTCAGCCCTCCTTTTGGAAGTAAGGGAGAAAATACTAAAGGCTTGTTGTAAAGATCAGTAGCAGGGAAATCTAGCACTCCAGATATTTTAGATTAAAATTCCCATAATCACTTACCACTGGCTGTGCTAGATAGGAGTGATGGGAGTTCTGTAGAAATATTATTGTAGCAAAGTCTGAGATCTCAGCAGAATTTGTATTTTTTTAAAAAAAATTATTTGCTTATCTTCACCATCAGGTTTAGATCATCATCTAAGACTAGAACCATGCCACATGTGTGTGTGTGCTTCTGTGTGTGTGTGTGTGTGTGTGTGTGTGTGTGTGTAATTTCAGAGCCCTGCTGTGCAAAGACCCAATCTTGTCTTATCATAGAGTGGATCCTCCCCCTGTGGGTTGATTCTTCAACAAAAGTTTGGATTGCCTTCAATTTTATCATGATGTGTATATTCCTTGTGAACCTCCTTTGACAGTTGTGCTGTTGCTAATGCAACCTGTTTCGCTTTCAAATATAAAAGAGCCTCCCAGTGTTTGTGAGTTAAAAACTAGGCTTGTTTCCTGCTGTTACATTTCTTCCAAGTATAAACACTGCTGTGTCAAAGCCTAACTCAGCCGTTAGATGCATTTGTGTCTCTCACTGAAAGCCATTAGTTTTCCTCAGCAGGGTTTGCATGGCAGAAAACAGAATTAGATCATTGGCTGTGGAGAGAGGGTTAAAATAATCAAGGGCCAAATATGAACCCACATCAGAAGAATGGTGTGAAAAACATACTCTCTGATGCTCCTGATTTGGAAGGGATGGTCAGAATTAATCCTCTGTTGTCCTACTGTTTCAGCTGGTCTAAAAATCATCCTCTCTCTTCTCTTCCTGCTTTCCCCCTTTGTCCTAAGATTTCTTCAATTGCTGAAAGCTCAGTTCAAAGTGCAAAAGTTGTTTTTACTCATTTAAGTCAGCAGGATGGAGGAGAGAGAAAAGGGCAGAATCTTGTCCTTCCCTGTAAGCTAAGGCAAAAGCAAACTGCTGAAGTCTTTCCCAGGTTGTCTGTTCTTCCTTATTAATAACTTTTGCTATTTTGATCACACTCTGATGTTGCTTGATCATGTTTGTCCCAGTTTTTTCAGTGAAATGTTAGAGGGTATGAAAAATGTGTTAGCAGAATAAGCTGTGTGGATGTTTTCATTCTGAAGAAACAATGGCCCTTTCCACACGGGGTACAAAAACAGCTTAGGGCGACCTCATCCGGAGGTCGTCCACACCGTGGGGCGCGCTAGAGCGGTTTGAAAAGTGGAGGTTCCACACCTCAAACCGCCCTAGCACGGCCGCAAGGGGTGGCGTGGCGCGTTTTTAAAAACCACATTTTTAAATGCAGGGATGCTAGCACCTCCCTACAGAGCTGCCCAGGGGCAGGCTTCCGGCTGGCGCGCTGCCCTGATTGGCGGAGCACCGCCAATTGGCAGTCGCCGGCCGCCATTTTGGGCGCCGCCAAACGCCGCCGAAATTCGCCAGCGTGTGGAGTGGCGAACGCAACCCGTTTTCAGGTAAGATCCGTCCCTGCGTGTGCTGCCCCATTTCCTCATCCCCTGTGTGGAAAGGGCCAATATGAAACCCTTCTCATTTTCAAGTTATTGCTTGAATTAAAGGCTGTCTTGTTCCATTTCCAATCTTGGAAATAAATACATGTCTTTATTATTATCTAATAATTTATTGCAAATGCATCCTTGTTGTGTGTCATTAAAAAGGTGCTGCTGCTATTGCTGCTGCTTCTTAAGATCCATGGCAACATTCACAGTTTTAAAATCGTCAGGCAAGCTTAACATACGTGTATGTTCCATCTTCATGCAGATTTAAGGGATATAGAAAAATGTTTTAACTTTGCTTTAAAAATCATCCTTGAGGTTTACTTATTTCCAGTGTTTGGGCTGTTCCCTGTCTGTGGCCCTTTCCGCACCAGGCAATTAGAACGGGGCAGTGTGTCCTCGCAGAGAGGTCGTCTGCACCTTGGAGCAGACTTGGAGCAGACTACTTACAGGAGATCTGCACCTCAGTCTACTCCAAGATGACCTCAGGTGGTCCTCCAGCGTGTTTTTGAAAGACCGGAAAAAACAGGTCTTTATTTTCCTGGAACGCGCCATTGCGTTCCTGCTCCCTTGTGCAGATTTGCAGGCTCGCACCAATGAGAGCCTGTGATCTGCGGAGGGCGGGCTTTAGGCGTGGTGAGCTTCAGCAGTTGGTTGGAACCCACGACCAACTGGAAGCCACCAGTTTGGAAGCCAGAGCCACCATTTTGGAAGCCGGAGCAGTGCAGATCTACAGACCTCGCACTGCTCTGATTCGCCCTGGACCAAGGAGGAGCCCTGTGGAAAGGCTTCAGGGACAGTTGGCATTGCTTTGGACCCCAGAAGAAGAGGTAGATAACGGCACAGAGCGGTTCCCTTGCCTCATGCAGAAAGGGCCTGAGACACATTGTACTCAGAACAGTGTGTCATCATAATAGAAACTATTATACAGTTGCTGGCCAGTCCACGTGCTATGTTGTATGTTCTTGAATCATGCTTTTTATGCCTTGTAGGGAGGTGTGGAAAAAGAGGGGGAGAATTCAGCCTATCCTAAGTTCAGCTGAAAGTGACTTTTAATGACCCACTGCCAGTGCAGATTTTGGCATGCCATCCAGACAGCAGGCAACAGGAAACAGATGATAGTGACTGAAACTGTTCCCTCACTGTTTTCTTTGCAATGGGTTTTGAAGAGGTTTATACAGAAACACCATCACATTTTTGGTGGCTTTCCCTCATATTTGCAGAATTCAAGATTGTTCATTTGTGCAACAGCCAGCTTTGCCACTTTGTGTGTGTGTGTGTGTGTCTTGTGCATGTGTTCTATCTGAGTACAGGGAAGCTTGTAAAAATGGAATTCTGTTATTTTTTTTTATTGATTATAAAGAAAAAAAACAGAAGAAAAAGAAAAACACCATGTGATACACATAACAGTGAAAAAAGGAAATTTCAAGAAAAACAAGCTTACATTGTTATTTCTCTCCAATTCCATTACAATCATATACTTTTTCAACATGTCCTATATCATACTGCTAATATACTTTTGTTACTAATATCTAGATCTCATTCTCATTATATTCATTATTATTATAATAATTTCATTCTTAACTCTATACTTTTCCATTACATTTAATCTATTACTATTACTAAATATGATCTTATTACTAAACATATCAAGCTATTCCTAAAAGTAAACCCACCCCGCAGAGCCAATGATGTTTCAGCTTACTCCACCTTCTAGAATTGTGGAGGGATGACATCTTCCTCTGTTATTAAAACCTTTTCCACATATATCTTCCATATTGCTTTGAAATCATTCCCCTTCTCCTTTTTTGGCTTTAATTCGGCATTTTAACTTATCATTAATCACAATTTTCCACAGTTCTTTATACCAATCCTCTATTTGAAAATCTCCATGAGTTTTCCATTTTCTTATAATTAACCTTGCTGCAGTTAATAAGTTTGTAATTAAATCCTTCATTGCCTGGGTACAATTAACCTTATCGAATATAGATAGTAATGCTATCCCTGGACATATTTGTATATCAATTTCAGTTATCTCTTTTATCTCTTTAAACACCCTTTGCCAAAATTTCTGTGCACCTTCATAGTTCCACCACATATGAATATATGTACCAATCTGTTGACAACCCCATGGAATTCTGTTATAGTTTCAGATGGTTATGTGTGCCTGGAAAACTTGAGAATAGGTGAAGAGAAAGCATGCCTGACCCCAACAACTCCCAAAGTGATGGAAGCTGTGGAGGAAGTGTACGATGATGTGGAAGGACTACAAAGAGACCTGTGAGTGCTCTGCAGCAGTGAAGCTTCTGCAGGTTGATTTAAGCTTTTGAAAAACTGTAAGCCTCTTTTAATGTCTGAAACCTATATTTGACCCAACACTTTTGATTATTTTCTATTGCAGGCAAGCCTGTGATGCCTACAGCTCATTTATTTCAGATCCCTGTAAGTGTGAAAGTAATATATATTTTTTGTAAACAAAACGTAAACTAAATGGATCAGTCGAAGAGAACTTACAGAAAGCTAGCTCTGTTCTTGTAAAGGTCATCTGTGATTCCAGTGAATTCTGTGTATTCCTAAAACACCAGATTTGGTGTGTCTGTCTACGACAGGCTTGGGCATAATGCAAACCTACTGAACAGTCATTACTACTGACTAGGGCTTCTGGGATGTGTAGTCAATAACATCTGGAAGATCACATGATTGCCTGCCCTGGGCAATAGCATTTCTCCCAACCAGAGAAATGCTATTGCCTGGGAGGAATATAATACTCATCACACAAACAGGCAACAAGCAAAATCTGCTGAAATTCCTTCTTCTATACAATCATTAAGTGAACAAGAGGCATTTTCAGTTTTCACCTTGGCAACCCTACCCTCAACAGTTCCTTACCAACTAGTTGTTGGCACAATAGCATAGTTCCCAGGATTGCTTGTGGCCTGTATTTTTCTAATTTGCATTCCATCTAAGTTCTGTGAGGTTCTCAGGGCTTGGTTTGATTTTATATTTTAGTGAAACATTCGATATTCATAATACACTTAACAAAGGAAACCAACTAAAATTTTTCAGTGAAACATAATTTAATGTAGTGATAGCAAGCGTGAGCTGTGTGTCCCAGTTCACGTCTTGCTTGAACTCCCACTACTCTCAGTCCTACTTCACGTCTATAAAGTGGGCATAAGTAGTCCATAACAAGTAGCTGAACGTCCATAATTGTGATACAGTCATCTCTCCACATTTGCTAGGGTTAGGGGCACAGGACCCCTGTGAAAGTGAAAAAAAAATGAATAACTCTAAGCCCTTCCAAACCGTATTTAACACACACAAAAATGTGATCACCATATTCAACTCACTATGAATTCCTTTGAGGCATCAGGGTTACTTCCCAAGGCAGAAGTGAATGGCTGGTAGGGCTTACTACTGCTTCCACTGCTGCCCCACACCATTTTTAATAGGGACTTACAAGCCTTGTTCTCAGTTTCTCAGTTTCATGAGGCTTGCAGTCCCTATTAATAATGGCATAGGGAGGCAGCAGAGGTGACAGCAAATAATCTGTGAATAATCAAATCCGCAAAAGTGAAACCCACAAATGTGGAGTTCTGTACTAACAGAACCTGACAAAAGCACTTTTCAAATGTGAGGTCCAGGGCTTGGAAAAGTTACCGTTTTTGTCTTCAGCTCCCAAAATAACCCAGCCAGTAAGGCCGCTAACTGGGAACTGAAGTCCAAAAAAGTAACCTTACTTTTACAATGAATGAATGAATACAAAGAAGGGTTCTTTCCTTAACTTATGTATATATGTGTGGACTCTCTACACTTACTTTATAATACATTCATGATTGACAGGGGAGCTGAGATGTTTTCTGTTATAGATGTATTCTATTATGTCATCCTTGCAAGAAAGGGCAAATGATTTCCACAGTTTTCTCCCAACTTCAGAGAAAATGAATATTTTCTCGCATGCTGAAGTGCTTTGGGAAATTATTTTGCGTGTAAATACACATGGGTTTTTGTGTTTGTGTGTGAGATAATTGTTGGGATTTGAACAAAAACAACACTGTTTCCAGGCCCCTTAATACATTTGGGGGTTTCTATGCAAAATACAATAATCTTGTCCAACAGTACTCTTGCTCAGAGAACCATGATCATGCGCAACAAAACCATGTGGCTATTTTGTTTAATACAAGATTTTTGGCTTTATTTGCATAAGACTTTATTGTTTCTTTTGTGCAAGACTGTCACATTCTTTGCAAACATATGAATACAGAGCAAGAACTGTGCAAAAATTCTTACCACTGTGTTATTCTCCCCAACTGGATATCTGAGAGTCAGGAAACCCCATTTTTCAGCCAGAAAATGAATAATGGTGAATAGCCTGTCATTGCTTACAGAGGGGACCTTGTGAATGTTGTGGTTCCATCAGAGTGCCAAGGACTGTAAGGCATGTGTGCAATAGCAAGCAGTTGGGGAATTTTTTTTTCTGGAAGACAACTTGCAAAGCCCTCCGTAAAGATTCTTCTTTATTGAACAAGATCTGGGTCAGTAAGTCATCCAAGGTCACTGAGTAAGCTTTGTGGCTAAGCAGAGATAGTTGCCTGCTTATCTTTTACTAGAACCAGACATATTTACAATGTCCGAGAGGTATCATTGCGCTGTCAAAGGAAAAAATGATTCTTTTATGAGCAACTGATTTGCCCATAATAATACTTAATAGTAGCAATTCTCTGTGCAATGGCTAAAGTCATGGTCATCCTTGGTTTTAATGTACTTTTATGTCAATGTTTTATTGAGAGAACAGTGATAGTTTTTAGTCTACTCTTCTGGTTCGGTTATTTTTATAGACTCTTGGTCAAGGGATATATGGGCTGTGTAGCATTAGCAAAACTTATTAAAATCGGTTCGTATTTTTAAAGAACTAGTTAAAGTACTATATAAGTACAACTCATTTAACATGTCTTCATGTAGGAGTTTATAGATTGAATAATTCAATGCATATTGATCTTCCAAATGTTCCTTAGTTTTATTTGGGTATAACGTGGTTTTTTTCCCTCCTTGTAAGATGTTGGGAGTTTGCAACTGATCTGATTTTACTTTCCTTTTTCTCACGCCCACATTATTGTCTCGATTTATATCTGTATGTCAGAGGTGGGAACCATATGACCTGCAAGCACAGTCTTAGCCTCCTGATGACCCCAGTGAAAAATAAAGGACAAAAATACGAAAGTGCCCCTCATGCTTTGTGTCACCCCTCACCCAACTAGGAATTTTATGAGACCAAAAGGAGATTCCCAATCACTTCTGGCTTTGATTTATTTTCTCCTCTTCCCTCAATCTTCAGGAACTCTATGTAGCCTATGCTGCAGCCCAGGGATGGAAATAAGCCCTCAGGAGCTAGACCAACCCTGGTTTGTATCTGGTTAGAGTTACTAATGCAATTGAAATATGAAAGTCTTGAATTGGGAAAAACATGTCCTTCTGGTTTGTGGAATGTCTAATGTAACAATTGCCACTGTTAATATCTTCCCTGAGCTTCTGACTGCATCTTTCTTTCCTAGAACTGCAGGTTCCTGATAATGAATTGTTATGTTAAGATAATTATTTTTGTGTATTAAGTTGCAGATGAAAGCAATGAAGAAACCTATGAGGATGTTCAAAGTGAAGATTACAGTTCAGCCAAATCAGAGTAAGTGTTCTATCTTGATAATATCTACAGATAAGTTGCCTTTTCGTTGACTAGCTTTTGCCTTTTTACCTATAATGGAAAGAGACCATTGAGCTTTTCCAGTGTGTGTGTAGTCAGACTAGCTGGGGTATTCTGAGATTTTTTTTTTAAAAAAGTAACTTTTCTAAGCTCTGGGCTTCACTCAGAAGAAAATGTAGCCAGCCCTGTTTCCTTGATAGTATGGCAGTGATGATATGTCACTGATGTGGTGGTGGTTGTATGTGTTCAAGTAGTTTCTGATTTATGGTGATCCCAAAGCATACCTATCCGAGGATCTTCTTGGCAAGATTTGTTCATAAAGTTTGCCATCCTCTGAGGATGAGATGGTGTGACTTGCCCACTGTCACCCAATGGATTTCCATGGTAAGTAGAGATTTGAACCCTGCCCTCTAGAGTTGTAGTACAATGCTCAAATCACTACACCACACCGGCTCTCATATGGTATGGTAGAATAGCATCCCCCGTCCCATGTGCCAGGCACTGGTATCATATTTGCACCATATTATCATATTCGTATAATTTTCTGGAAACTTTCCATGAACTTGCTAATGGCTCACAGACCTGCACTAGTTTGGGAACCACAATGATATGGTATGTGTATAACATAACTCTGTGGTATGTATGTAACCTTCCCTTCAAAAGATGAGAGAAAGATATGATTGATGGGAGAAAGGTACAGTATAAATTAAATAAACAAGTAGTAAATATGTATGTTGTGTTGCATGCACGTCTAAGTATGCAAGGTATGAAATAGCCTCAGCGAAGAAAGCTGTCATGTCATCTCCAACATTTATCATTTGTATTTTTAAACATCTTAGCTATCCTTGTGGAGTTGGGGGGAATACCATCTGAACATGACCTTCAGAGTGTTCTCTTGTAAACTGTATGATTTTGTAAATCCAGTGATTCTGTTCCAGGCTTTTTCCCATTCTGCAAGGCCAATATTTTGTCCTTTATCAGTCACCCATTCTACCATATATTCTTTAATTACTTCCTCTTCCAGGTCAAATCTGTAAATGATAAATGTTGGAGATGTCATAAAGAAAAGGGTACTTTTTTTCATCAATGGTGGGGATGCAACAGAACGCAGAAATTTTGGTTCATGGTTCATGCAGTCATTCAAAAGGTATTAG
Source organism: Iguana delicatissima (assembly GCA_948472985.1). Lineage (NCBI taxonomy): Eukaryota > Metazoa > Chordata > Lepidosauria > Squamata > Iguanidae > Iguana > Iguana delicatissima. The sequence goes on along the minus strand of CAOKZL010000163.1, from coordinate 2,035,268 downwards.
AGATAAAGCTTGATTTGGATCCTAAATTGTTCCTATTAGGAATAATTGATTTAAATCTGGAAGGGGGTGATTGTAAAGAGAGGTTAATATGGCATATGGTCACAACATCCAGAATGGTATTTGCTAGGCATTGGCAGAAGGTATCTATCCCGTCTAAAGGGGAGTGGTTGGAGAAACTTATAGAGGTGATAGAAGTAGATAAATTAACATGTTTGTTAGAAAACAAACCAGGTCATAAATTTCTCCAAACATGGCAGCCATTTACAAATTATTTGTAGAGGGTAATGTAAAACAATGTGTATGTACCAAGCATGTACAACTGTGTAAAATGTGCTTTCATTATATATATATATACATAAAACAATTAGGAAAAAAGTCATCACTGGAGATAAGAAACAGAATGTGTAAAAATAGAATTTACTGTGGCAATAAACTTACTTATGTACGGTATTATTATTATTATTATTATTATTATTATTATTATTATTGGTAGTTTTGATTAGAACATGATTTAACTAATTGAGGGTTAATATATAACTTGTTTGAAAGGTTAGAGGAATGATAATGAATAATTATTGATGAATAGTAAATAATGAAGAATCAATGAGTGATTAACCCTAGAGTGTTTCAAGATCAAACTGATATGAAAACTAAATGGAATTCTTATGGGTATATAATAAGATTCGAAATTGGTCTAATCTGTGGCACTGACAGTATGAGAAGTCAATTTTAATGTAGTAGTGGTTGTTTCCTTTGCTGTTTGTTTTGCTTTTTCATATCTTCTTATCCTTTCCCCCTCATTTCCTTTTTATCCCCTTTTTTTCTTTTTCTTTTTTCTGCAGAACTTGTCACATCTGTCATTGTTATGTAGATAGCGAATATTCATTTCTATCATTTTCTTCAATGGACATATTATCGTATTATTGTATTATATCCTACCATGATATGTTTCTGGATGTGTTTGAACTGCCATCTCGATATGTACTACTATGTTTGTTAATTCATATCACACTTTAAATGAAGACAATAAAAATAATATGGAGAAGAAGAAAAAGAGAACTTGTCATGTGAACTCTGGTTTGAACCTGCACTGTCTCAGAGGAATTGAGTGTTCTCTATGTGGCCCGGGTCCAGCACCGACCAATGGATGTAACAGCAGCCCACAGATTCATTGAGTAAATTAACTGTGTTAAAGTCCCAGAAGTTCTAAAAAGACTGTTTCATTGGGCTGGGTGCTGGAACTGGGCTATGAAGGATCTTTATACTCTGTTCCTGATGTGACTGCCTAAAGATGATAGTACTGGGATGTATACACACTCTGCGGCCTGGCTTCAAATCTGGCTACTTAATCAAGGGTGGGACTTGTTATTGAGAGGTGTACCTAATAAGCTTGATCTCATAGCTTGCCTATCAAGCATGCTCCACAGCCTGTTAGTGTCCCTCCTGTGTCAAAGAAGAGGCCAGAACTGCATATATATGTCATTATGGAGGCTATGGTTGTATTGGCCTTTGCAGTAGATAGTTTTGCTTTTCCCCTTAAGATGTAGCATTTATATCATAGCTTAAATGCATACATAACAATACAAGGATCAATACAAGGATTCCTTGCTAGGTTAGAAAAAGGGATCATTTTAGTCAGAAGCTGGCAATGATTCATTAAAAATTAAGCTGCCACCTCTGATTGGTTAAAGATAACAGCAATAGTTAAACAGCACTGATGTTACTTTTGAATAATCATGAATATTTTGCATCACCTTATGATTGGCCATTTTAAAATTATGTTTAAATTTTATTCTAATTTAACAATTTAATGAATCAACAAATTAATCTTGTAAAATTCTCTTGGCAGGGGCACTTTAACCTCTTTAACCATTTAATTTATTTTTAATGGTTTAACATTAATATGTTAGTGCTAGGTCTTTAACGTTTACAAGCTCTGGCTTTAGTTTAGTATGCATGATGACACATACCCTACAAGTGTCCTGATTTGGCAGAGACGGTCCCAATTGTTGTGAAGTGCTGTCTCACTTCTTCAGCTGCTTTTTCTTTCTTTTTCCTACTTTCCCCCTTTCCCTACTTTCCTATACTTCAGAATATAATTGTAAAACATAGTCATTTTTTTAAATTGGTTGTATGGTAAAGTAGTTTGAGCATTGGCTATGACTCTGGAGATCAGGGTTCGATTCCCTGCTTGCCCTTGGATGCATCACACACACTCAGCCGGTGATGTATTTAAGTCTTTTACTCTAAGTCTCAAGTTGAGTCTCAAGTCCTTGCAAGATACTTTCGAGTCAAGTCTCTAGTCAAGTCTCAAGTCTGGGAACCAACTTTATACCCCAACCTGTATTCCAGAATTTCTGGACAGAGTTAAAAGTCAGTTCTAACAATTTAAATAGAGTTGGTCCTCTACTTTTATGATTTTGCCATCTGCAGCTTCAGAAGTGGAGAATAGGATCCTTCTTACTCCCCACTTGTAAAGCTGGAGGCTTTTTCAGAAGTGGGGAATAAGATTCTTCTTATTCCCCATTATTGAAGATCCAAGAACTTTAGAAGGCAGGATCCTTCCTCCTCAAGACCACTGCCTAACATATTTTCTGTTCCCCTCTGAGATACGTACCCTGCACTCTGGGTATGAGTCTTGCCTTCTGCTCTTAGGAAGAGTTTTAGAAATCTCCTGTATGTAGTGGGAACAGGTTGCTGAGTAGACCTCAACCCCACCTCAAGCCCACTGCCGAACCCATTTGCTGTTCCCTCTGAGAAATGTGTCCACACATCGGGCTTGAGACAGATAGTCATGTGACACTAAGTTGTAAGGTTTCTAGATGAATGTGTTTTGTTACTGAACAAAGTGCAGCAAGTCAGTCACTAAAAATATGCAAGTTTCAAGTGAAGTTGAGTCAGTGTGTAATTTTTGCTGAGTCAAGTCCAAGTTGAGTCACTGAAGTGACTTAAGTCTGAAGTGAGTCTGAGTCTATCAACTCGAGTCTACATCACTGCACTCATCCCCAGAAAACCTTGTGGTAGGTTTGCCTGAGGGTTGCCATAAGTCAGAAAAGACTTGAAGTTACACAACAACAACAAGTTTAGTACTCAAAAATTGTTTGCCTCTGAACGTGGATGTTCTATCTACAACTGTGCACTATGGCTTTGTCTCATCCTTTGTAAAGGTCTATTACATTAGTAATAATGATTACCTTCAATGTACTGAATTCTAGAAGTCACTTACATACCATGTTTAATCTGTTTCCTTTTACCAGCCCTAACCTTTCTGCCAGTCAGTTCTACTCTTATAAAAGATAAAAGGGTGAATGTCTATAATTTGCAGTTCCAAGTTTTAATTCAATGCTTTGTCTTTTTTACTCCTTTACCTAGGGACAACAGAGTGGAAAAAGTGGAAAAACTAAGGGGGCTTGGAAAATTTTTCAAGAAAGGAAAATTCAAAATGAAAAATGCACAGTCGAAAGAGAATTTACGGTATGTAATTTTTGTGTGGGGCCAAAGGACAGCAGTTGGTTAAATAATGAAGGTGATTGTCATTGATCCATTAGCTGATGTCAGTCTCTATGAAAAACATTTCATGTTTTGAAATGTGAAGATGCTGTAGAGCCAAGTCACAATATTGAGCAGACTAGAAATTCTGATCTTCTGTAAAAAGCTAGCAGAGTAGCGGCACGCTCCACATATATAACTACTGGAGCAATAAAATGGCTATGGTTGAAACTTGTGAATGACCAAAGCTGCCATCCTAACCAGAAACTAACTTCAGCCCCATCTATTTGAATAGAAAGAGTTTGTCTGTGGGATAGGACATATTTTGAATCAGAAGAAATGGTGGAATTTAAGTAAGGAGAAAGAAATTTGAATGTGAGCAAGCATTGATGAGAGGGTGGGAAATGCTTTGATCAAAAGTATGGGCAGAATTTGAAGAACTGCCTGCTCATGTTCTGTTGAGTGAGAAACATTTTTCCTTCTCTTCTGTCACTTTTTTAAAAGCAAAGCTATTTCCTATATGATTGATTTATTGTAGGTGTTAATTATCTATATTAACATTACTGATTATGGTTAATTAACAGGTGCAAAGGGACATTTGCTGACAATTAGTTCTAACATGTAGCTTCTACAGTGTATATGTGTGTGTCTGAGAGAGAAATTTCTTTTAAGTATTCACTGTAGCTGCATGCAAACAGTGAACCCATGTTGAAATGGGTCATTTTTGTTTTGTTCTTCTTCTTTGTTTTATTTATTGAATAAAAACACAAAACACAAATTAAAAAAGAAAAAGAAAATAAGAAAAAAGAAAGCATATATAAAAAGACAAAATAACACAGAACAAAACAGTACACAAAACAGAACAGTACGTACACAGAACAGAACAGTACGTAATAATAGTACCAACAAAGAAAACCATAAATGTCTATCTAAACTAACAAACAGTTAACTATACACAACTAAAAGATTGGTTCCTGCTGTTACTCTGTTTACTGAGGGTCCCGTGAGGGACTCCAAACGTGCTCAGCTATTGGTGGGGAAAATTAGCTCAGAGCACAAGTTAGCACCACGAGAGGCAGGGCAATGCAGTGGAATCTTTAAACCCAATGTCTACGGGGTCAGGCCAAGCCAAGAAGCACACCAAATATGAAATAATAACTGTGGTTTTATTAAATACAAGCAGACAGTGTATGCAACACACTCACACAAGTAACTATAGAAAGTAAAGGTGGTAGTGGTACAGAGGAATTTTGAGAGGGATTGTTGAATTAAGTGACACTACACCTGTCCAAAGCCCAGGGTAGATCACTGCGGAGGTCTGTAGGTGTGTAGCCTCGGAATGAGACTGAGGGGAAAGCTCATCGGATAAAGCGGCAGCAAGGCTGGATGGTAGTTCAGAGCGATCCGAGGGAGGTCTCAGAATCAGGGGTTTTTATAGGGAAAATATGACCGTAGGTTAGTCTGTACTTGGGTAAGAACAATGAGGTTTGGGCATGAGACAATGTCTCTGAAAGGTCAGAATTTAGCATGCTTGAGTTAGTTCCGAATCGACAATGGAATGGCCAGTATGCAGATGCCACGTACTTTACAGTTAAGCGTCTTACTTGCCAAGTTGCCTGCTCGGGCAGGGAGCGCTTTGTATTAGCGTGCATCCTTAATAAGGTGTTTGTCTAGGGAGGTCTCCTAAAGCGATGATCCACCTGAGTCTGGCCTGCCTGGGTGGAGAAAGGAATGTTCAGCAATCAATGGCCATGCCTAGTTCTCTGCTTGTACGGGGCCCCCGCAAACACTTGGCTGAGGGTGGCAGAATGGGGCTGAATTGTGATATCAAACATGATATCTAATATCCTTCAAAGTTGGGCTAGCAAACGGTGATAACGCTGCTGTGAGAAAGCATGGGGGTGTGGCTCCTAGTAGCTGAGTAGCCTAGGAATAGAGGGTGATCTAATCCGATTGGCTGTCTGACCACATAGCCAGAGGAAGGGGCTATGTGGGAGAGATATCAGATAGCACATGTAGACTGGGAATCTGGGAATATGTTATTCCTTCAGTGAGCTTCATAGTCAGAGCATCCAGTAAACCAGAAGAGGGTTTTCTGCAAGAAGGATAGCTTCTCAGAAGTCTGGTGTAGGGCAGAGAGTAACCCAGCCCCCTCTGAGAGTGGAGCCCTGAGTGGGGAAACAGGCCCTTGTGCTGGGAGCCAAAGGAGTGTGTGAGTGAAAGCTCGGTTGAGGAAACATTGAGGTGTTTGGAGAATATAGTTAAATACCTATGAGAAAGTGTTATTTTGTTTGAATCTTTCGGAATCCTCAATCCCTTTTCCCTCCTTGGGTTTTTAATAAAGATTTCATTCTATTTCATTCTATTTTTCTATAAGTAGCAATAGCAGTTACATTTCTATACCACTTATCAGCGCTAAGCAGTCCCTAAGTGGTCTATAATGTGTTTAACTAATTGTCCCCAACAAACTGGGTACTCATTTTACTGACCCACGGAAGGATAGAAGGCTGAATCAACCTGCAGCCCTGCAGGATTGAACTTACAATGTTGTGGATGCAGTACTGGCATTTAACCATTGTGCGACCAGGGCTCTTAATTACAGCTTCCAGAAAGTGTTTTCTTCTGTTTCATTTTAAGAACATGCTACCACAGGTTATCCATTCCTTCTTGGAGTGACCATTATTTAGCTTTGCCCTTTATCCACAAAGGTTGTGGGTTTTTAGGGAAAGCAAAGATGTGGCTAAGTGTGGGAAGAGAGCCAGGATCTGATCATAAAGATTAAAAGGGGTTCTGCTTTTCTAATGAGGGAGAAAAGATAGCAGGCCTGGTTTGTCTGTGCCCTGGGTTAGCCCAAGCAAACTTTACTAAGCAAGACTTGCCTTCCCTTTTGTGTCCACTCCCCACAATCACACCCATCCACCCTGCCCCAACTGCAAAAACAAGTACTAATCCTAGAATAACTACTAATCCAAAAAGTCAAATTATAACTAAATTTAATATTTGTTGCCTAAATTTATTTCTATGATAAAAAGTAATTAACTTACTAAATTGATTTGTACTTTGTAGTCTTAAGTAAATTGTTACTTTATTAATTCTGATTTAATTGGCAAATACCTTATTTTAAAATGTAATTACTACTTAATTAAACTTAATTACTACTTAATTGATTATTAAAGATTAAAATTAATAATTATAAAGTATTTATAACACTCATAGTAAAATTGTTCTATTTCTTCACTAATTAATTATAATTTCATTAGAATAACCTTACTTTTTTACAATATAGATAAAAAATATTAGTATAGCAACAAATTAAAATCATCTATGTTTTTTTAGAACCATTCATATAATGGCAGAACACATGAACCTCTAAACATAAAAAAAGATATAAGCTGCAAGTTCAAAACCCCGAAATCATCAATTCACCCTCATTTTCTATTACTTAATCAATTAAAAATTTCCATTCCATAACAAGATCTTCTGTAAAACCTTGCTATTTTAGTCTGGTTGTAAGTTTGTCCTTTCCACTATTGCCATCAATTTGTTAAACCGTTCAGTGATAGGGGGGATTTCCATTTTCTTCCAATACTTTGCATAAACTACTGTCTCTGCCAATAACATATATTGATACAATTTCTGTTGTCGCTTGTCATAGCTGGTATCTTGTTGCCAGATTCCTAGTAGAAATAATCCAGGACTCTTACTGATTTGACATTCAGAATTTTTTTAATCATATTTTGTATTGTCCTCCAAAACTGCTTAGCTTTATCACAACTCCACAACATGTGATATAAAAATCCAATATGGTTTTGGCACTTTCAAAACTATTCTTCATCTCTTGGTGTATCTTTGAAAATCTTTCTGGTGTAAGATATCAGCATGACATCATTTTATAATAATTTTCTTGTAAATCATAGCAAAGTGTATTTTTAATTTATTTGGTCCATTGTCTTTTCCATTGGTTTATGGATGTAGTATATTCAAAATTCTTTGTTTTTCTTCTTCAGCAACCTTTCCCGTTCTGAGCCAAACCTAGGTAAGCTTACATTCTGGTAGTGATACTTCCTCCTTTGAGGACAATGTGTCTTCCTTTTGTGGTACTTTGCTGCTGCTGCTGCTGCTGCTGTTGTTGTTGTTGTTGTTGTTGTTGTTGTGTGCCTTCAAGTCATTTCCAACTTATGGCAAATCTATCATGGGATTTTCTGGGAGCTGATAGCATGTGACATACCCAAGGCTACCCAGCTGACTTCCATGGCTGAGTGGGGAATCAAACCCTGGTCTCTGGGTTATAGTACAACACGCAAACCACTATACCATGCTGGCTATAAGTACTTTGCTATAGACATACCTATTTATACCATACGTAATTCCTGCTTGTTTTAAATGGCCATAGTGGTTGGCCACCAAAATTCAGTAAAGTGACTTGCCTTATAGGCAAGTGGCCCCAAATTTATTTCACAGACTTGGAGCACTTTGATGGTTGAGTTTCTCACAGCTGTTCCTTCTTTCTGTGATAAAACGTACTCTGTGCATGGACAGATGCTGTGAAATTTTAGACAGATTGAACTTCCAATTTTTAGACTAAATGGGTTTGTGTTGCAAGATCTGATAGTCTTTGCTACACTGTGAATTGGTGATGACAGAGTTTGCTTATTTTGACCTCTTCTCTCCATTCCTTGAGGTTGTATGAGACTGTAGGTTTGTGACTGGGGCTGTTTCCTGCTCATTAGTCCTTGCACGGAATCAACGAATCTTTAGATGCTTTATAAATGTTAAATAATATATTGTTTGGCTTTGTTGACAGCTATTATAGCCCAGGAAACTATGGTGTACAACAATGTTGACACAGAACAAACTGATGCAAAGTAAGTAAATAATAGTGAAGAAGGGTGATTTACTCTCATACACAACACTTCTCTTGGAAACATTTCTTTTAAGATCTGTACATTTATAATGGTCTTAAGATGTATTTGTGAGTATCCTGGGGGATATTGATGCAAAATAATAGGACCAGAGCTCAATTTTGATCCAGATCTGCCCTTCAGTTTGGCATTCTGCTCTGAAATTTGTCCCTACATGTTTCTGCAGAGACTGTAACATAAATATTGTAGCTCTGGACAAATTTATGCTAAGGATCCACTACAGATCCACTGTTTAAGAAAACATAAATGCACATTCTTTTTATGGAACTTGTAGTTCTAAAGGACAAAAGGGTATTTAGAATGTAAAATTATTAGTACTCCTGCCACATCATAATTTCCCGCAACCTTTTGTAGGGGGATGTAATAGATAGCCTGAGATAAAGACCAATATATACTTGTAGTATAGACTAGAGTTGCCAGGTAAAATAGAGGAGAGGGCACTTGTGTCTGAATGGTTATGTAAGAAGAGAGAATTTCAGCAAGTGCTGCTTGCATGAGAAATGTTAAAGGTACAAGAGCCCTGTCTCTTATTTTTCCTGACAATCCTAATTTAGACATATACTATAGACTGTTTTCCCTGTACCCATGTTAACTCTCCATGTTTTAACCGATGTTCCATTGACAGTAAGCTCTGTCCTTAAAAGCCTGGAGCCAGAGATGATATCAGCTTGGCTCTGCTTCTGTACCAAGTTCTGCTCTAACAAGTGTGGAGATATAGAGAGAAGAGAGGTTGGGAACAGTCGTCCAAGCTTTCCCCATTCTAATAAGAAATCAAATTATCAAGGAGTTGTACACACACAGAGCACAGGTCAGCAATGGATCTTCTGGATCATCCACTGCAAACAGGCATTGAGTGAAAGAAAAAGCAAAACAAAGGTGGGCTGGATTTCAAAAGACAGATTGGGCTCAGGCATTGTCCTGAAGTTAGTGGACTGATCTTTTTATGAAGAGGCCATTTTTCATTAGTGTCTTTTCTTTTACAGACCAAGTGCTCCCACTGCCTGAGTGGGAAGAGAAGCACTTTCACAGCCCTCATTTTTGCTGCTGCTGCTTCTTCTTCTTCTTCCGCCAGCTGCCATCTCCTTGTCTTCTTCTGCCAGCTGCCATCTCCTTGTCTTGCCTTACCCCTGTAGTTTCCTGTACAGAAAACAGCCTTTTCTGTGCAGAAATTTTAAAACTTTTGTCTTATATGTACAGTAATTTTTTTTATTTATTAACAAAAAGGAAAAAGAAAAAAACACAAAAAACAAAAAGAGAACGCATTATATACAAACAAGCCAATATCATATGTATAGTAATATTATTTTCTTCCCAAAAACGCAAATGTCTGTCCCAAAAAACCTTACATGCATTTTTCATGCAGCATGAATGATGGTGATGATGGTGACAATAACGATGACGATGATGTACAGGAATTTTTTTTCTTCATGTAAAATGCCCTTTTTTGCACAGGCAAACAAAAGTACATTTTAAGAATGAAATATGTCCTGAACTGTGAATAGACTTTGAAAACTGTGCAGTTTTTAATAACTTTCTTCTGTCCTGGAGAAAAATGGTAAAAATTACTAATTCTTTCCAGTGAAAACAAATTTATGAAGATTTGCATCCTTAAATCCTAACCTTCAGTGCTTCAGTATTGAGATATTTTACCTCTGCACACAAATCTTATTGATAAATTTTTGATACTCTCTTTGAAAATCACTAAGCAGACAGCTAGTTGGCATGCAAACAGTTATGTGGCTGCTACTATGTGTGCTCAGGGACATTTGTCTTCATTAGAGATTCAAGCAAAATTTATTACATTCACATTTTAATTCAAACTGACTTAAGTCATATTTTCTGAACTAATACATGAACGGAAATACAATTGTTTGATTTTTTTTCTCACTTCTCTGAATGTTGCAAAGCAGTTCTCTGGCTAAGAGATGTTGACATTTGACGAAACTGCCCTTAATAATACAGATGTTTATGAAAATAGCATACCAAAAAAAAAAGGAACATTTAGTGAAAGTGCTGGCAAAAATTCATATGCTATGGAGAATCATAAATGAAAATGCATAAAAATTTTCATGCTGACATCAAATATATACCTACATACCTGATAATACAGAAATTGGACTGAATTATTTGTGTTTTTTAAAAAAGTGGATATTATACATGGCAAAGCAGACAAACTGTTACATCTCTAGTCCTCACAGGTAACAAAATCAACCCAGAGTATAAAGAAAGTCAGCTGTGGATTTTTGTGGTGATGTAAGTCAGGCTATTAAAAAAGAATTGGTTCTTTAGCAGTATGAGAATAATTGAATACTAAATATAAAAAAGTCTTTTCAAGGAGCAAAAGTTCACATAGCGTTCAAAGAAAAAAAATAATCTATTTTATGGTTGAATTTTTAAAAAAGCACTACAATCCTTGTAACTTTACACCTGGATGAACACTGCTGGTAGCACGGCTAGTAGCCTATTGAACTGCCAGTCTGTGTGCTCCTGTAACTACATGATTCCTATTTGATTTTTTTTTGTGATTCAGTGGTGTGTGAAATGAAGCCTCTTGTCTGGGACATCTTGCTTGATCTCACTGATACTCATTGTCTCTTTGGAACGTCAGCATTTTGCAGCTTCTAGGTCACTGAGAAACCAAATCCTCATCACCAACAGGAAAAGAATGATACTAATAAAAACTGAAATTTGAAATTCCATGTGTCAAAAGAGATAGATTGCGGGAGGAGCAGTGATGATGCAGAAGCATCCTGAGAGAAATGTTGGGTGCTCTTTCAAAGAGTCAGGAATAGTCATATCAGTTGAGATCCATGCTGACAGTGCATTAACTCCATCAGTGTATTTATGCTGAAAGTCTAGGAGAGTGAAGGCTGCACCAGGGCATCTGGGCACACATCCATTCAGTGGCCTTTGGGGTCATTGGTGGCAGAGCAACACCCAAACATCATCAAACTACCATTGCACAGTTGAGGAAAAAATATCACACAAGGCAGCACTGACTGTCCCCTCCTGCAATGTCCAAGACTGTATTTACTGGTGTAACCCCCAGCTATCACACTGGAAATCCCAAAGGAGGATTCCAGCTGTTATTTTTTAAAACAAACCCATTCTGCACATCTTTGTTATGAGCAACACCCAAAGCAATACATTGACAACAAGAGGGTGTCTGGCATGGTGTTCATGTTGGTGAACAGTATTTCCAGCTGGTATATTGCAGGAGTTCTTCATGGCACAGATAAAAATTAGATAGAATATATTGACTGGAACATACACTAGTCTTAAAATAATTGTTTCTTTTTCTATTGCATTAACACTGTCCAAATGCTAAACCTAATGCCTAAATCTAGTACTATACCAGCACAACAGAATTTTCTCCTCCTGCCCTTCCCACCAGACCCTTTAGTGCCATCCAAAAAAACCATTCCAGGGGGTTCCCAGAGAAGGTTTGGGGAACCATGGGGAAGTGTAAGTTGTCTCCTTCCCAATTCAGCTGCTGTCCATCAGAGGATCCTCCCTGCACTGGATTTGCCCCTAAATAGCCTCTTTATAGTGCAAATATGTGCATTTTTAGTCTTAAGTGAATCACACTGGATGCAATTAGATTTTATGGCATAATCCTATACACATCTGCTTAGAAATCTCATTTGGTTCAATAAGACTTAATCTTTGGTGAGTATATTTAAGATTGCAAATCTCTGGTCACATTTGGAAAGGACTGTTAGAGTAACTTGAATAATTACAACCATACACTGTGCTTGTAAACCATCTCATGCCCATTTACTGATTTATCATATGCATAACCTTTCTTCTTAGCTCTTCACCGAGGAACTTCTTCAAAGTCAAGAAATATAATTTAGAAAAGAATAGCAAGATGTCAAAAGAAGAAAAGTGGTTTAGAGAAAAGTTCATGGTATGTGTCCTTTGGTTGGTTGGTTGGTTGGTTGTTTTTTAATGGAGCTGTTGGAAGATGTTGGCATGGTAACATGTTGCTCAAATGAACTATTGTGTGTGTGATGCATGAAACTATGTTATGCAATTTATCATCTCCTTCCCTACATAGAGTTATGAGTAGCCACATTCCAAAAAACTGTTCTCTTTAAATTATGTTGTAATTAGATGCAGACAGCAAGTCCTATCAGTTTCCAAGGACTCTAAGCTTTGGATAAAACTATGGACTGTAGAGCACAGCAATATTGCCTTTTATGGGGCAGAATTAAACCAACCAACATATTAAACCAATATTCTCTCTTTTTTTAAAAAAAAAATGAATATAAGACTCAAACAATCCTGTTATTTTTCTTAGTTCATGCAACAAAGCCAGAGTTATCACGTTTCAGTTTTGCCCATTTTACAGAAGTGTACAAAAGTAATTTGAAACATAAACAAAATTGCTTTGAGACTGAAAAAAAATGAGAATTTTTTTTCTTTGCGTTTTCCTGTTTACTCTGCAACTACAGACCAAACCAGGATTTATATCCCTACTGAATATTTTTTCTCTTCTCTTCTCTTCTCAGTATGACAAGGAGATCACAGTAATTAATACAGCAGTTGCACACTGCTCAAATGCATCAGCTAAAGGAAAACTTGACTTGAAGATCACAGCTGGAGAACAACTTGAAGTCATTGATGTTACTGAAGGGAATCAATTAATATGTCGGAATTCTGAAGGCAAATGTAAGTTTTCTACAAAACTTCCTATGTTGTAGTCCTATATTCCTATGTTAAACTGAGTTAGACCATTGATCCAGGTATCCCAATGTTTCCAATATTTTCAAAACTATCTGGCGATGGCTTCTGGGGTTTGAGGCAGGATTCTGTCCTAGCCCTAGTTGGGGACTGAACCTCTGTATGTGACCTCCTGCATGCAAAATATGCACTCTATCACTGACGTACAACAAAGAGCACTGCTTTAGACTTAAGCATAAACTGAAAAATCTGTTATTACAACCCACAGAGTCAAAACTGATCACTGTGAGTGCTGTAGAGAAGCAGAGGCTGGAAATTTGAATGTGTAAATGACTCAGTAGATAGATAGATAAGCAGGCTGGCCAGCCAGCTAGCCAGCTGGTCGGCCGGCCGTAAATTCTGTGCCCTTCAATTTCTTCCCAAACTGAGAAACTGGGCCTTTGCTGAAGCTAGAAAGTGATATGCTGCCCCATATGTGGATCATTTACTTGAGTATGCATGTGAATGACATTTCTCAACTGGAAAAAAATAATTTTAAGGCATATATTTGTACAACTTGTATGTATCTATATAAAACTATGAAATAAATTCATTTATGTAACTATATTCTTTCTTTCTTTTGTCTCTAGATGGCTATGTGCTATTAGAACACTTGAATTTCAGGTAAAGTTTTAAAAAATGCCTAAGTTGATCCCTAGAATTCCATAGTACTCCTCCCCGCTCATTTTTCCTAGAAGAAGAGACAACTGGGTTTGTTTTGGTTTAGTGTGAGGAGATGTAGAGATTGCTCTCTCTTTGGATTTTAGTTATATTGGGCCCAGCTTCAATAGAATTGTTGTCTTTTTATTTTCCCTTTCCCACCTTCTCATTTAGTGGAGTGAAGAATGTGGCAGTTTCCTAAAAAGTAGCTGGATAGATGAAGTTCCAAAACAGTTGGCACATATGAATAATTTCAACTCACCTATATGTGAAATTTTACCACTGAAACATGAGAGCTCCTTCACCATGAAATAGATTCCTTCACAGAGTATCTCACATCTATGTATCACGCTTCATAGGTTGTTGGACTGCAACTCATCTGGTAGTAGCTGTAGTCCCAGAACAATTGGAAGGCAACAGGGCCCTTATCCACCAGAATTTGGATTGCTATGCTGTTATCATCTTGTGTGTCAGTTTTTAAGTTAGAGGTGTAACCCAGGCCAGTTTGAAATGCAACCTTTCTTTATAGTAAGAAATCAGTATTCAGAATCCATATGGAAAGCTGAAGTTGACTTCATGTTCTTGCATGTTCTCTCCTATAACAGGCATTAGCAGTGTGTATCTGAAGCACCACTAACTTTTCGTAATGAACTAAGGATGCACAGGCTGAAACTGTGAACTAGTGGAAGTATCTTTGCATGGGGAAGAAAGCAACTAAATGGTTTATGGTAAACTAAACGCTATGCTTGAATTCTTCAGCGAGTGGGATTTAATGGATGCCAGTTGCTTGAATGATTGTCACAAAATGAATATGATTGTGTTCAAGAATTGCAAGTCCAAAGTAGTTTGTTCTTCAAACTCATGTTATGCTCTGGCTGGCTTGATAATCTAAATAAATGCTGGGATGCAATAAATGTCACACACTGGGAAGCCTTTGCACACATAGGTGTTTTACCAAATTTTCATTCCAGCTGCAACCCTCAAACACTGGAAGATCTTCCAATGATACTAATTTCCCTTTTGATTATGGAGATGAATAATCTGAAATGTCCCTATGTGTGTATAGAAGTGTTGTAGTTCTTTGGATCATGGCCAGCATAAAAGCAGTTTATATTCAAAGCAGTATGCATGTTCTCGCTACTTTGTGTTGTGTGTGTGTGTGTGTGTGTAAAAAAGGAAAAGAGAATAAGCAAATGCTAGCACAATTCGGAATGTAACACTTGGCATTTGTACCCAACTCTGTATTAGGCTTGCACCCTGACAAAGTAATTTTAGATGTAAATAAAGCATAGATTGGCATTTAAAAGTGGACCTTTTTTTTCCTGAAAGACTCTCTTGCCATTTGTACTTACAAAATAAAATTGTAACTCACTTTACACAATTGACCTAAGCAATTGATCTAATCTGTAATATGTATCCTGGACTGCTATATTATCAGTTTTATCAGTAACTAGCTTGAAAAGCAAATCACATGGAACAGACACTGCTTGTCGGAACAAATTTCTTTTCCTCTTTGCCGCTCCTCCCAACCTCCAAATCTGTTCTAGAGGGCTAGGGACATTTTGGAACAGAAAGGGATCAGTACAAGAGGAGAATGTAGTACCATGACATGAGCAGATGTTCACCTGCCCAATCATACTCAAGGAACATAGCTTTGCAAAAAAAATTAAAATGAAAGGCTTCTTTTGATTTCACCTGAGATGGAAAGATTTCACTATAGTTGTGCTCACTATGCTAAACTGTCCAAAGAATACTTGGAGTCATAGCACATAAAATAGTGATTTCTGTCAAGTGCAGGAGTTACTGAGGGAAAAAAATGTAATATGGATGAGCAAAAAGGGGACTTATAGAGAGCACAAAAGTTTTGAAAAACAGCTCTTTCCAAGGCTGTAATTTTATCTTAGAAATGACACTTGTCCTTTCAAAAGAGCTGAAGCATGCAAAAATGCAAATGTGCTAGCAAAGATACTGAAATTTTAAGGAGGAAATAGGAACTTCCAGAAATGTAAATGTGCACAAATAGTTCATTGACAGTTTATGTATAGGATTAACTTAATTATGTCAATGTATGTGTCTCTGTATGGAATAAGGCTGCTAGAAAGCAGAATTGTAGGAATAATTATAATGATAGCTTTGTGATAAATATATCTGAATATTTTCTTGAAAATCACATCAAATAGCTGAAATTCTTTTCACTATTACAATTATTTGGAATTTTTTACCAGACATTTCAGTATCAGGGATCAACCAAGGGATGTTCTGTTTGAGAAGAGATTGTAAAAATTATATGAAGATGAAACAGAACTGAACTTACCATAGTTTCAGTGTGCAAAGTATGATTTGGGCTTAGCATCATGTTTGTCCTTGTGTCACCATGTGTTTACTAACAGTTTTTTTTCCCTTTTAAATACAGCTCCCCAGAATCTCAGGCTTCTTTTTCAAATGTTTTCTGATAACAAAGTTACCTCCCTACAGGACTGCGTATCTTTAGCTTTTCAGTACAAGCAAACTGAGGATGTCTTAAGTGTCAAAACTTTAACTTGATCATAAAGAATAGCCCACAGATTTAGCATTTTATAAGATGATCATCTATTTATTAAAGTGCAAATGTCAACCATAGTAATTATCATTACATGCAGTGTGGAACAATAAAATAAAACATTTTTTTCAACAAAGAAATGTATAAATGCTTTCTTTTAATCAGCTGTCATTTAAATAACAAAAGTGAAAGGGCTAGAGGCTATACCTTTTTCAAATCCTGATGCAGGTAAGAGAGTGATCATTTAAAGATAATCAAAGTTTGTTTTCCAATAAACTGAAGTGCAACTGGAAAGCATTTTTGAGAACCTCAAAATTCTCTGCATTCGGACTCTGGTACTAAGAGAGGTTACAGTGTCAAGCCTTCAAGGTCTTCTTTTGCTGACACAGAATTCATGCCTTCCCACACTTTGAATTCCACCAGCCCTTGTGGTCTTTAATAACTTCTGCAAAACTCATTCTACCTTTGTTTCCAATGAGGTATAGTAGCATGCAGAGAATACAGCACACATGTACGCTGGTACCTCTCCTCCGTTGCCTAAACATGCTGATTAGTAGTGTGGTCGGATTCAAAAGCCGGGGAATCATGAAGGATGTAATTCTCCCAAGAGCTGTCGGCAGTCCTTGGGAAATTACTGTCTCCTACTGGCCATGGGGCTTTTGTACTCAGGCACACTGCCACTCAGGATGTGTGGGTGGTAGGAGTGAGGACAGAAGGGAAATAAACAGCTTCTTCTCCCCACATGTTGCTCCTCCTACTCCTCTTGCAAGTTGGGGCAGTGTTTTTGCAAATCCTCACAAGAGACTACAGGAGGATGCTTTTCTGAGCAGACACATCAGCTTGGAAAGGTTAGTTTTTTAAAAAGATCTCACAGCATTTCAGAGGTAATCTGAAGCTTGTCTCATATCTAACACCAGCCTTAATTGTTTGAACAAACATATGTGCTTACTTGAACAAGAGAATAAGCTCCATTTTTACCTAAGAGGGGCCACAATAAATTGTCTTCTAAGGCTTCTTAGAGTCTATGTAAATAGTGCTAGTTATCTAAGTTACAGTACTTCAAGGACATATCGTTATAGCCATGTGA
Source organism: Iguana delicatissima (assembly GCA_948472985.1). NCBI lineage: Eukaryota > Metazoa > Chordata > Lepidosauria > Squamata > Iguanidae > Iguana > Iguana delicatissima. Next base: position 2,017,846 of record CAOKZL010000163.1, on the reverse strand, counting down.
CTTGCAGTTTTGTTTTGCAAACAACAACTCCAGTCTTACAAGTACAGTTGGCATTTCACATTTGTGGGTTTGACTTTCACAGATTATTCACAAGTTTCTTCAATCCTTGCCCACCCCCAACCTCAGGCTCTTCTTTTCCAAGGGAGCCTTCCCTCTTGGCAGTTCCCATCAGGCCACACAGCCCTTTAAAAACTCACCTCTGTTCCTCCTCCTCCACCAGATGTTGCCTGGCCAGCTAAGGACAGCTTATAGGCCAATTTCTCAGCATCACAAATCCTCTCTCAATGCCTTTTCACACACTCAAGGAAGGAGATGGGCAAAATTGAGGACACATAGGGCTACCATGCTTCCCTCTCCTTTCCCTGACCTGGTTTGAACCCTGGATACCTGTTCTCCTCTCCATGCCTTGCCCCCATTCTCACACACACAGACACACATACATTTTGATATTTGTGATTTTTCCATTTTTGTAAGGGTCCTGTGTTGTTAACCCTAGCAAATGTGCAGGGTCAACTGTACATTTTAATACAGAAAAACTGAGTCCACTAGTGTATTATTGGTATCCCTTTCAAGTTTGTTTGAAAAAGTGAAAAGTTCAGAAAAATGCATAGATGAGTATGAAGAGTCTCCAAATAAATTAATGACACAAACACACATTAGATCAGTTAAGGCAACTTCAGCAGGACTATCAAGGCTTTTTTGGAGAAACAAAGGGAGTGATGTGATTTTAGATCTTGTTAACAGTTGACTTGTTCATTAAATATACATATTGCTGTTGAATGCATAGGAAACTGGTTTGAAGGCTGCATTTTAAAGATGGCTTGGAATTTCCATAGCCAGAATAATTAACATTTTATGATTATAGCATAGCCTATGAGCAACTCCAGTTACAGGTCCTTAATGATCCCAGGTCACTTGCAAACAATTACAGGAATTTGCAGCTAGATCTTCCATTTTTATTGAGATAACCTTTTTAAACTGAAGAATCCTTGCCTTTTCTGACCTTGCAACTATTCCAGAAAACAAATCAAAAAAGCTCTAAAACCATTCACTGTTCCTTTATTTACTTATAAACAGGTTTGCTTCTTTATATTATGTCTGTAGCCTATTCCATTAACTAGCAGTCAGAGGCGTGTATATAGGAAGCTACACCATTCCATATTTCTTTTTCCCATTCACTTCAGTGGAATCTCCATGGGTACAAAGAATTTTTTGGGAGCAGCTATTCCATACTTTGAAGTGAATGGGGAATCCTTAATGCAGGGCTTTCCAAATGGTGTGCCGCAACACATTAGCGTGTCGCCTGAAGTGTGTAGGTGTGTTACCTACAATCTTAGAAATGTACGTTATTATTCATAAATCATATATTTTTTAAAATATATGAAAGGTTTTCATGAGATATGTTGTGTCCCCCTACATTTTGTTATTACAATTTATGTATGTGACTGTATCTCTTATAAGGGGTTAGTTTAACCTCTGGTTTGCTAGTAAAACTGAATTACTGTGTCACAAAATGATTCATTCCTAAAAAGTGTGTTACCAACAGGAAAAGTTTGGAAAGCTCTGTCTTAATGTGTTCCCTGTGTATACTGCAATATGAATTGGTACATGTTAGCCTTTTTATGAACGCATGCCTAAATAAATAAATAACAATAAAGCTTGACACACTCATGGGTAACTTGATGTTACATTAGAGAAAGAGGTGAGTAACAAATAAGAGGAAAAGTGTAGCTGAAAAAAGGAGGACCCTGCAATTACCTCTTTCTGCTTAGACATTAGAACACATGATGTTTCCTTGTACTAAATCAGGCCATTTAGTACTTCTTGCTCAGTAATACCTACACTGCCTGGCAGCAGTTGCCCAGGTTTTCAGATGACAGGGACTGAACCAGGGAGCCTCTTTTTCATGCAAAGCATCTACACTACTATGGAGCTACAGCCATTCCACAACAGCATTTCTCCTACTTGTCTACAAGTAGAGTTCTAACACATTTTGTCACATGTTAAGTGTCATTACTGAAGCAAAATGAGTACAGAGCAAGAACACTTTGATTACTTTAGATAATCTGTGCCTACAAAATGGAAGGCAGCATACTATTTTGTAAAATGTGTGAAAAATGAAACTTTTTTGACTGATGCAGCTGATAGAAGAAGGCACAATTTTGTTTTCTACATCTAGTTCACACAAGCCTTATAAACTAATATTAACCAAATATGGACAACAAATTGTCAAAATTCACTAAGATACATTTGTAGATTTAGTCATATGCTGCATTACTTATTGATTATAAAGAAGTTAGTGTAATTTTACAACAAATGCATGAATGACCAGTGGAACATTGTATTTTTCTTATAAAAGCAAAACCCTTGTTTGAAATCTAGTTTAAGGACTACAGTGCTATGAGTCATGGATTAAAATTTTATTACCATATATGCAACCTTGCAAACCTTGCATACATGATCAATCATTTATAAGCATCCCAGTGTTAACTCCTTACAAGTTTGATTGATTCTATGGAGGGGGGAACAGCTCATGGTGTCTTACCTACAACTGATGGTTGAAAATTGCCCTTTGACTTCCAGAGTTTTCAAATCAATCCAGCCTGCTTCCTGGGATAAAATTTTTTACCTTAAAATATTAATGATAGAGTCCAGAATCTATTAAATATATATTAAAATCCTGAGCCTAGAGATCTATTGAATGCACTCCTAAACACCTAGATGAGGCATATCCTTTTCAGAGGAAAAAATTATCCCAGTAATTTTGGCAGATATTTAAATACCTGACAGCCAGATGCCAATTTATCTTTGTTCTGATCATCCGTTCCACAGTGAAGGCATGATACTATGCACTCACAGAAACTGTTCATGGATGAAATACTGTGTGTACTTTTTTCATGTGTGAACCAAGTCTGTGATATAAGCCTTCTGCCCATGCTTCCACACAAGCTGGACGTTAGAAATGACTTAGCACCACTGACAAATGAGACAGATGATGCTTCAATATCTTTCTCCTTAACATGTGGCAATCTCATAGGTTGTTGATTTAATAGGCATCATTAAATGTCTGTTGTGATATTTTCCCCTTGAGTGCATTGCCATTTTAAAAAAAAAAGTAAGGTGCAATATAACTGTGAAATGTTAGTCATGCTTTAAATAAATAAAGGATACATTGTTGCTACTTTCCCCAGTAGCCATACATCCACCTCATACAATAGAGGACCTTATGTACATATTAAAAAAATTAGACCTGTCCTTCAGCTAAGTTCTGCCCAGGAAAACTTATTCTTGTTTACCGTACCTGGAAAAACTTTTTAACAGCCCAGAAGAAATATGAAATAACATTTAAACTGGGAGTAGTAATAACAATGTTGGATGAGATCCTGCATCAGAGGCTATGACAATGATATATACAATTATATGCTGACAAATGTCGCTGACATGATAGTCAATCATGCTAATGAACCATGACAATGCACCACAGGGCAATGTGCCAGATACGCTCCTTGAGCAATGGTGGTTCCCACTGCGCAATGGGTCATATCAGGGCCCATTTCACAACGGGACTAGTTGTGCATCCGGGTAAGTTGTGCATTGTAACTGTTGAACAATGACCACACTGCTGGGTGTGCCTGTGCAATGGTCCCATTGGTGTAGTGATGTCTCTGCACCTCTCCTGGGAATACAAACATTGTGCGATGGCACAATTCAATTTTACACAACCATAAGCCAGTTTATCATGACATAATGTTCCAACAGGATCCCAGCATTTTACAAACAGAGGGCACTTCCCAGCTCTCCTCTCAACTCATTTCAAGTTTGCTGATGGGATACTATTTGTCTTCCTAAGTAGAACATATTTCTGCATTTTGCTATCTTTAAAATATTGAAGAATGAAAGAGTGTGTTTGGATGGGGGATTCACACTGAAGTCTCCCCTGAACCAATAAATTCACGAGGTGAAACTGGGCCAGTGACTTGCTCTTTCTTTCAGCCTGACAGCCTTGCATGCCAGTCTTGAATGCACTGGGGATAAGACAGAATATAAATATAGCTTACAAATAAATAAGGAGTATATTGCTGTTACCATCCGCAGTACCCACACATTCAGCTCACAGAATAAGGGGCTCTATGCACACAGAATTTCTTGAGATCTGGTATCTCAATGAGGTAGAGATAATCTGGAGTCTCAATCAGGCAGTGCTGTGGAGGCCTGCACATATTTCCACAGCCACAGGCTTCCCTACTGTACACATCCCTGTTAAAAGTGGACGTGAGGTCAGTGTTATGATCATCAAATCAGCAATGCACAAAGGGGAATGTTTTCCAACCCAGGAAACTAAGGCCATTTCTGCACTACACTGTTTCAGTGCTTTCATTCCACTTTCAACATCCTATAGAATCCTGGGGCTTGCAGTTTATGGAAGAACATTTAGAGGGCCTCAGTCAACTACAAGCCCCAGAAATCCACAAGGTATTGAAGGTGAATAATAGCACTATAACACAGTAGCTCTCAAGAAAAAAACAACAACTGAAAACGGAGGAGGTCTTTAGGAAAGCTGATGGCATAATAATGTTGGAGAAATTTCACAATTCTTAAGGTGTGGTATTTTGCGGGGAGGGGCAAAGTTTATGTGCAGAAGCTGTTGGTTAAAGCTATGCCAACCGTTTTCTCACTTCTTTAAAGCACTATTTTTAGCTCTGTTGTAAGTTAGCTCCTTTTTTTCTCTGAGGATTTTTTTTTAGGTGATCATGCATGAATATTAAGCCTAAAATTAAACAAAAAAGCAGCTAATACCAATTAAAACAAACTGACACAATTAATGTGTAAGTTCAAAATCCAAACATGCTATGCACAAATTCAAAATCCAAACAAGCTGTAGTGCCATTCACATAAAACAAGAATTTTATCCCTTTAAAAAGAATGGCATAATTGTTATCACAAGTTTAGTAAACCTGATTCTATCAGATAGCCTTCAGAGAATGAAAATGTAAGTTATTCCTTCTTTATCAGTACGCTGTCGAAGGCCACAGTCAATTAAGCTCTAGAGGAACACGAAAGCCCTAAGGTCTGGAATAGCACTGTCAAATTTATGTTTCAGTTTCCATGAAACAGCACACTGAAGGGATTCTATCTACTTGTGATATGCTGGAAAGATTTACTTTATGTTAGAAAGGTAAATTTGGTTGCTGTCTTGTTGGAGGGGAAAACAGCCAGAGCTTCAGTCACGAGGAATATTATTTTAATTAAAATGCAAACTTCAACAAGCTTCTTATATTTCAAGGGCATTGCTCTGTATCAGGCAGGGAAATTCACATGACCTTCCCAAACTGCCTTTTCAATATATTGTAACCTAAATGACAATTCTGCCACCTGTCACTTTCTCTATATTAAAATTTCTCATTCAGTTTAGCTAGAATGAACATAAACCTCTACAGATTTTTCTTTGCCTAAGAATACAGGAATACAGGCCACCCTAATTTCAAAATTTTTTGTTTAACACCATGAACAGATGTTCTAGGCTCAATGTTAAGGCTCTTTGGGAATGAAACATATCCCAAAAAGATAACTAGATTATGGTGCATTGTGGTCTGAAAAGTTACTTGTTGGACTGCACCCCCCAACATTCTCCAGACAGCCACAGTATGTAGCAGGTGATTCTGGCAGCTGTAGTCCAAAATCGTAACCTTTCCAAATTTTCCGGGCTCAATGTAATGCACAGTTCTGGATTGATTATCCACTGCCATGTTGATGAATGCTCACTGCACTGGAGGGAAAACATTCACAAACTAGTGTTAGTGCAATGCCTGTCAAGACTGGCTCTATAAAATACTTGTAAATCTTTGGGAAGAAAGGAAACTGAAATGAACATGGTCATTATATAACAGAAGGACAAATAGGGACAAAGGTAATAGAGGGTGAAGTGAGGAAACAATGAGATGGATATTTTATTATTGGTGGATGCTGAAAGATTTCCAATAACAAGATGCATGGAGAAAAGGAGGCAAGAAGCAATAGAACAATGGAATAAGGACTGAAAGAAGTTGGCGAGAGAAGTGAACAGGTAAGAGGATCACACTAGGAAACACATCTAATAATTTAGCTCCTATTGATACCAACAGTCTGACCCAAATGAGCAGTGAACCCACTAAGGATTCAAGTCACCCCTTTTAAGATAGATGAATGCTCTTCAAAAGTGAACAAAACAATCAACAACAGGTTACTTCTATCTCCTGATGAAGGCAGCTAGGCAGAGTGCTGACTGCTTGGCCTTCACAACAATCACAATAATCCACTTCTCTCTTACTTTTCAGGCTGGTTGTACAGCCTAGTGCCAACTGAGTTGCTGCTGTGGTAGTCACAAAACCACTAATACAAGAACAATAAACAAATGGATTAGCTTTTTCTTCAAGGGCACAGATTAAATGGGGTACAGATTAGACTAAAATCCTATATCTGTTTACCTAAAAGTCACTAAAGTCAGTGAGATTTATTTCTCTGATGACATATTCTGTGAATTGATAAATATTCTGAGTGCCTCCCCTGTGAAAAAAAAAAAAAAAAATGTAGTTCTTTTCTGCTCACCCCATAGTTTCCTTGTAGTGGTATGTATGTGTAGGTCACTGAGTTGGAGGGCAGAGAAGAATCTTGGATCAGAACCAATTAGACTGGGTAACAGGAGAAGAAGAAAAAACGGACTCAGTTTTGAAGGAAGACATATCTGTATGAGATAACAGGATGTTTTTCTCTGATTCTTTCCCCTTCTTCTTTTAAATCTCTCCATTACATCTTCACTGCTACATCTCTGAACTGCATTGGCTTCCTTATAATTCTCTTGCTTTCTCTGCATGCCTGAAACCTCGTATGTGCACTGGGACAGCATAAGTCTCCCTCATTGTACTTATGCCACTGTTGGAGTGTGATGGAGTAGAAGTTGCTCCTTTATCCTGACCTCCTCCCCAGTAGCAGGGGGTTCATTGAGATACCTCTGTCCTTTTGTCTACTTATTGGCTGTGGGAATGCATCTGTGCATTAGACTGGCTCCTTCCACCCCCTACGTAAGACTGCACCTTCTTCCCTGGGCACATGAAGGAACCTGGAACAGTTAGTCAATCAGGAGACATGAGGATGAAGCTTTAGCTGGGAGCCCCCCAAGTCCCTGCACAGCTGTTGTGCAACTAGAGGGCCGGAATAAGGTAGTACTGGATGCCTCTTTCCACAATACCCTCTCAAAGTATATGTACCTGAGTAACCAGGGTCTTTGCTGGTCTATATAACTTTCAGGATTCTGGCTATTAAGAGCTCTCTCTGTCAACAAATGTGTTATCAAGGGACCTCTGTCCTGAAAGAAAACATAATTTTCCTCCCCATCCTACAATTGTGCAACTCTAAATTGGTGTCTCTAACAGTCTTGATCTGTTCTGCAACTGCACTTGAATTAATATTTGTTCCTTATTTAAATAGACAGGTCTTGCACTTTGATATATTCCATGAAAGGCTTAGTCTGTAACAATTGACAGAAGACTAATAATGTAATTAAGAACAGATTGCTTATGGCATATAGTAGGTAGTCTGAACTTAATAATCCCAGGACGGTGAAAAAGCATTGAGCACAAAGTGGTCATGAAAGACTAAAGTGGAAAGAATTTCTTTGGAGAGAAAAGAAACTCCCTAATGCAAAACTTTAATTAAAACTGTGAACCTGCTGCTGTGGGTATAGTTTGGAAAAAGCTGGTGACCTTGTCCTATCACTACCTCTCAAAAAGCTTGTCGGCATTTTAAGGGTTTGCCATTTTATATAGGCTGCCAGTCAGCCTGGGGAAGTTCTGCCTACTCTCTCTCCAAAGAAGGGGAGCTGAGGAACTATTCAGCCACTGTCTGTCACTTCTTGGCAGACAAAGAAGGAAGAGTGCAGTAGTGGGCTTTAGTCCATACATTCTAGGCACTGGTTGTGACTGGAAGATATTATAAAGACAACAGGTAGGATTCCCTTTGGGAATCTATACTTCTGTGTGTGCTTAATCAGCATTGTTCCTGCACATACACTGTTCTGCATAGTTGCTCATACTTTTCATTCTGGTTTATTTCTGAGTATCTACAGCTCTCCCTATGATAAGACATGGTCTGCCAGTATCCAAAATTCTGTTACGGAACTCAGCAAAGGCTTATTTACACTTTGGAACACTAAATGCATATGCACCCTTGATCACATGTTGTTGTTCAAAAAAAATTGCTACTTTCTCTAATTTCACCACAACTTGATAAGAATATAAGAAGACTGGTTTAACAAGTCAAGCAAATGGATCATCTAGCTCTTTGTTTCTCAGTGTTTGGATCTCCATACGCTACTGAACTATAAAAATCCCAGTAGCTGCAGCATTGGCCAGCATGGCTAGGGTGAATGGAAACCACAGTCAACTTCTATGGATCCATAGTTGGCAACCATTGATATAGCCTACTGCTGCTAAGGATAATCATAACTAGCTCTTATATCTTGCTCTCTATGCTCTTTGGAAATAGTTTACCTGTGGAACCTGACTTAATTTCAGGACTGTATTTGGAAAAAAGGGAAGCATTTGTACCTTGCAACTGTTCACTCCCAACAGTCCAGGATTTGTGCTAACTCCCTAAGTATTCAAAAAAGCACTTCCATAGAAGAACATACCATATCACAGCTTGACCAGAGACCTGTCACCAAAGATGTCCCCACTGGAGATGCCTGAGATTAAGCCTGTAAATATTTGCTATCTAGGGCCTCAAGCATTCAAAAATTGCACTTCTTGTTGAACTATGGTCTCTAAGGCTGATTTTGCCTCTTAAAGTCTGCAGAATAACAGCAGAGGTGAAAAAACTTCCAGGTATGTAAAGTGCAAATCAAACCTATCAGTACTGTATTATCTTTGTTTTCTGAAATCAGTTTACTGAATCCTTCAATAGGAATCATCAAGTTTTCAGGAACATTATTGCACAGATATGTTAACAACAGCTAGGGCACTGCAGATTCTGCACCTGCAGTTTCAGATTTTGGCAGCTATTGCATTTTTTTTTATATATTTATATATAACTTTATAGTAGCAACCAATAAGAACTGGCAAATGTTGGAAAGGGCTCACAGTCCTCTTCACATCTGTTTCCCACTCCTCCTACTGCTCTACCACTGCTATCATATAACTTAACACAACTATTCCAAATTCCTTGCAAAAAATAAAGCAAATTTTGCCACTGGAATTACATAAACTGAGCACATTTGCCTGTTTCCCTTAATATACAAAATACAGTGTGTCTACAGAATCTGGTGTTTCCACTTTCAGAATTAAGCTTTCCTTGCTGCAAGTACCCAATTTATCCTTCTTTGTGTGGATTTCAGAATGGTCTGCACCTGACCAAAGAAATCAAGCTTCCTGATGATACCTGTCAACGAGCAAGAGCCATGATGAGACTGGCACACATTTCAAAGAAATCCATGGTGTGGCTACCAAGGCGTGGCGTAACAGAGGATGTGCTCCCTGTCAGGGAGCCAGTGAGAGACCCCGAGAGTGACTGGTAATCAACAGTGGCAGAATCAAAACTCAGTCTTGGTCTGTGCAATCGAGCTGCAGAGCATGAGCGCTGAGGTGTGGAAGAGCCTGATCTTTGCTCCATGACGTCATCTTAAAAGCACAAACAGAAAATTAATTTAAAATATCTGCTCTAAATGATAGGAGGCTTGAGTTCCTTCCTGTTCCTTTCTCTTGTTTTTGATCTGGCTCCTACACTTGTGATGGTTTTTCCTCTGAAAGTGTCATTTGAAGAAGGACACTGGGAGGGGTTTATACATTTTAAGGCATCTCCACACATAATTTTTTTTTTACAAAATGGAACTTGGAAAGTACTTGCAATGGATGGGAAGAAGAGGTAAGATTTCATTCCAAGGGACTAAAAGCATGATGGTCCACATGTATACTTAGAAGAATCCCATTAAGTTAATGAGGCTTAATCTCAGTAAGTGGATGAAGTACGGGAGGTGAACCACCAGCATGCAGGCCTAATCCGGGGATTCCTGCTCCCCAAACACACAAATCCTCTTCCCAAATGCCTGTTCTCTGGAATAGGGGCAATTTCTCAGTTGAGGGCAAGCAGTATGCAGCAGCATCTTTATATGGAAAAGGCCCCAGAAGGGATATTGAGGAGGAAGAGAGCTAGATGATTTCAGAGCCTGGGGCTTGGGGTTCCATCCCACAATTTCATGTGGCCTTCTGCCATGCTCCTGGGGGCAATTTGGCACTAGAACAAGTACAGTCTCTCACCCCTGGGGTATAAGAATGCAGTTGTAGTGAACCAAGGACATTGATCTAACTGGATTGTAGCTTGGATAGTTTATGCACTGGCTTTTCTGAGCTGAGACTGAAGCCATATGCAGGACATTGTCTGCCACCCATAGCAAAATTTAGTTTAACCTTTAAATGAGCTTTCCAAGAGACAAGGAGTATAGGGCCCACACCTTGGGCAGTTCCTTTAAAGGTTACATTAAAATGTAGAGTGAATTCTCTATCCCACTAACATAGGCACTACCTGTCACAAGGATCTGCCACATGAGGAGACTTGAATTTTCATGCATTTTGACCATCATGCCAATGGAGAAACAGTTTTCTGCGCAAAAATTTAAAAAATGTTTCTCCACTTTATTCTAGTGTACAGAACTTAGAAAAAAGTTGGGAGGCAAGAACCAAAGGAAGAACATAAAGCAAACTGAACAACTAACACAACTTTCAGCAATAATAAAAATGAAAATGACATTGAAAGGGTTGTTTCAGGTAGTATTCTTCCAATTGTAACAGAATCTTCCATGCATGGGCAGAAACTTCACCAATGAAAAGTCTGTTATAAGCAGCCTGAAATGGTTTACAATCAGAAAAGATGTGTGTGACAAACCCAGAGGGGAGTGGTAGCCAGCACAGCCGTCCTAGCAACAGAAGGGATTTAATTTCATTGGTTCCCTGACTAAAGAACCCAGGTTAGCCAGAGGTAGAGGCTAGGTGGGTGAATCAGCAGAACAGAAAAATAACAGAAACAGTGTCTAGAAAGAAGGTTCCTTCAGTGAGATGGGGAACAGAGAGAATGGGAGAAAAGCTAAAGGCTTGCTAACTTAGGTCCTTTCCACACCTTACCTTTTAACACTGCTGGGTTGGGGTTTTCACATGAGAAGGCTTGGAAGAAATGCTCTCATAAGCCTCTTGCTTCAGCTCCGCAGCTTCTTCCTGCTCGCACCCCTTCCTTCCTTCCGCAGTGCAGCCTGGGAGTTGTAGGCTGTGCTGGGGCAGGAAGCACGACCGGTGCGGCTCAGGAGGCTTCACACAGCAGGTGAGTATGTCCCAGGCACCTGAGCGATGCGTGATCGTGGAGCATTTTCGGTTTGAAGCCGAAAATGAAAAAATCTATGTGCGCTTCGCGTCAGGCTCTTGAGCATTGCGTAAATGTGAGTACGTCATGCAGACCGCTCCTCACGTTTATGTGACACTCAAGGGGCCCTCTCGCTTCCAAAACACCATGCAAAAAGGGCCTTAGACAAGTGTTTGCCTGTTAAGAGCTGGAAGTTATTTTCTGTTTGATAACATTAATTTGCCCAGTATCTTCCCCTTGTTAGCTCATTTAATAAAGTTTTTTTTAAAAAAGAGCAGCCTCAATACAGTGTTTCTTCAATTTGAGCTCAGTTACACATGCTACCACAAGTGACCCATTCATTTCGGATAAACCTGAAAATGCTTTCCTTATATCCACAAAGGTTGTGGGCTTAAGGAAGGCAGAAGTGTGATTAAGTGTGGAGAGGGAGTTGGAGGTGGTAATCATATAAAAAGGTGCTGCTTCCAGGAAGGGAGAATAACAGCAGGCCTGGTCTGTCACAGCCCTGAATGGCCCAGATCTCCACGTGACAGCATGCAACAGTGTCATCTGCTTAGGGACTGTTGTGGATCTTGGAGTTGAAATTTCTCTTGTACCCACATTAGGTGTCACTAAACCAACCTTCCTTAATCTGGTGACTTTCATATTTGTTAGACTATATCTCCCATTAATCCTCAGATAGCATGACTGCTGTACATCCTAACTAGAGACAATGGGAATTGCAGTATAAATCACTTAGTACACATCACATTAGGAAAGGCATATGAAACTACCACACTTAATATTAGTGATGATTAACAGATTAAAGTCGTAGAACTAGAACAATAATTGTCTAAACAAGATGTTATAAGGTAACTGAAAATTTTAAAATGTGTGGAGACAAAAAGAGATGGCATTTTAAATCAATCCTTCTTCATGTTTGGGGTTTTATTCCACAACATATCCTTCTTACCATCAATACTTTTAAAGTCCAGCAGATAGCTGCGATTGTCAACCTGATAAAGCTGCAAACTCATTTTGACAAAATTTCCCGTCACTGGATTCTTTCTACGAACTCTAAGATGATAAGCATTCACCACCTAAAAGATGTAATTATTGCACAGAAGAGATAATGACTTTTTGGTATAATTTGATATCAAGAAAACAATTTTATCTTTAAAAAAAAGGATGCAATCCTATATATTTCTCTCCAAAAGAAATTGTACTGAATTCAGTGACACTTGCTACAGTCCTGTTCAAACTTATCTGGCAATGAGTCCCAGTTAACTCATTGAGACTTACCTCTGATTACAAGCATGGAAGACTGCAGCCTAACTGGCTTAAATAATGTCACTCTCTTTTTTTAATAAAAAAAAATAATGAGTAATATTTGTGAAAACAAATCATGAACACAAAATAAATTCATTATCTGTCAAGAAAGTGTGTTTGAGAATTTTTAAATAAACAAATGATCAATTTTAAATAAAGACATCATAAACTCATACCTTCCTAGATATATATTTTTATACAATTATTTGAAAAACAGCTTGCCTTTCCATTTCTTGGTCATCAACATTCTCTTTGTCCATACTATGCTAATACCATTTTGGAGATGAGGGGGAAAAAGTCAATTTAGGCCACTTAGGCTATTTCTGCACGAGAGGGGAGGAGTGGTTCACGTGTGTCAGTATTCCAAGAGCAATGTTTTTATACTCCAATTCAGAAACTGTGCTGTCTGCATCACCACCACCCCATTTACATCGTACTACCATGGAGAACAGTGGTTGCTGCATCCGCAACAGAAGTCTTTGGCCACTCCTATTCTCCTCCCTCACCTCGCCCTGTGATCACTGATTGTTCTGGTTTTTTAGAAAAAAAAACACACACACACATTTCTGTGTTGTTACGTTTGTGCATAGGTATGCATGTTCATTGATACGTGGGGAAAAAAACACATCTTAACAGGCCATTACCAGATCTATTCTCTTCCTGCTGTCTGTTTAATGCATGAAGACAACAATGACAGACCCCTGTCCTTTGATGGGTGGAGAGAGATAGGAATGGAAATGAAGGAAGCGACAGCCTGGGAACGCCCATAGCCAGCCACTTCTGCAATGTGAATCGATGCTACACTTCTGCATGTAGGTGAGAGCCGAAGCAAAACCAGTTTGGGAGATTTACATCGGAGTGTTTCCTGTTTTCAGATACAGCGGTTTCTCATTGCAGCGAACTGTTCTAGGAGCTCAAAACGTGTAGAACCATGAGGAAAACTACAACACTAAAACGCTTCAATGTGCACCCGGGAGGGTAAGAATTAGACGCAACTACAATGTATCAACTTCATGTGGAAATGGCCCTAGATAGCATTTAGGTACAGTTCCGTGATGACATTAAGAAAACTTAAGTTGAGTTAAGAGAATTGTCCCCAAACAACCTCTACATGGTTACAGTATTGTTTATTTAGAAAAGAATCTTTGCAACACTTTGTCAGTTCACATACTGCAATTTATTTATGTTGAATTAATAATTGGTCCTAACTATTTTCAGATGTCGTTTGCAAGGCAGTTATAATGTGCACAATATTATAAAAATATGATTTCAGACTAAACATTAAATAAATATATTTAAAGGAAAACAAAAAAAATGAAAAGAAAATAGCATGAACAGGAAGAAAACTTCATCTTTTAATTCACATCCATGTGAATGCAATCAGGGGAAGAGGAAGAGTAGAATCTGATCCATTGGTTCTGCCTCCTTCTCAATGAAGCCTATCAAGATTCCAAACCAAAGAAAGTGCCTATGTGCATACATCAGGCTTCCCTTTACAGACATTCGAAAATACACAGACATGCACACATACAAAGGCATGGACAGTGGAGGGCATGGAAGATAGAACCGGGACTATTTTTTGGTACTACAGCTCCCAGAATCACCCAGCAATCATAGCCATAGAATCATAGAACTATAGCACCACCCAATCCTACCCAACTCCCTACCATGCAGGAATACACAATCAAAGCACTCCCAACAGCCTTTGTTTAGAAACCTCCAAAGAAGAAGACTCCACCACACTCTGAGGCAGCGTATTCCACTGTTGAACTGCTCTTACCACCAGGAAGTTCTTCCTGATGTTTAAGCGGAATCTCTTTTCCTGTAGAGAAGGTTAAGAGGGCACATGACAGCCATATTCGAAAGGATGTCATGTCGAGGAGGGAGCAGACTTGTTTTCCGCTACTCCAGAGACCAGGACAAGGATCAATGGATTCAAACTGCAGGAAAAGAAATTCCACTTAAACATCAGGAAGAAATTCCTGATGACCAGAGCTGTTTGGCAGTGGAATATGCTGCCTCAAAGTGCGGTAGTTTGGAAGTTTTTAAGCAGAGGCTGGGAGTGTTTTGATGTGTGTCCCTGTATGGCAGGGGTTAGACTGGATGGCCCCTGTGGTCTCTTCCAACTCTACGCTTCTATGACTCTAGTTTGAATCCATTGCTCCATTTCCTAGTCTCTGGAACAGCAGAAACAAGCTTGCCCCATCTTCCATATGACATCCCTTCAAGTATTGAAATATGGCTATCATGTCACCTCTTAATGTTCCCTTCCTCAGGCTAAACATACCCAGCACCCTAAGCTGCTCCTCACAGGGCATGGTTTCCAGGACTTTTACCATTTTGATTGCCCTCCTCTGGAAACATTCCAGCTTGTCAATATCCTTTGCAAATTGTAATGCCTAGAACTGGACACAGTATTCCAAGTGAGGGTGACCTAAGTGGAATAGACTGCTTATTATTGCTTCCCTTGACCCTCAGATTGTATTTCTACTGATGCCACCTAGAATCACATTGGCTTTTTTAGCTGCTGGATCACACTGTTGACTCAAGTTCAGCTTGTGGTCTATTAAGACATCTAGATCCCTTTTACATGTACTGTGATCAACCCAGCTGTCAATCCCATCTTTTATCTTTGCATTTCATTTTTTATGCTTAACATCCTGCCTACCTTATGTTTCTCCGTGTTGAAATTCATTTTGTTAGTTTTGGCCCAGCTCTCTGACCTGTTCAGGTCATTTTGAAATTTCATCCTGACCTCTGAGGTATTAGCTAATTTGGTGTCATCTGTAAATTTGATAAGAAAGTCCTCTATTCCATCCAAGACATTGATAAAGATGTTGAATAGCACTGGGCCTAGGACAAAACCCTCTGGCGCCCTATTAGTCATTTCTGTCCAGGATGAAGGGGAACCATTGGGGAGCACTCTTTAGGCTAGATCAGTTAACCGATTACAAATCCACCTAACAGCAACATTGTCTAGTCCACATTTTGCTAGCTTGTTTGCAAGAATATCAAAGAACCATGTCAAAGGCCTTACTGAAATCAAGAAATGCTACATACACAGCATTCCTTTCATCTACCAAACTTGTAACTCTGTCAAAAAAGAGAGATAAGATTAGTCTGGCAGGACTTGTTTTTGAGAAACCCATGCTGACTTTTAGTGATCACAGCACTCCTTTATAAATGCTTACACACTATCTGTTTAATGATCTGTTCCAGCATCTTTTCTGGTATTGATGCCTGGCTGACTGGGCAGTAATTTTTGGGGTCCTCTTTTTCCCATCTTTAAAGATGGAGACAACATTACATCTGCTAGTTCTTTTAAAACTCTTAGGTGTAATTCATCTGGCACTGGAGACTTGAATTCATTTAGAGTAGTTTGATAGAATCTAGTCATGCTTATCACAGTGAATCCACAGAACAACAAATCCACTGGTCCACATAGGGATCACCTTGAGGCCCACATACCCAATCCAATGAGAGATTAAGAGGACAAAAGAGGCAAGGTGAGTGTTAGGAACCCAATGGTTTGGAACTCCCACTCTAGCCTCAAGAGAGGATCAGTCACATATGCAAGTAGCTTTCAATTTCCCAGTGTAGATAGTTAACAGAATTCTCTTCCTGGAAGGCAATTTGTGTTACCTAAGTGCAGAATTCTGATTGCAATCCAATGCACAATTATCTAGGTGACTCCCTATTAGAGAGCTGGTGTGGTGGTTTGAGCATTGGACTACAACCTTGGAGACCAGGGTTTGATTTCCTGCTCAGCCATGGAAAGCCACTGGGTGGCCCTGGGTATGTTACACAATCTCAGTCCCAGATAACCCCTTGATAGGCTCGCCTTAGGGTTGCTGTAAGTTGGAAACAAAAGCACACAGAATCCATGAAATATAACGTGACTTACATATGATAGGACTGGACTGTATTATGAAGCTTTTATATTCCTCTTTTTTTTTGGTTCAGAAAAATATCAAACAGCTAAGATATATAAATACATACAACAAACACATAAAACAAGATGTAAATAAACAATCATAAAATAACTAAAACGGCACATAAAAGTCAAAATAAAATGAGCAGAACAAACAGAAAAGTATAATAGCTCAAAATTAAATTTTGAATGCATTTTTAAGTCTAACTTTCAATGAACATATCTATCAGATGTAGAATGATAGCTGAAAAAGTCCAGTCCCACTGCCTATAGAAGATGTGGAACAGAATCAGAAAAGCAAAAGAAAATGAATCCACTCCATAGTCAACACTGATTCTTGCCTATGAACAATTTATTGATAAACTAGGGGAAACTATTTCCTCAATAAAACCATTAATCTCTTTCAGATGAAATCATGTTCCTCTTCAAATATTGCTATAAATAAAGAATGTAAGGAATTGGATATGAATATGCCTTAGAATGCAGCCTTATCTGGGGTTGTGCAGGGGAAAAGTCCTATTGTGTTCCATGGAACCCATTTCCAAAGAAACATACAAAAGGTTGCAGCATAAACCTGTCTTACATAAAGTGTACTATGGTGCAAACTGTGGTAAAAAGAAGGATCACTAGAAAATACCCCACTGTTTAAAACAGATTGAAGGTGACAATATTGCAGTCTTCTCTGGCCATATGGCTCCTTGAAACCATGCACAAATAATAGGCAAACTTCTTTTCTTAAGAGCTTTCAGAAAGATTAGTTACCTAGAAGGGAATTAACTACTAAAATTAGAAATCTGCAGAGTTCTCGGTATCCTTACAGCTGTGCCAAGCAGAATTATCTTCAAGCTCAGGCAGCTTAAGGAATAAAATATGTTATCATAAGCCAATAATTAAAAATAGACAGCATTTAACTACACTTACAATGAAATCTTATATATGTCTGCTCAGAAATAAAAGCTACTGAACTGAGTGGGACTTGCTTCCGGGTAAGTGTGTCCAGAACTGTAATTGTAATGTCCTAATAGTCACAAAGAGGGCGAGAGGAATAGACTAAACATATCTACAGTTAGATACTGCTGGTGACACTTAAAAGACTGCTTATTTAAAGCTCTAAATAAAATCCATTAAAGCCCTAGACAGCTTTGGGCCCAGGGCATGGAAAAGTAAAAAGGAATGTTTCCAACGTTTCCAAGCTCTGTTGGATTCAAGGTACCTGAATGATCATCTCACAGCCTTTGGTCACAGTTCTTTATCTGAATGCCCTTACAATTTAAGAAATTAGGGAAGTAGTGACAAGAAAGAGAGGGGGCTCACCACTTGAAGCGCCTCACTGAACCCTCTCTATAGGGAGACCCACCTCCCACTTATTCTTCTGCCTTTTCAGCACCAGGCAAAGACCTGTCTCTGCACTCTAACTATGATGTGCATACTGAACTTTTGTCTATGATGTGATGAGAAACTGCTGCTAGTTTTCATCCACTGTTTAAATTCCATGAAATTTATTGCATGCTTTTATAGTTTAGAACTGGCTTGTGCAAAATATGTCCCACGGGCCACAAATGCCCCCAAATGATATTTTTGCCAAGTGGGAATCAGGGGGAAAAAAGGTTTTGCCATGCCTGAGGGTTTCCAAAAGCAGCAGTTTTAGGCTAGCAATCACCCCACCCTGGCTGTAAAAACTCCCTCCCATCAAAAAATCCAAACTGGCACTGACTATCTGGTCATTTCTATTGGTTTTTTCCCTATATGTTTATGATGGATGCTAGCTGCAAAAATCTGGCCTCCAATCCCACTGGTCCTGGTATAGAAGCAAATGTTGTCACAGGTTGCTAATCATGCTGGTTATATACTACTTCCAGCATCAGAAGCAGGGTGTCTCTGAAGATCAGCTGCTGTGGAACATGCATATGAAGGTGCATGCTCACATACTACTTGTGGGCTTTCTATAGTCATCTAGTTCACCACTGTGGGAAACAGAATGCTGAACCAGATAAGCAAGTAGTGGGAATCATGTGACCCTCTAGAACTTGTTAGACTGCAAGTCTCAGAATACCTTACCGTGATGGCTAGGTTTTCTGGGACTTGTGGTCCAACAACATTTGAAAAGCTGCATGATTACAGCTCCTGAGAAAAGCTTTTGGTCAGTTTCAGCAGAGCTTTTTTTTATTTTTTTTGTCCTCTTTTATTGATACAAGCTTTCCTTTACATTCTTATACTAAAGAGCAACAAACTAATATTTTAAATTATTTAAATGAATTATTAAATCATTATTTAAATAGATAAGTATTAACAAATGTAACAAATTGATAAATTCCCATAAAAATATTTTTAAATATATGTTTCTCACCTTCCATTCAAAATCCAGATTTTTCATAGCACGGTAGACTTCAGCCATGATGTCATAAGGCTTGCTTTGACTCCGTATTCCTAAATGCCACTTAGCCTTTTTCACAGTCAATGGTTTTGGCTTAGTGGTATTTAATGCATCCAAGGGACACTTTGCTTTGGGGCTATCTGCTACTAAAGGAGGCATCCGCTCTGGGTGAGGTTTTACTCCTGGAGGGATGTGCATAGAGTCATCCATAAAAGAGCCAGAAGGAGGGCTAGAAGCGAGGTAGAATTCACTGGCTTGGTTCATGATTCTTCGATTGTCAATAATGAGGTGATAAGCAACTGCAAGCTGGTCTTGAGGATCTCCACTGTATAAGCTTGTCATCACCTCAGACTCGGTGCATTCAAATTTCTCACAAACCTCTCGCACAGCATCATCATCAATGACATTGGCATCATAGGAAGGGTCTTCTGGAAACAAGTAATTGGGCAGATCCTGCTTGAACCATTCATGTTCTCTAGAAGAAGAATTGTTACCTAACAATTAAAAATCCTATATAACAACATCTCAAGTCAGACACATCATGAAAAAAATGTATATGATAACAGCAGCTAACATACACGTGCTTAACAACTTTGAATTTCAAAGTTCTGAATTTCTAATACTGCTTGTTTAATATTGCTCCTGCTAAGCTTCTCAGCATGATCAATAATTTTAGGAAATGATGCCGAAAGGAAGCACAGAGGACAAGATTTTTGCAGTATTAAAATAAGTTAATCATTAACAGGAAGAATTAAACTTGACAGGTGTAGGATTTGTTAATGGCATATAAGCCCTTTCTGCACATCTGCTGTAAAGCTTGCCAGATGCCTCTCCTTATCCCCAGTCTCAGCCATATGCTGTGGCTAAGCTGCCTCAGAATCTTGATATGATTTGGCAGCATGAGAGAAAAGGAATAGAATGGTATGATGGGTGGTATGTGGCAACCTGGGGCTCTAGGCCACGTAAATACTTTGACACATATTTCTTCGTTTAAGAACTTTGGCCACTCCTCTTTTAAAAAGTGCCTCCACCTCAACTCTGGGTGGGAGGATGCCCACAGTGTCATTCCTAGAAGAGTCAACGGGAAGCTGGTGGCACTCATGCTGTTTCACCAAATGTTATTTCAACAACTGAGTCTGCATTCAGTGAAGTCCCATCTTGGTCTTTCCCAGTCTACCGTGAATGCTAAGAATGTCTTAGTCACTTTGCAATAATACAATGTTTCAGTAACAGAGTATCACTTTTGTGCTCTTTTTGATATCAGAAGGATAAAGCGGCTGACTTTGCTTGACAACCTGAGTCTTCCCTACCTCAGAAATATGTTTTAAAGAATTTTTGGCACCAAAATTACCGTATGTCCTTGATGGTTGCTCTTTTGAGTGGGTCAACTTGCAACATATGCATGAGTAGAGTGGCAACTGAACGGTTAAGGTATTCGGGGATGTAGAAAACACCTCCACGGATTTTTTTAAAGAGTGTTGGGACATGATCATCATCAAAAGGAAGAGTCCCACAGAGAAGAGCATAGAGAATAACACCACAGCTCCAGATATCAACCTCTGGACCAGCATACAACCTGGACAGAAAGAAGATGACATTAACCAGGTCCCAACAATACTCGTAAAGCAGCAAGAAATGAATCACATGCTGGATAGCTGGGACAGGAAGAGAGGAGCAGTGCTGAGCAGCCAGTTCTACTCAAAATAACAACAGCTCACTTATCTGATTACTAACATATATACCCAGCATTGCCTGGGATTTTATTTTCTTATAGGTAATACTTGTTAGAAATACCTTAGGAATTACCTTACCTTACCTTAGGAGTTAGACGTGGTTGAAATACACAGATTTGAGAGATCCTGTGCCTCTAATTCCCCAAACTACTTTGTCCAGTACCTGTAACTTTTCTCCGTATTCCCCAATCCAATCTGTATTCAGAGTTATTAACATACAGAGGTTGGTTTCCTCATGGAATACAATGGCCTTCTCTTTGCTGGTAGGTCTCGTCTGCATAGCAACCAGCCTGAGCTATCTGGCTGAGAATTCTAAAGGCCCCTCCCTGAACTGCCCACCCCAGGAGTCCATAGAATCTTCACAGCCAGCCAATTATATCAGGTCTTCCCACATCACACAGCCATTCAGGTCTTTGCCTGCCTGACGCAGACAAACTCACAAACAGACAAATTTTGACTTTTATATAGTAGATGGTAATTTCTTTCCTGCCAATTTGATAGTTTTGATCCTAGAACTGCCCAAATCTCTCCCCTGTGATCCCTCTCCCATGCATTCCCCAAATCTTCTTAAGACATTCCTTGTCATTTCTGCCCTTTTAAGGAATTGTTCCTTAGAAAAGCCCACTCCTTTTGGACATATCTTTGTGCAACGAATGTAAATACAGTCTGTCCTCCATATCCGCAGTTCTGTATCCATGGATTCAACCAAACGCAGCTTGAAAATATTGCCAAAAAAAAAAAAAGTCAAACTCCGACTTTATATAAGAAGCACCATTTTATTATACTATTGTACAGAATGAGACTTGAACATCCACTGATTTTGGTATCCATGGATGGTGAAAGGGAGTGTTTTGGAACCAAAAACTAGTGAATACCTATGGCCTACTACAAAGTGGTTACATCTTGACTTCTTTTTGTGCTGCTATTTCTTGTTTAAAGATAAATGATATAATCCACAGAATATGATGTTGTCATGTGAAGACCACCTATATAAAAAATAATGAATTACTCAGCTATTAGAAATAATCTCACTCCATGTCTTTGATAAAAGTTGTACCCACTGGCTTTATATTCTACCTTCCAGAGATGACTTCTGGTGCTGCATAGTTGGGTGAGCCACAGCTAGTTCGGAGGAATTCACCATCAGACATCATGTTGGATAGCCCTAAAAAAGAAGACTTTCACATGTCAACACACCCAGAGGAAACAAAAACATACAGTTAGGCAGCATGGCATACTGCTAAAATGAAAAGATGGGCAAGGAGGAATATCAAGAAGAGCAGAAGGGAAACTTCTATGGAATAATAGAGTAATACTAAGGTTCCTAGAACTGTGGTACCTTATTTGCTTGTGAAATAATTTAGCACGAAAGTTGTTTTTGTAAAGCCCCCTTTGATGTTGCAAGCTATTTTAAATTATTCTTTAAGAAATTTATATCTTGTTTTTCCTTCCTTTAGCAGTGCTCAAAGCAGCTTCCAAAGTATAAAATGCATTAAAGTACATTTACCAGAAGCTAAAAGCACCCACAAAAACAAAAACACAAAGAACCTGAAGCATCTATGGTATAATCCTCACTGAGGTGATAAACCTGTGACCAATATTCTATTTCTGTACCATTTTAAACAATAACTGCAGGTTTACATGATTGAATGTTCCTGCATATTTCAAACAAACAAACATACATCATTCATTCATGTTGTTCCTCATATTTCTTTGCCTTGCTGCCTTTGTGAGGAGGCGTAAGCCAACCTATAAGCTTTTTAGAGTAGCACAGAAACTGCTAATGATGATGAAAACTGATTCTGGATTCTTTGAAGGATCTTAGCCCTGCAGCCTTTGCCAGTGGCTTGTAGCCAGTTACATTACTGGAATGTTACTGAGGTCACATACCAAAATCAGCTATCTTGGCATTCATGTGTGCATCCAGCAGCACATTCTCTGGTTTCAAATCTCTGTGAACCACCATATGCCGATGACAGTAATCTACAGCGGACAGAATTTGCTGAAAAAGACGCCTGGCTTCAGCCTCTTCCACCTACAATGCAGAAATGCACAGGAAGGAAAACAAAACTTAAGACTCTCCCCCAAAAAACAAAACACTCAGCAAGGCAACAGGTGTCTCTTTAATGAGCCACAAGAGGCAGAATTACAATAAACATTACTAAGCAAATAAACAGAAAAAGAGCATCCTTAGCAGATATTTCATTGCAGTATTATCTTACGAGTAAGGTTGTCAAACAATTAAAGGCTGCTAAAAGCTTTAGGAGTGTGCAACTATAACAAAGCAAGTGTTCAACTATTCGCTCTGAAAAATTTCTCTGCTACAAATCACAGTCCTCAACCGTTCTTCCCCAAAGAACTTCACCAAAACAGGGAGATGTAAGCATAAGGTTGTTGCTGCAAAAACTATCCCCCCTCCCAATTCTATTCCCTCCACAGATTTCAGAGACTACAAAGGAAGCACTGTGCTTCATCAGCTTAAACTTTTGGAGATTAGGTCCAATGTCAGAGTTTGGCATGTCTAGACACCTGCCAATGACCTCCTCTTGCTATGGGACTCACTGATAGCTTCTTGGCTTTGTTGCTTTCAATTTTTATATATATTATTTTTATTTATGTTTAAATCTATTTACTTGCTCACTCCCCAGCATATGATGGAACAGGATCAAGGATAAATGACAAGAATGGGTAGATGCTGCCATCTGCTACCTTGACAGTCCTTTCCCTGGCAAGTTAGTAGACAACAGTAAGGGCAGTGAGAAGGATGAGGCCACTGAGAGGATCTTCTATTACCACCACCCAATTAAAAACTGAACCACGGTTTATTATTGGGCATACATGTAACCACACTAGAGGTTGTGTTGGTAAAGGTGACAGAATGGATTATACCACTTCAGACTGCAGTTGTGGAAGGTTACTTTTGTAATGTTTTGCTTTCAAAAACCAAATGAAGCTCCTTGCCTGAAGAAAACTCACAAAGCAAGAAGCAATCAACCTTTATCCTGCTACATGTTCTATATTTTTAGGGAAAGTTTTTCCCCTTTGGAAGAATATTTTTAAAAAGGCCCTTCCCCACAACAAACACTTACCTGCAAATGCTTGGTCTGCATAGGAAAAAAAAATATTTTTAACTATGTTCAGACCATTTATGAGCCACACCAATTACACAGAGTGATAAAATAATGAAAATCATTGCACATACTTTACATTTTATGTCTTTTATAAGGGGCATTATGATTTAGCACATATAATCCTATTTCTTTTAATAAATTAGAACAGTTAACCAATTTGGACAAACGTAAGACTGCTGGATATAAAAATTGTAATGCTGCATTTGTAAGGTAATACACTTAGTGAGGTTATAGGTGCATAATATGTACCAGCATTACAATACTGTTAACATCTTCCTCAAGTTTGAAGAAAAAAGAGAAATGAGATCCCCTAGCTTGTGAATTATAGTAATGGATATTAATTCTTTTCCTTTTTACTGTTTTCCAGAAGGTTTAGCTTCTAAACATAAACATTCACAAACAGCTCTATATATAAAAAAATGGGGAAAATATGAGCAACAAAAATACTGAATAGCTGCAAAAAACATACATTTATGGAGGCCAGGATCTGACTTGCTTCTTAGCCTGAACTCTTACCTATATTCTAGGAAACATTGTAGTTCACTATCTTTGCGAGACAATTATAGCACTAAATTGATAAGTATCAGTAAACTATATTGCAGCAGCACATGAATGCTCAGGACTATCTGAAATGGCAATTGTACCAGTTCTGCAACATAACACCATAATTGTAGGCACACACGCTTGAGTATTATTAGGACTGAACTACTCTCCCCAAATCCCTTTTGCTGAACCACTTTGACAGAAGTCAGTGGCAACTGTCCAAATTAAATAGTTTAAGTACAAAAGTATTTAAAATACAGAGAGAGGGGGGCATTGCTACTGGTTATCACCTGTGCTTGTTGCATGTTTTAAAAATAATGATGCATAATTTGAGTCAAGGGAGATGTGCAGAACATTTAAACTGTGAGACTGAAAGGAATAGCTGGAAAGAAGAAAATATATCATGGTGGTGTTATGCCAGTCGCAAGCTATTCCAGATGGTATTGTGATGAAGCCAAGTCTATTTTTGGCCTTAATAACCTTAAAAGAGTCCCATTTAGCAAAGCCATTCTACTTCCTAGTACTATTCCCTCCCACCCACACATTTATCTCTACTGGATAAAGTCACTTACACGTCCATGTTTACAGATGTAATCAAATAATTCCCCACCAGACACATATTCCATTACCATGAAAAAATCCGTTGGTGTGCTGATGACCTGGTACCTGTTAAAAACGAGGAGGAAATATGATTTCTTATCTGAAAGACTTTCACTAGTAAAGACCAGAAGAAGGTCTGAAGACATCTTACTAATCTAATGCCAACCTTAAAATAAGCAGTTGGATTTCACTTTGCACATAATTGCTTCTCACTACTGAAGGGGAAATTGATTACATTTTTCACAACACAAACAAATATGAAGTCTTCTGGACACTGTTAAATGAGTATGTTTGATAGATTTACTCCCCCCCCCCTTAAGCTTGTATAATCCTCTGGAATCTTTGCTCACTAAGCCCACCACATTTAGGCAGAGCTTAGAAAGTTACCTTTAAGAAGAATATAATGACTGCTGAAGGCATCCATAACTGAGTGATGGTAGGATGATACTTTGAACCCCAGAGCACTATCCCACCACTGCTCAGTTATGGAACTTTTAAGCTCTGCTAAGCTATTACTTTCCTTTAAGCTCTGCTAAGGCAACCTTCTTTCAGATTTTTCACTTTGGCTAGAGATGCACAAGAATATGTAAAAAGGCAAAGAAGATACTTAAAGGGTGAGCGCCACATAGCCTACAGACCTCCAAGCACCATGCAGCACCTACATTGGTTTCTACTGAATAAAACATTCACGACAGCACTAGGATGCCTGAAGATGTTATTTCAACCCACCGACCCCTGGCCACCATCACAACAGCATAAAAAATCAAATCTGGTAACAGCCCAAAAAGATGATCAGGAATGATTCAACTTCTATTTCAGTCACCTAAAATGAAAGCTGAATGGTCATGGTATGACCCTACAGAGCTCCAGGATGTTTAAAGATTGGAGTGTGGCTGTGCAAGCTAAGAAGCCTACCTTTCCCTGTAATAATGGAACACAGTACATCTGAATCCAAGTGCCAAAAGGAGACTTTAGTTTTGAGAAAACCCCTTGCTACCTGTTTCTTAGGCCACTTCCACACTACACTGTTATAGTGCTATTATTCCACTTTCAACATCCTATGGAATCCTGAGGTTTGCAGTTTGAGGAGGGGCATTTAGAATTCTCAGCCAGAATGCTCTTTGGCCTCAGTAAACTACAAACCCCAGAATTCCACAGGATGCTGCAAGTGGAATAATAAGACTATAACAGTATAGGCGAGAATGGCCTGAGTTTTTCCATGTATTAGTAAGACTGGTGCTATCTCATTTATATTCACAATGAGTAGTATAAGTTAATAACAATCACTACTATCTCTGATTATAAATGTATGTCTATCCAGGTCCAGGAGTAGAAGTGAATTCAGGGCAATGATTTCTTTATTGTGCATGTTTCTCATCTTAAGAAGATAAAAAGAAATTTGCTGAATCAAATTAATGTTTATCTTTCTCTAAAGGTAACCAATCAGGAGGTCCTGGAAAGACCCACCAGGAAACATCATATGGAAACAGCAACCGCTGTGGTTTGTCCTCAGTATTAGATTCCAGAAATACACTGCTTTTTCACACTGGAAGTCATAGGATTGTTCCTGATTTCTTATTGCATTGTATGTGAATGCGGCCTCTAGGGCTTTCAGTCATGGCTCCAAACTTCAATGCTTATGGTGTATGAACAATCCAGTAGGTCAATCACAATACCCTTACCCTTTTCATTTTTAAAAAAACTAAAGCCTGTCTAAGCTTAAAGTAAGATCTATTTTTAACCTCATGAACTCTGAAAGCACCAGATAAACATCTCACAAGCACCCTCAATTGCTCTGTGCAAAGAATTTCTCAATTACGCAGCAAACTCTTCTATAACATCACATCAAATCTAGAGACTATTACCCACATTTTCTTCTGTTCATCAGTGAAAAATGATATAATCTAGCCATTGCAGGCTAGCTATCACAAGCCCATAAATGGACAGAAGAGCAACATTTTATAACACTACATACACATTAGTTTAGCAGCAATCTTCCAACTGAATTCTAATAATGATCCAGCTTATTATGGTACAAAAAGACTGAAATAACAATTGTAAGAATAGTCAAGGGAGTTTTTCATCACTTCCTTTTCGCCCCCCCACTTTCTCTTTCTTTCTTTCTTTCTTTCTTTCTTTCTTTCTTTCTTTCTTTCTTTCTCTCTCTCTCCCCTTCTCTCTCTCTCTCACACACACACACACACACACGCATTCACTCTCTCACACAATCACAGTATTAGGCAGAAGACTCAACTAAGTTCAGTGGAACTTAATTCAGAAGGATTGTATTTCATCTCATTTTAAATATAGTAGCCACACAGTAAATGATCAGCAATTCAGAGTACCAGTGAAGGCATCCCTCTTTCACGTAGCACAAAAATGAGATAACCAAGGGAAAGAGGAACAGAAATACTTACAGTTTGATAATATGGGGGTGCCGGAAAAGCTTTAGGTTTTGAATTTCTCGTTTGATTTTTCCAACCACATCCAAACTACGAATCTTTTGCCTATTTAAAATTTTGACTGCTACTTTATGTCCTGTGAGCTGGTGTTCACCAACTAAATAAAGAGAAAAGTTGAATGTTAACTAAGGAAACATCTCTGCTTAGATCAAACACTCTGGGTTGCACAAATATATATTTTTTTTCATTTACATAATTAACAATGTAACCCCATGTTCATCTTCTCAGAAGTAGTTTCTTCTTGTGTTCAGTGAGATTTACAGTCCTCTCTCCACATTTGTGTGTTTATTATTATAATAAATTTTTATTGAACAAAAACAAAAAACCAAGCAACACTACAAAGCAATACAACAACACAAACGAAAAATACACTACAAACAATACACTACAAATGAGCAAATAAATAATATATAACAAAATCACAAATATCAATCTAAACTATAACTACCTAAAAAGAATTACAAATAACTAAAAATTGATTCATGCCCTTGTTGCAGACAGCACATATTAATTAAACAATTACAACTATTAAATTCTTAAATATATACTAGGATTAGTACTTGTTGCCAATCATTCTTATCATCCTAAATATATACCTACAAAATTAGTTGATTAATAAAAATCCCTTACAATCAATTATAATTGCTTACCGACTTACTCTATATTCTATATTAGTTTAAACCAATTCTCAAACATCAAAGAATAATAACCATCAAAAATAATAATTCTAAGAAAATTAGTAGTCATGACTCTGACTTAATTCTTAAAAATCACTTTTAATCACTTAGTAGTAATCACTTATGATCACTTATCAGTCACTTATAATCATTCATCAACTTAATTCTTTACTTACTAACTTAACACAAATATGTAAGTCATTCTTAACTTATTCTATGTTCTATGTTAATCATTTCTAACTTGTTCTCATTCTATATTCTACATTAAAGTTTAAAGTAATAACAATCATAAAAAAGTAGTATCCCTCCAAGAAAAATGTTTCCTACATGGAAGATTATTAATAACACCAAAAAGCAACAAACAAGGTAAAACTATTAATTTCAGTTACATTTCTCGTGTGAAAATTCAGAGTTTAAAATTAAAATGTAAAAAACTATCATCACCATCATTATCATCAAATCACGCTCATTCTCTTCCAAATAGGCAATATTAATAATTCGGTAATTATTAATAATTATTAATAATTATAAGTAATTATAATTATTAATTAATTAATTAATTGGTAATTAACTAATTATAATAATAATTTCTTTTTCCTTTTTCCAGTATCCTTAGACTCTTCTCTTGATTTTTATAGGTCTCTTTCTTCATTAAAATCACTCTTTTCTTTCTTTCTTTCTTTCTTTCTTTCTTTCCTTCCTTCCTTCCTTCCTTCCTTCCTTCCTTCCTTCTCCTTCCTTCCTTCCTTCCTTTCCAAAATCAAGATCATATTTCAATATTCCTGAAAGGTCTTTTGTCAGCTCAGTCATGCTCAATCTATGCCTTTCACTCAACTCTTCAAGTCGGTCACAGCTGGAAGGAATAATCTTTTCAATAAGTTTGTCCACCAAAAAATTGTAATTCTCCTTTTTTCCTGAGAGAAATTTCTCCTAAAGGTACAAACAAGTTGTCATGCATTTTCTGTAATAACTTCTAAGAGTCTACAATTTGGTCTTTCTACTTTTTAGTTGAAGACTGAGTTATGACATCACTTTGAACGTTTATGCTTCTTACATTAGCCATATTGGCTCTCTCCAACTCTTGCTGCATACTTGTCTCAGTTTGAATAATCTTGATTTCTGAGTCTTCAGTCATTTCTCACAGGGTTCCTGTTGCATCCTCTTTCTCTTGAACTTGCACAAAAATTTTTAAATGTCTGCTTAATTTTTACAACTTCACCTGGCCCATATTTAAGCTCTCTTGATACCTGTTCTATAAATGCATCAAACTTGTTCTAAATAAAAACTTTAAATTGCCCACATTCTGCCAGGAATCTCATAAAATACTCAGAGACATTATTGTTCTCCACTATATCTTTTCTAATTTAATTATCATTTTCCAAAATTGAAGCTATAATTATTTTACATAAAAAGGGGAAAAAAAGGAGTCAGTACAGTCAGTATTGTCAGTTACAGTCGACTTCCCTTTTCTTCCATGTTGTTATTTCATAACCATCAACTGGTTAGTGTATTCTCAAACAAAACAACTTGTATTCCCAAACATAGATAAGAACAGTTCTTACATAAACTTTCTTAGGATGGTAGAAACTGGCAGAATGCCAACCAGCAAGCAGACTGACCACATTACTTTAAAATCCAATCTCTAATTCCAAACATTACAAATGAGTGCAGAATCTTACTCATTTGTGTGTGTGTGTGTGTGTGTGTATATATATATATGCCATCTAAATAAGTCATGATCCAAATCTAAAGATCCAATTAACAAACCAGATGGAACAGTTCAGAGAGAACTGAAAACAGCGAGGGAGGGACAGAATCAGTCCTCTAAGAGCCCAGATCAAAGTCCACAATTATAACATCAACAATAAAACAAGTAATCATATCCTTTGAGAGTCTAGAAGTAAATCCCAAAAGAAAAAAGAAAATAAAACAAAAGGGTTGAGTTATTTAGCTTGTTTAACTTGACCTTCCCATAGCCATAAAAAAGAGCACTATCTCTTTAAATCCTCCATTTCACAGGAAGTCTCTAAAACATTAGGAAACAGTTTCAGCGGCTGCAATCAAGGGCTTCTTGTCTTCCATCACAAGAATGTTAGTAAACTCAAAATATTTACACGCAAGAGGTCTGGGCAAACATTAATGTAATGTCCTTATGGGGAGTGAAAAGCTCTCATCCCCAACCTTGGCCCTCTTTGCATGCCATTTCTCATGTGAAAGGGCCTCCGGAGCATCAAACAATTGTGAGGACTGTTCCACATGGCGTCCTCGCAATCATGTGACGCTGCCGGGGCCAGCAGGCACCAATCACACAATATATCATTTTCGGCTTCTTGCTGAAAATGATGTGCAATCGCACATCGCTCCAGGGCCCCACACATACTTACCTTGAGTGTGGAGCCTCCGGAGATGCGGCCCTCACACTTCCTCCCCCAGCGCAGCCTGGGAAAGTACCCAGCTGCGCTGCGGAAGGAAGAGGCAGAGCCCTCACACTTCCTGCTGGCCAGCAGGGAGCTGCTGTGGAGACGAAGCAGAGGGGATGTGAGTGCCTCTCACAAGAGGCTGCTCGTGTGATCCCCGTGCACCCCCACCGGAATCAGGTAAGCTGCGGAAAGGGTCCTTCTCTGAAGCATGCAATTGTCTCCTGAGCCTCAGGAACCACCGTGGCCACTCTGTCCCTGGCTGGACATCTTGCCGCTCCTGATCTCGGCTGCTTTGGACTCTCCATGTACTGGGTATGGAGGCCATGTACTGGAGAGTCCACCAGTTTGACAAGAGGAGCCATTCCTATCAGGCACAACGGGGGCTTGTGATGATCGCGTCCTTCATAAATGTAACCAAAAACTGGAGCCCCACACATTTGCAGGTTTGACCTTTGTGAATTCGATTATTCATGAGGTATACCTGTGCCTTGCTCCACCATTTTCCTTCTCCCATTTCCTTGCTTTTTGGTGGGGTACATGTGCCTTCCTTTCTTACACGGGCAAAAGGCAAGGGAATGGGGGGCATGTGCACTTTTTTCTTCTCTACACATGCTGCTTCTGCTCTCATTCCCTTGCCTTTTGCCCAGGTGCAGAGAATATGCACTTGGGCAACAGGCAAGGGAATGAGGGGAAGGCATGCATGCCTTTCCCCATTCCCTTGTCTTTTGCCTTGGTGTGCATTCCTTGTGATCAGACAAAAGGCAAGGTAATGGATCTGCACTTTGCCTGAGCATAGAGAATGCGCACTAAGGCAAAAAGCGAGAGAATGGGGAGGAAGACACCCATGTGCCTTCTTCTCAGTGTATAGTGTCCCCCTTCTCCCATTCTTTTGGTGTTTGCCTGGGAACAGAGAACACACATCAGGGTAAAAGGCAAGGCTATGCAAAGGAAGCCATGTGCACCCCCCCTCTCTTGCCTTTTGCCGGGGTGCAGAGAATGCACATCAAGGCAAAAGGCAATAGAATGGGGGAAGGCAAGCACACATGGTGTTGACAAAAGGCTGTCCTGTAAACATACAAAGGAAAGATTTGGAAGATTTTGCTTTAGTCTCAGCCTATTATTGTTCCTGGGGTTTACTTTATTTATAATTTAATTTTATATCCCACAGGATATAAATTAAATTAATTTTCTCCTCACACAGGACCCAATTCATACAGGAAGGGCACATAGTTATCTGTAAACAGGTGGCTTACTATGTTGATTATAACAATAGCAAGGCTAACAATAATAATAATAGTTTAAATTAGGTCACCACAAAAATTTCTTTCTCTCACCATCATTTTATCAACCTGTTTGCGAGCTATGAGGGGGAATACCATTTTCTGGTGATTTGAGAGAGGGGAAAACCCTACTAACAGAAATGACTTGTACACTTCACTTACTAGTAGTCACAACTGTACTGTAGTTATGAAGGCTTAATATCCCAATTTTAAATCAGGGAAGTTTAAATCCTGATGCAGCTAGGAAGCTGGAGACAAACTATCTGGAGTTCTGGTGGTACCCTGACAAACAAACACAGTAGAGTGGTAATGCAGTAGCTGTATGAGTTGAGCAAGTCACTATTATTAGCAGAGATAAGAGTGTCTTGAAATTCTTTCCGCAATAAGAGTGTTCTAAAAATAAAGCGCCTTGCCATGCACGCTCCAAAACAAAAACACTTTGGCTTGCTGCTTTTTATGTGCTTCTCTGTGTGTTCTGAAAAAGGAAACCAAAATTTAAAAGACACTGTTCTTTCTACTGTGTATATACAGTTAATCCAAAAGTTCACAGTGACAAGATAAATGAAGGCCTGTGTCTCTAAAGGATAACAAGAAAAAACATTTTTCCTAAAGCTGAAATAGCACATTTCTAGGGAATGTAAAAAAAAAAAAAAAAAACCTAAGAAATGCTTCAAATTATCATTGCCATGAAATGGCAGGAGGGAAGAATTATTACTCATTTTCTAGTTATGGAAAGGAAACTTAGAAAGTATTCAGTCCTTGATTACCTGCTGCAAACACTGTGAAATTTTCCCAAACAGGCTAACCTAAAGAGATACCATGTCTTTGAATTTTAAGAGTTGGTTTATTATAGTTTAAAAAAAAGAGAAAGTCCTGTGACACCTTAAGAACCAACCCACATACTACATCATAAACTTTCATGGATTCTTAATAAAATACTTGCTGATCTTCAAGGCATTGCAAGACTATTTGTCCTTTTTGCATGTCTTTGAACATATTTCAGAAAATACTTGTCTTTGCTTCTATAAATGGGATGTACCTCATGTAGCTTTTTATATCCAAGGTATCTGATGTATAATAACATGTGGCTTTTCTTTTAATTTAGGTAATTTTAGAAAAGAGGAAATGTTGAGAGATCCAACTAATTAACACTCTACTAGCAATACTATATGGTGAGCTGTACTTGCCAAAATACCATCCCTTTCTATACTGGGATTAAAATGGCCCCAAAGCACTATTCCCTTTTGCACCTGGCCCCCTGTTCAACCTTCAAGTCCCAAGTGCGCTTTCAGGATGATATCAAACCCATTTATAATGGTGTTGGTTCGAAAATCCAGTGAGATGATACAGCCAATAAAATAGGGGCCATAAGTTAGTGGAGCTGTGCAAGTTGGTTTGGAAATTACAGCTGCCAACTTTTCCTTTTACTGCTCCCTGTGTTTGTGCCTATTAACACTAGCTTGTTCTGCAGATATTAGTGAATTATAAGAGCAATCCTCATTCTATAAAAAGCTTCACCTGCTAATTCCTGAATATCTAGTTGCTTTTAAGAGCGCAGGAATAGATCAAGCTGGTTTTCTTTTCTTTTCTTGGCAACTGTACTGGTAATATTTTTCTTTAGGAGATGACACAACACAGATGCCAGCTGTATATACACATGAAACAAGCTGGGCCTCAGGAGTAGTGGGAATAACATTCAGTGAGTTATAATATGCAAGCTGTAGCTCTAGCAACCTAGATCACCTTCTTTACAGACTCTTTCTAGGATCAGTAGCTGCAGCCACAGCTTCTGCTCCGCTCTATCAGGGATGCCTCACAGTGGTCCCCTTTGCCCCTGAGATTTCAGGGAGAAACTAATCTAAAAGAGACCATGCATGTGATAGCAACATAGAAAGTTGTTGAGTTAGTATAGGAATAGGCAATGAGTAAATCTGAGAGCCAGTTTTCTTGGAGAGGGACATGGAAATTGTGTCATAACTGTCAAAAATGTAAACAAAGCAAAACAAAACAAAAGAAACCCTGAAACTAGCCGGAAGTCTACTTCTAGTTTTGAAAAAATGAGTGGTTGTTTTGTGTGTGTGTGTGTTTTGTTTTGTTTTTTGGTCTCTTCTCCTGTCTTCTCTATTCTCTTCATTTATCTGGTAACTTCTACATCGACTATAGAAAAACCTTTCACATACACATATCAGGAAGGAAGAGTCCTACATGTATGTTTGATTAAAAGACTAGCTCTGCCCCTCCCTGACCTTACTAGGACTATTTGTGCTTTATTCAATATTCTTGAGAGGAACTTTTCCCCTAAGCACCAACTCCCCCTCCAGTAGCCCATTTTTTAAAAGTATATTAATCAGGAAAACAAACCAGGACAACATTATTTTGCTAGTTGCAGCTCATCTCCTCTGCCTCCTTTATAAAAGACGTGTGTTTGACTGTGGCTTTCTTACTGCCGCTACATTAATAATTAATAATAAACAGTCTGCTTTGTAATCTATCATTTGCTTACAGTAAGCAACAGATACAGAGATGTTATTGTTTCATTCCCTTGGGACTTGTTAACACTACTTGAATGTCTTCAGAGACAGAGAAAAGAAACAGGGCATTATTTATTGTGTGGTGCAGTAACTCAGGTTTCTAACATGGCAATTCTCTCTCTATAAAGCTAAGCAGTAGTACATACAATATTTCCAAAAGGCATGTGAGAATGTGTATATGAGTTAACAAAATGATATTAAACCTGCACATGACAGGACAACATCGCCTTGAGGTGGATGATCTTGGAAAGGTTATGGGAAATCGTTCAACTCAGTTTATTAGAACAGGCTTTAAAAGGTCATCTGCTACACAATGAAAGGACACTGTTAGGTTTTCAAATAAATAGAAAACAGTTTTTAAGCATGTGTCATTTTGTATTAAGTTGGCTGTCCTCACATTAGTCATTTGACCGTAGCATTACCATGGATGAAAGCAACAATCCTGTGCCTTTACTTAGAAGTAAGATTTGCCAATCTTAATGGGGCTTTCTTTTTGAGAAAACATACACAGGACATGGTAAATACAGGAGAGAGCCAAAAGCTTTCTTGACTTCTGCCAGTTCTTACTCACTGTTAAGTGCCATGGCAAATGGCAAGTTAAGTGGGAAACATGGACTTAAAATGCTAATGAAAAGGACACAATGTGAATGGGGCTTGAATGGAACAAGTAATGGAATTCATTCAGGAACTTTGTACTAGAAAGAGTGTTGGAATGCCAGAGCAAATGACCAATACAGCAACAAATTTTACTGAGTGATATTGGGCCATTCTCTAGCTTTCAGCTAATCTACCTGATTGGATTATTGCAAGATCCTTGGAGGAAGGTAGCAAGAACAACAAGAAGAAAATACATGTGGCTGTATTTTGACATGCGCTAACCTGAGCACAAGCACAACTGCTTCTGAGAATTGCTTCACATGGGGGCAAAGCCAATTGACTGCACGCTAACATTTCCAGTGTCTAGAATGCATATGTCAAACACAAGGCCCGTAGGCCGAATCTGGCCCACCAGGTCATTTCATGTAGCCCTTGCACCTCTCCTGCAGCTGTAGCACTTTCCCTGCCTGGCGAGCCCAATCCACACATTGTGGGCCCCTGGCTGCTGGTATTCTGAAGAGGAAGCAGTCTGAGGAGCAGAAAGCGGAACACTTTGGATATACTGACCAATTCTATGTCACTTTACAGAGGTATAGAGACTATAAACTACGATCATATAGCCCCAAAATGCCCAAAGAAAGAAAAGTTGATGCAGAGGGAAGGCAATTTAAAAACCAGTAATAATTGAATGCAGAGGTAATTATTTAATATGATAAAGAGTAGATACATTTACAAATACAACAAGCCATTTGAGGGCAACCATAATGCTGAAGTGACCCAAGATGAAATTGAGCTTGACACCGCTGGTCTAGAAAATGTACTCAACAGTCTAACTTAACTCTGATTGTTAATCCTAACTAGAGTAAATCCACTGAATCAATAAATCTTACACAAGTGTTGATTTACTTCGTTCTCAGTGATTCAATGGGTTTACCCTAGTTGGGATTTAGGCCACTGTTGAGATAATCCTCCATGGACAGCAAATCAAATGGGCATGTGGATGACATTTTCTTCTCAATTTTTATTAAGAAGAAAATCTTAATCTCATAGACACTTGACAGAGGCAGAGTCCAATACCTGAGTCTCCCTTCCCAAATGAAGAGTCTCTTGTATACTTGTAGTCCAGGGAGTGATTTTATGAGAGATGTGCTACACTGTGCCTACACTGGGAAAAAGTTTATCTGGCCCAAAGCATCACATAATACATTATTACATAGTTTAGGAAAAGGAAATTAGGAAAGACTATATGATTCATCAAGTGAAGGTCTGTATGTGTCATTACACTTGTTCCCTCTCTTTCCCTCTCAATTCCCTGGGCTGTTTTTTCTCTCTTGCTGCCTTCCACAATGCCAACTTCTATACTGTACAGTCATACCTCCACTTTCGCTAGGATTAGGGGCACAGGACCCCCGTGAAAGTGGAAAAACTGTGAATAACTCTAGGCCCTCACAAGCCATATTTAACAGAAAAAAAAGTACAATCACCATCTTCAACCTGCCATGGATTCCTTTGAAGCATCAAGGTTCCTTCACAGGGCAGAAGTGGGTGGCTGGTGGGGTTTATTGCCACCTCCACTGCTGCCTCACACATTTTTAGTAGGGACTTACAAGCCTTGTTCATAGTTTCTCAGGCTCTTTCCATACCTTACCTTTTTTTCAGCGCTGGGGTGCGAGGATTGCATGAGCAGCCTCCAGCGAGGCTCTCGCATCCCTGCTGCTGGCTTCGCACGAGCTGTCTGCTCTCGAGCAGTGAGTGCGAGAGCCCTGCCTCTTCCTTCCACAGCCTGGCAGTTTCCCAGGCTGTGCTGGGGCAGGAAGTGTGACCGCAGCGGCTCTGGAGGCTCTGCACGCACAGCAAGTGTGCGCGGGGCCCTGGAGCAATGTGCGATCGCGCACCATTTTCGGCTGAAAGCCAAAAATGAAAAAGTGCATGAGCGGTGCCTTGCCCTACCCTGGAGCATTGCGCGATTGTGAGTGCGTCATGCAGATCGCTCCTCACAATTGTGCAACGCTCCAGGTGCCCTTTCGCATGGCAAATGCCGTGCAAAAAGGGCTTCAGTCTCACAAGCCTTGAAGTCCCTATTAGAAACAGCATAGGGAGGCGGCAAAGGTGACAGCAAACAATCCGTGAATAATCAAATCTGCAAAAGTGAAACCTGCACATGTAGAGGGCTGATTGTACATTCACCAAGGCAGGGCAGTCATTCCATCAAAAAAAAAACCAGCCTCATCCCCCAATATGTGACAAGCAGTAAAAGAGAAACAGAGGGATGCTTTGCCTTTGCTTTCTAAACCTGCGAGAAAAGGCAGCTTTTTACAAGCACACAAGCAACTCCACCCCTCGTGCCACACCTCTGCTTCAAGAAAGACCCTACCATACCTCCAGACCATCATTTGTTTTTGTTTTTTTGTTCTATTTTAAAGCAATCTTATTGAAGATGGTCGTGGGCTATGGAAGGGCGAGACATGACAGGGATGTCTCCAGCATTATTGACATCATGATCGGCTTAAAACGTGTGAGGGAAAGTCTTTCCCTCAGGACTGCCATACTGTGTGGCAACCTGCGAGGGGGGGTGGAAGTGGGTATTTTGGACCTCCCGCTGGGGAGGGGGTGAGAGGCTGAGGCGGCGGGACGGCCCCAGGGGGAGGGGGGAGTCGAGTTCCTGGGGAGAGGAGGCGCGCAGAACAGGGGAGAACCGCCCGCCCCGTTGCAGGTCTTGGGGGCCAAGCGCTTTCCCGCGCGCTCTGTCTCTCCAGCTGACGGGCGTGGGCGCGAGCGCGCTCTTCCGCCGGCGGGAGCGGACCCTCCATCCTCCCGCTGTCTGTCTGCCTGTCTGTCTCTGTCCCTCTCCGCCCCACACTCCGCCCGGTCCCGCGTCCCCCGTACTCAGCTCTTGACTTTGCCGAAGGTGCCGACCCCCAAGGTGTCCCCCAGGACGTAGTGGCCGATCTTGACGCGCCCGTCATGCTTCTGCGGCTGCTTCTCAGCCATCTTCGCTGGGCGACGCTTGGCGCTGCTGCCCTTGCCGCCGCCGCCGACACCGGCCGGGCCGGACCACAATGCAGCAGGGCCGGCAGAGGAGGCGAGGCGGAGAGAGGCGGCGGTGACGGCGACAACAAACGGCGCATGGCGGGCAGGGGAAGAGGGAAGGGGCGGAGAGAGGGGGACAGGTACGGGACGGCTGGGCCGGGGGCGCCGCGGCTGTCGGCGCCAGGTGGCCGCCTCAGGCGGACCCATTTCTTCTACCAGCGAGCACGAAAGGAGAGTGGCGCGCTCCGAAAGCCTCCGTGCCCCCATTTCTGCCTTTGTGGGGACGGTTCTGCGTTAGTCATAGGCTCAAGGGCACCCTTTTTCCCAGATTTGTATGCATCCCTTAGTGCTCAGCTGCCAGGTGTCCTATTTTATAACGAGTGCCTCTTACTTGAGAGCCAGAAAGCTTGTTCCTGAGAATACTAGGTGTACCTTATTGTAAGAGATGTCTCCTGTTTCAGAAACGTTTTCCTTTTGTATAGACTGAACAAGACACACACATAGAATCCTAGAAATGTAGAGTTGGAAGAGACCACAGGGGCCATCCAGTCCAACCCCCTGCCAGGCAGGAACACCCTCAAAGCACTCCCGACAGATGGCCATCCAGCCTCTGCTTAAAAACCTCCAAGGAAGGAGACTCCACCACACTCCGAGGCAGCATCTTCCACTGCCGGACAACCCTGACCATCAGGAAATTCTTCCTGAGGTTCAGGTCGAATCCCCTTTCCTGCAGCTTGAATCCATTACTCCTTGTCCTGGTCTCTGGAGCAGCAGAAAACAAGCCCTCTCCTTCCTCTACGTGGCATCCCTTCAAATATTTAAACATGGCTATCATGTCCCCTCTTAACCTTCTCTTCTGCAGGCTAACTATTTTGGGGGGTAGGTGGGCACTTTATAAAAACAGAAATGTGTGCATCTGTAATTTATGGACGTGGGCAATTGTACAGAACAACACATGGGTCAGTTAATTTAATTCAATACTTTTATTTGATATTTAAACAAAAGAGAAACTTGCTGGTAGCAACTTCCTGATTGTCAACGCTGCATGGTCATGAGTTTCAGCTGTCCCTATTGCTGTTTGGAAAACCTGGCAACATCACACTCACCCTTACGACCTCCATACGGTCTCCGATAAAGTTGACCTGACCAAAGGCCAGAAATCTGGAGTACACGAAAAAGAGCCACATTTTGAAATAAATTCTTAACACAGCACTAGGTGGAATAAGCCATTCTTCATGTGCGTGTATATGTGTGAGTGAATATGTGTGTGTCTTGGAGGGAGCTGATGTAGCTTTTGGCAGGGAGGCAGATAAGCTCGAGGAGTTAATTAAAATCTGAAAATACATTAAGTCTGACATTTGTTCAGGTTTTTAAAAGCAGGCTTGGTTTGAACATTCCCGATCAAGGACAACCACTGAACACATTTCAAAGTTATATATTCTTCGATTCAGAAATTGCTCAAAATTTCACAAAAAGAAATCTAGACACCAACTTCAGCTGAAAACACCAACTGATGTTCTGTAATTTATAAAAGGGAAACTATGCAAAAAGAAACAAAAAAGGCACTTGACACTGATGGTCCAAGGGTCTTCAAACATAGTGCAAATGCCCTCCACAAATCCTAGAGTGCATTTGGGAACATTCTGGTGTAGGGAAAAAAATAAATCTACAAAAAATGTTTTTGAGCCCTGACCACAAAAATAGCTACTTTGCCCACCCCTGATTTAAAGCAATGCTTAAAATGCAAATTAAATTACTACTACTACTTAGAACAGGAATGGGCAGCTGCAGTAGGAGCAGACACCAATTTTTGCCCCTACATCTGAAAATTAACCAAAGTTGAAACCTAGAAATAAATGGAAGTCTACTGCAAGTTTGTACTTTCTGGATTTTCAGCTGGTATTCAGCTTTGCCTGAGAAAACCCTTAGAAACCCTATGGAATTAATGGGATTACCATAAGTCAAGAGGTGACTTGAAGAGTCAATAAATCAACACTTTTCACTGAAGATTTGCCTCTCCTCTTGGATAATCCTCAAAAATCCACCAAAAACCACCAGAACCACCAAAAACAAGATGGATGTTTAAAACAATGTTTCTGGTGGTGGGCAGAGGATGTAGACAGGATCATGTGTATTAAATAGTATTTTAAACCAATTTTACAGGCATACCTCAATTAACAAAGCCTCTGAGAAAGAAGCTCCATTTTACGAAATCTTTTAAAACCTGCCCAGCCCCACATTTTCTGCTTTTCCTCTGTCTGGATGGGAGCTTTTTAGCAGTACAACATTGGGAGGGTGGTACAGGAGGCCAAGACAAACATAGACTGTGGCCCTTTTCACAGCTCATCTTCTTACAATGGCATCTGGTGGAGATCCCAGCAGTGGCTCTGGTGGGAAAAGAGCACAACAGCAGCTCTCACCTATGCACAGGACCAGGTCCCTGCAGAAGGGAGCATGGTGAACATGCCACTTCCTTCCACAGCATAGTCAGATGCTTTCCCAGGCTGTGCTTGGGCAGGATGTGCTGCTGTTGTGCTTCTGGCCCTTCTGCAGGACAGATAAGTGTGGGATGGTAGCGTGATTGCGGGTCATTGACAGGGAAAACCTGTCATTGATTTAACCCGCGATCACACCACCTGGGGATGGGAGAAGGACGAGACCATGACAATGTCATGCAGAAGCCTCGTTGCAGTTCCATTCTTCTCCTGTCCCCATGACAAGATGGGAGGGTGCTGCGGAAATGGCCTGTGCTGTGTTGTGGCAGCATATCTTCAGTAGATAATGCCATAAAACTTGGTCTTGGAAAGAACAGATTCTGCTCTAGCCAATCCTACTATATCAGTGTATGCCTGCCTACAACAGGTAAGGTAAAAAGCAGTTGCCTCCAGAAACCATTATTGAGCATATGCAAACAGCAAAACAGAAAGAAAAGGAAACAGCAAATAAGCCTGTGTCTCTGATTTACATCCAGCCTGTTAAAGGACATAGATTTGGAAATTTGGCCACCAGAATAGATATCATAGGGAAGATAGAAGATAGTAAAAGAAGAAGTCATGCATGTATTTTGAAAGAAGCCCACAAATGCTCTTGAGAAGGTTCAAAATGTTTTTGTTTACTTGTGCAAGGTGTAACCTGACCTGGTTGTTTCATTTCACTTGTTAACTTTGTTAGTTTTGGATAGACATTTGTTAACTGCTCTCCGTTTTTCATGA
Organism: Iguana delicatissima; assembly: GCA_948472985.1. Classification (NCBI taxonomy): domain Eukaryota; kingdom Metazoa; phylum Chordata; class Lepidosauria; order Squamata; family Iguanidae; genus Iguana; species Iguana delicatissima. Next base: position 1,976,638 of record CAOKZL010000163.1, on the reverse strand, counting down.
TACAAGAACCTATCCCTGTGACTTCCATGTTATTTCTGCCTCTGATACCAATGTTTCTGTTAAAGAAGTAATGTCAAGGGTCACATCTGCTTTGTCAACTAAGATATACCTGGTGTTTGTGTGTGTGTACGCAAGATGCTAAATTCAATTGTCTTGCATGTCGTAGCCTATTTCAAGCTGATTTAGCTGCTTCAAGAGACAGGTTTTTTAGGTATAAATTGTCTCTGTGCTTATACTACATTTTTCCTGACAGTTGTGACAATGTTTTCAGTATTTATTTTAATAAGTACTTTAAGATACAGTGTCTCTTTTCTGTTTACATGTAAGTGTCACTCCTTCCTGCTCTCCCAACATCAGCAGTAAACTATTTTTTTTAATAAACTGTTCACCTGTAGTCAATAGAGTGAAAAAGGATTTATGAATTAAATAAAAAAATTATATGCATTCCTGCTGGAAAGGCACATTCCAGTCCCTCCCCCTTTGCTCAATAAACCAACTTTTTGTGGCAATATGCCAGTATTTTTATGAATAGGAGCCTTACTTTCTTTCTCTGCTAGGAACTGCTCTGAAATATTAATTAAAAAAGAAAGCTCCACATGAGGCCTTCATAGCTGTGCTATTTTTAGTCACGGGCAAGGCATCTTGAAATCAGAGTATTTGCTTTAAGTAATTTCTTCCAAATATTGTTAACTACAGGGGAATGTAACCATTATTTCTTATATTCTTTATTATCAACATTGAACTTAATGTATTGTTTTTTTGCAAGCTGTGGTATAAAGAGTATTGCTTGTTTAATTCTCTGTGAATATTTCACAGTTGACATTAATAGAAAAAAAGCAGGTAATAAATATGTCAGTCTAGAACACAGTTTTTAAATAAAAAGCTAAATATAGTGGCATTCACAAAACTGGAAACTGATAAGAGTATTATTTTTTATAAGCTATTACTGAAAGTGAATATTTCCCAGCTTTTATTTTTAAACACCATGTGTTAGTAGGCCCACTTTCTTTGAAAGATGAAAGAGTGGCAATTGACTGTAAAATCCTGCTCTCTATATAGCATTTGGAACAGAACTATGTATTCAGTATGTCTTAATCTTCCCAGTGCACCAATAGGAACCATGTGCATGAAACTACTCTTGCCAAATATATGGGTGTATTTCTGGCATTAGGTTTATCATTATCTCTCGATTATTATAGAAAGCATACAATGGTACATCCTGGCATATTGCTTTATGTTTTTATTCATATTATATTTAATACAAACCTGAGCAAATTTTGAGATCCTCAGGGGAAGACTTTAGCTTGGTCCCACCACTGTCACAGGAATATTTGGTGAGAATATCTTCTCAGGCTGGCAAACTCCATTCCACATGATGCTCAGTTGGCTCCTATCTACTGTCTTTCTTCCAGCAGGCACAGAGCCTTTTATTTAGAAAACTGGTTGTTTCAGAAAGGTTTTTTAATGAAAGGTGTACTTTTACCCTTACTGCTATATTTTAAACACTTTTAAACTGTTTAAATTAAAAATTTTAAACTAAGTTTTTTTAAAAAAATTTAATATGATTTCATTTTTTACTTTTCATAAATTTTTATTTCCTAAAAATTGTATTATGGTGCACGCTTTGCTGGCACGACCTCCAAACACATGAATGTGAGGTTGTGTGGAGCCTCATGTCTCATTATCATCAATGGATGCACAGGACATACACTCGTTGCAAATGAAGCATTTGTGGGTGGGGTTATTTTACATGAGGGTTCCTGGAATGGAAACCTTGCATCTATGGATGATGCACTATATATTTTTAATTTCTTTTAAGAAATTATTTTAAGCCACTTGGTTCTCATATTGAGATAAAGATGGGATAATAAATAAATAATAAAAAATTTCCTCATTAAAAAGCAAGGCACCTAAATTCACCAAAGTGCCTCATTTGTAGCCTGCCTGAAGAGGCAGCAAGTGGAGAAAATTAACATCTATGCTCTCCAAAGCTCAGTAGGCTTCTCCTAGTGGTTGGTGGATTTACTAAAGCCTGAGGATTTTTTGGAGGGTGGAGGAGAAAGAATCATAGGTTTGGAAGGTTCTGCAAAGGTCCAACCTCTATCATGCAGGATATATAAATAAAGCAGTCCTGAAAGATGCCCATGCAACCTCTGGGTAAAGGCAACCTATTCTACCATCAAACAGTTCTTACAATAAACAAGTTCTTCTTAATGTTTAGGTGGAATCTGGTTTCTTGTAATATGAATCCATCGGTTCATAGTCTAGTCTCTGGAGCAGCAGAAAACAAGTCCACACAAAATTCTGTATGATATCCAGATGTTTAAAGGTGGCTATCATACCATCTATGAGTCGTCTATTTTTCAGCCAGCCTATTAGTATGCAGTTCTCCTGCTCCAAGCAGTGGAACCTTCTCCAGCTGACAATGAAACTCCAAGTTTCACTCAAGTCCACCAGGGAAGTATTTTATCTGGTCCTCAGTATTTCTCCAGCATTTGCCTTCCCACCCTTTCTCCCTTCAGATTGTCACAAAAGTGAGGACCCTTGCCTAGCAGCATGGTCCAAAATAGCAGAGCAACATGAGCAATGAGTTAATGCAAGGTTTATTTCTGCATCAGAAATAAGTACACACTTTGTGGAGGTCCAAAGTGAGACAAAACACATTCCCAGCACCCACCTTATATAACTAAACGTGGGTTTTCTCACATCAACATTCAGAAAACAATTAACACTTAATTCAAAGCACGTCCTCTCTGTCTCACCTATCAACCTTTCCAAACTATCCCAATCTGTCCTGGAGTTTAGTGTTCTTTGTTCTGGTCTGTTTATCATTTTCAGATAGCATGTAAAATTAAAATAATAGGAACTTAGATGTTGTATACTTCAGCAAGCCTGTTACTTTAAGTACACAATGTAATTAGCAATTGCAAATCAAGGTGGAAGCTCTCTTTCTCACCTGTGTGTTGAAAAACAGGATAGAACCAAGACTCTTATTCTGTTTAGGTATGTGACTCTCTTGTTTCTAGGGAATGGACATCTCAAGACTTTTGAGTACATTTTTTTGAGAGGAATTTCTAGCTTTGAGAATGAGGACTTCATTATTACTATTATTTTATCACAAGATATGGATCCTTGGGTTTTGCATTCTCGGTCCATGTATGTTTGTTTTGTCATGACTTTGGTGAGTTGCACGGGTGTGGATCCAATTTTGTGGGAGACTGGACTTCCAGGCTGGCAATCCTTCAATTTTAGGTGTCTCTTTAAGGGGCCTTGAGAGTACAGGCTTACTGAGTCCATCCCAGTTCAGGGGGCTGAAGGGCTCCCTCATTCCCAAGTGGTAAAGAAACCACAGGCACTTGCAACCAGATGGAAGCCACATTGACTACTCTGGAGTTGCCCTTCAGCTGCAAGGCTGTATGCTCATTAGATAGCAAGCAGGTTGCTCAGTATCTAGATCTGTGTCTCATACTGGATCAAGTCTTACAGAGCTAAAAATAATAAATTTGTGGCCCTATTATTTGTATCTATTGTTTTTCCTCCTCTCTACCACCACCACCACCACCACCCATCTATTTATGGCTAGTCCTTCAATTTACATGATTTAGAGATTTAAAAATAAAATACAGAGACAATGCAAATAAGACAGCAAAAGAATGCATTTAAAAAGGCAGCTCTACTGAATTACATGAAACAACAGTTAAAAACAACAAAACAACAAAGATAAAGTCATTGGAGAGATACCAAAAATGTATGCAAAGACTGTATGTACACATGGGGCAGCTCAAGTTTTCCAAAGAGACTTTGGCAGCCAAACTGTAACACTTAAAACTCAATTATGAAATAAGAACAATGAAAAAATAATCAGACTCTTACTAGCATTATAAGCACACTTTAAATGCAGCAGAAATGCCAGTCTCTGCTAGAATGAAAACATCTTTGGACTACTCTGAAAGACTAATAGTGATAAAGCCTCATTGACTTTCCCTGAGACGGTTTTCCTTATTGTAGATGCCATCATGGAAAATATCCTACATCGCATGCCCACTGGCCACACATTGTGCAGGTTAATACAGAAGGATGCAGCTCCTGAAATAATCTGCTCCTAAGTTGTTCATCTTATGTTTATTCTTATGGAAATATGTTCAGTTTTTTCCCCCTCAGTCCCCTGTGTTCCAGATAATCATGTTTTAAATTTAACAAGCTAACATCTGCAGCCAATCTGTATGTGACAGTAAGTATGCCTGTTAAAATGGATAAAATGGATCCAGTTTAACTCTCAGAAGACTAGAAGATCTTGTAGGAAAATATTAACTTCCAATGATTCATTCAAATAGAAGTGAGAAAAAAATTTTTTTTGCTGAATTTTCAAAAAAGAAAGAAAGGAAAAAAAGGGAGGAGAGGAAGCAACACAAAACAAAAAATGAAGAAAAGGATGTAGAACAGTGAACATTCTCCAACTCAAATAAACCAAGCTCCCTGACCCCGCAAATAGTAGTGGAATTTCTTCAAAGTCACAATCTGATTCCAACAAAATCCAAAGTAAACTCTCCTGGGCATCACAGTAACCAGATTTGTAAACCAATTATGGCTGTAATGAAGTAGTAACTAGTGACATTCGCAGCTCTTAACATGGACACAGAGGGTAGTAAGGTCATGACATTTTGCGATATGTGCAGTTTTATCTTCTCCAAATTGTCTCTTGAATGTAAAACCGTTTCTGGGAGAACTGAAAGCTAAATTACACATTCCTTTCTGAAGCCAGGTATGCAAGTATTAAGACTCTTCTTTATCTAGCATCTCTGGCTCTATATACAGGCTCTTCTGTGCTACCTGACAAGCACATCAAACTGGTTAGTATTTCCTGACCTGGCAAGAGGACAAAGAGTCACATCAGCAGAGTCCCAAGCAGCTGGCCCATGTCTTGCAGTCCTATAGCTATGCAGAAGTGAGATCAGTGAAGCATCTGGAGGGAGCAGGTGAACATTCTGTCCTTTAATAGCATCCTTTCTCAGCTCAGGAGGGAGCATCCACAGTCAGCATAGCCTAGAAAATATAAGCCAGGAAACAATCTGGTGAAAGGTTTTTTTCCCCTTTTTTTCATTCTTTCTTTTCTTTTCTTTTCTTTCTTTCTTTTTTTTTCCTGGGGGGACTATAATTTGCAGAAGTCCACAGCCAGCCTGACTACTGCAATGCAAAGAAACAAGCAAACAAACAAAAAGAGGAAAAGGAAATTTTCCAGGTTCTATTAGGAACACAGGTAGCCTCCTTAGGCTAAGTCAGACTGTTTTCTACTGTGACTACCACCAGGTTTCAGGCAGTATTTTGTTCACATCACTTGCTATCTTATTCTTATTAAACTGGAGATCTCAGGTACTGTACCTGCATCCTTCTGTATGCAAAATATCCATTCTACCAGTCCCTGTAAACTGATGCAGGACTAGAGGGAAGGTTCAGCTCTTGTAAGCCAACCCTAAAAGCAAATGGAGGAAAAAAAATGAATTTGGAAAGGATGAGAAATAAAGAACTACCAAGAAATCCCTAAGTGGGGAACTAGCGCATCCCTGCTTTGACCTTGTCTTTTCTTACTCATAGAATCATAGAATCATATGCTTGTTTTCTGTTCTACACAATAATGCAGAAGAATTACCTGGCCTGCACACAGAAGGATGTCAGAAGTTTCCAGTAGTTGTCAGTAGAGCTTCACAGTAGAGCCTTGTGTCTCTTTCATTCCTCTGTGGACCAAAGGCTCATTCACGCTACAGTTACAGCACTATAACCCACTTGACCTGGCAAAACAATATTCCATGAGATCCTGAGCCTTGTAGTTTGGTGAAAGTCTAGAGCTCTCTGGCTGAGAATTCTAAATCCCACTCGCTAAACTGAAAAACCCAGGATGGAACCATGGCAGTTAAAGCGGAATATAACACTATGGCCCTTTCCACACGGGGGAAAAGCACGGGGTAACACGGGGTAGGATGACCTCACCCGAAGGTGTGTGGAGGTTCCACACCTCAAACCACCCTCGCGCGGCCGTGGGGGTGGCGCCACGTGTTTTATAAAGACCACATTTTATGTGATCTTTATGAAACATGCGTGCGCTAGCCCGTTGCACCGCACCATGTGGAATTGCAGAGGCGCACAAGCGCATCCCTGCAGAGCTGCCCGGGGGCGGGCTTCCGGCTGGTGCGCTTCTCCGATTGGCAGAGAGCCGCCGGAAGTCGCCAGCTGCCATTTTGGGTGCCGCTGGGCGCCACCAGATGCTGCTGGACTGCGCTGCCATGTAGAGCGGCGAACGCACGCTGCTCCCTGTGGCAATGGAGTTACCTGCATCGAGATAAGCTCCGTTTCCACGTGCGCCACCCCGTTTCCCCGCGTTTCACGCCCCCCCCATGTGGAAAGGACCTATAACAGTGTGGTAGGAATGGGTCCCAACCACAATCCTCTGTGTTGACCTCCAGCTAGGACTGACTTCTTTCTCCCAAAACCTAATAAAGGAATGTGGCATTGGCTTGCCTTTTTGCTGTATTTAGCATAATCAACGTGCATACATCATGAATGGAAGGACAACATCTTTTCCAAGATGGAAGGTGCTACTTCTGGATCATCCACCCCTGTAACCAGCCTCTGCCTGCAGTATATGAAGTAGGCATAGATTTTTTAGAGAGTAGATATGGAGTTACAACAAGATCAGTTTGTTGATATAAGGCTTCATGTTTATCTGAGTGGAGACAAAATACTCCAATGGTGGCTCAGCATGTTTCTTCTTGTCTAAGTGACAAAACCCTGAAGCCACAAAAGTTGCCTGATGTATCTTTCCTAAGATAGTTTTCATTGTTCTGAATCCTCTCCATTTTTTATTGCGCCCAGGTTCTGCTTTTTTCCCTCTTGTAAATGTGCATTTCCAACTTAAATAGTTGCAGTTTTGAAAGTCAGCAATCTGAGCCTGCAGAAAGTTATCTAGTGTGCCAAGGTTACTCTCAACAGTTCAAGCTCTTACCAATCAAAATCCTAGAGGTCTTAGACTGGTGCTGAAAAGTACACTTTTGGTTTGGGCCAATGGTTTCTACCATTAGGCAGAATCAAGCAGCTATCTCAGGTGGCAGATACTAGAGGGGAGCATCAGTAGCATCCTTGGAGGGTAGAGCTGTGTGTGACACACAAAATGTTCTTCATCACCACCACTATGAATTGGCATAGTATTTTCAATGTAGTGCAAGATCTTATCTTATTATGAGTATAGTAATAAGATTCCACTGCTACTCCAGTTAATCTTCTTCTTATGGAAAGGAAAGGAGGGCCTCCAGCAGTCAAAAATCTTGGGTCAATATAGCAGTCCATCCAACGACATGAAATTGATAAGCTGATTTTTTGGTAATTAGTGCACCACCGTCTACACTGATGTTCAGTAAAATTACATCATACCAGAAAATATGTTAATATTTTGGTGGTGCAGTGTTAAATGCTGGTACTGCAGCCACAACATTGTGAGTTTGATCCTGCAGGGCTCCAGGTTGACTCAGCCTTTTGTATACCAGTAAAATGAGTACACAGCCTGTTGGGGGCAGTTAGCTAAGTACATTGTAAACTGCTTAGGGAGTGCTTAGCACTGATAAGTGGTATAGAAATGTAACTGCCAACTGCTAACTGCTTCTGTCCAATCACACATTGCAGCTCATTCTGGGGAGCTAAATGCAAACAGTTTGGTGCCTCAACCAGAAGAGTAGTCATATTTACAGTTCACCTGCACATATAATTTTCCATCTCACTAGCTCACTAGCTGGAATAGATTTTACACGGGGGCGGGGGGAGAGAGAGAGAGAGAAAGAGAGAGAGAGACTTGTGCCCACCTCTTCACTCAAATTCAGGAACGTTAAAGAAGAATGAATACAGTGGCATCCAGAGTGCCATGTTAACACTGCTCAGCCTGTCACTATCTTCACTTTTCTTGCCAAATGCTGTACTAAAGGAGTTCCTGTTAGCAAACATTCACCTTTTATTGTCACCCTAGATAGGAATATGTGTGTGTCTGAGAGAGAGTGATAAACTGAAATTCATCCAGGTTACAACAGGGTTTGAATCCTGGCCTCTTTGGAGCAAGATTAAATATGTTAGTGCCTCTCTAACAGAAATGTTTCTTCCCATAATTGGGTCTGCAAGTGAGTTGTTCAGTTCTGTTTTGCTTTGTTTTTTTACTTCTTGCAAATGTGCATGTGATATTTATGGATCTGTGACTGCTGCCTGCTGATCACTTTTTTCCAGTCTCTGCTGCCCATTCATTGCAGGGTTCACAGAGGACTTAGAAGGACTTGACTTAATTATTGCACACCGTGACACTAAATTCCTCTGCTGCTTAGCCTCACAGGGTGCATGTCATCAAAACAAATTTCTAATACCCACAACATCCATATCAACACTCCAAAACAAAAAGGGAAGTTTTCCATTTCGTACAGCCTTGGCCTTGTTTAAAGAAGAAATAAATATGACATTGTCTTGACTCTCTATCTTGTAATCAGTCCACAAGGCTTTTTGCAGTCCATAAGCAACAAGTCTGAATCACTAAGAAATGGGGGGAACTGTCCATGGAAAAGTACAGGGTAAGCAGGTAGTGGAAGGTAGATGTACAAGACTGAGTGAGCAGAGACAGAAGAGGGAAAATATTAACTAGATATTTTCCTTACGTGATCAAAGAAAGAGGAATGAGGTTGTAATCCTATATACACTTACTTGGCAGTCTGTCCCAATGAAGTCAAGATTAGGATTTTCTTTTCTTGAGTAATCATATCTGTTCATCACATGTGTACCATATACCTCAGTCATTTAATTTCAATGAGCTGAGTGCTGTATATGATGTGAATGCTTCGGATAACAGAAGTTATCTGTGAGTGGCAGGCTGTTCCAGCTTCTTGTGAGCCATCTGGGCACTTCTGCTAACCTCTCCGGGTTAATCAATGGCTGTACTGGCTTGTGGGCGTGGGGAAATGTCAGAACAGGGATAGAGTACCAATACATTTATGCATCTGCCAGGAGGTGTCAGATGTAGGGAGGGAGGATGGGGTACTGATGAAGGTGTGCTTGCAAAAGGAGATATCAGCTGCCTTCTTGCATGAGGTTTGAAAAGGTGAATCGATGTATGCACAACATCAAAAGACAAAATAATGTGAACAGCTACATAAAGCTAAATAAAGAAGGGGGAAGCTGCCTCTTTAGGAAGAGAGTTTGGACACCCTCACAGGGAAGTCACTCTTCAGTACAGTCTTCCTTCTGCATTCACAGGTTTGACCTTCACAAATTTGATTATTTATGGGCACACACTTGCCTCCTTCCCCATTTTCCTCCTCCTATTTCCTTGTGTTTTGCCAGAAATGTGTGTTTTAAAAAATGGGCAGGGGGATGGGTGGGTAACTCTGAAGGCATCATGAGATCAACAAACCATGCAACAGAAGCAATTTTAACTATCTTCAGAAATACTAAAAAAAACTTATAGATGCAAGTTTAGGTCTACTTTGCTTTTCTGACACCTCATGGGTAGTCAAAGAAAATACTGTCCTCCTTCTACATCCATGGGTTTGACCTTTGCGAATTTGATTATTCATGAGGCATGCACATGCTCAGCCTGCATTCTTTTCGTGCCATTCCTTTGCTTTTTGCCAGGTGTGGAGAAGGAAGGCAAGCACCCAGATAAAAGGCAAGGAAATGGTTGGGAGGCATGCGTGCACCTTCCTTCTCCCCTCTGGAGCTCCCCACTCCCATTCCCTTGTCTCTGGCCCTGGTGCTGAGAATTCGTGCCAATGCAATAGGCAAGGGAATGAGGGGGAAAGCTCACGCCAGCTCTCACTTCCCATTCCCTTGCCTTTGGCCCCAGTGCTGAGAACTCATGCCAATGCAAGGGAATTGGGGGAGGAGGCTAATTCTAGCCTTCTTTCTGCCCTCCAGAGCTCTCCCTTCACATTCCCTTGCCTCTGCCCCCAGCACATAAGAAATGGGAGGAGAAAACCCTGGAAGGGTGTGGGAGTGGAATTGTAGGGGGGAGTTATTCATGATTTTTCCACTTTTGTGAGGGTTCTGCACCCCAAACCCTCACGAAAGTGGAAGGGCCACTGTATTTCCAACATCTTAGGCTGTCTTGGTTGTGGGAGCTACCAAAGGGTCCGAGGTTACTATGCAGTTTGAATTAATGCACAGCTCAAAGCTTTATTTGAAGCAGAATTTAAATTTCCCAGGCTATGGCTACATACAAAGATTTGGGATTTTTGTCTGGAAGTCAGGATTTAGCAAAGGAAAGGGAACTGTATGAAGAAAATGTTTGGGTAATGAATGCAGGATGTTCAAGACTGGAGGAGAGGAAATTAAAGGTGATGATAAAAATTAATACAAATGTTATCCTACATGAGCGACAGGAATCATGTGGCCCTCCAGAAGCAGCCACAGCTAGCACAGCCAATGTTGAGTAGTGCTGCAGGCTGCAATCTCTCATTGTCTGGAGGAATGTGTGATCCCGACCACTGTCCTATGTGATTGAGGAGAATAGAATGAACCTCTGATATAATCTACCCCAAGAATTTGTGGGTGGGAAAAAGCTTACGTCATGGTGACATCAAGCTCTTGGACTGGCTTCCTAATCTCTGAAGTTCTGGCAGAAATTGCTCATATATTTTCTAATTATGTGGTACTTGAAAACAGCCATGTAGTTTATTATATGCAGCAGTTACGGATGAGTTGCTGTGTGCTGACTGTCACTGCAGAGCTACATATTTACAAAGACCTATCTAGCCCCACTGAGCAGACATGTGTAGAGTTCGCTGTAAGGGCCACTTCCTAAAAATACATGGGATATTTTGTTATAAAAAATGGTTGATTCTTGGTTCAGTGCTCTTTAAAAAAAGATAGTAACTGTATTGATTTTTTTTTAAACCAGTCTGTCTATCTCCCCAGCAGCTCATAAATCATAACAGAGTATATTTGGACAGTGTCATTATTGTGTGTAATAGGAAAGAGGAGAGCCTATTATCTCTGACACTTCATGTTAGCTGACATGAATGGAAAAAGAGGATGGGTTATTCTGGGTAAACAGGAGTGACCAAGGGGGACTAAAAGACAAGAACCTGTCTTATTGCAGATTCAAGGACAGCTGTGTCACTCCAGATTCACGAGCTTGATGCTGCTGTGAAAGATTTATGTGTTTTGACACCTCAGAGACAAATAAGTATAAATCTAGATGATCTGATGTGTGTGGGTATGTGTTTAAAGCTTCAACATTAAACACACACACACACACACACACACACACACACACAAAAATGAATGCAGACACACAGACACAGAGCTATCCTGAAGAAATGTTGGTGCTCTGAGAGATTGTTCCCAGCAGCCTTTTGGCTCCATGAATATTGCAGCACAATGAACCTTGGATGAGGAACACTAGGTGGCGTATATCTCACACTGTAAATTAAATAGTCTGACTGTTTTTGAACAGGTCATTTTTACAAGCTCTTTGTTAAGATGTTCCTAGTATAAAACCATAGGACCATAACAAAAGAACATGTTCCCCTTTTGGTCAGCCCAAAGTGCTCCATATCCATGGTGAACAAGTGATGTGAAGAATTCTTCATGAACGCAAAGCTAAGTTTTGCAAGAAACAGCATGCCTTCTAAAAAGTGACCTATGATAATGTGTTTGTTGTGAATAACGACAGGGATGAACAACTAAATGAGAACAGCAATGTAATTGTATGAACTCGTCCTAAGGCGGAGTGGTGATTTTTTTTTTAACTTATTTGCCTATGTAGCCAAATTCTAGTCACTAGGGTTTAATGGAAGGATCAAGAAAGTGTGACCCATAAGTGTCACACAATTCCTGAAGCCTGCTTTTTCAGCCACTGTAGCTGCTAGCCAGTTTCCTTGAACCACTTTAAAAAAATTTATTGGTATAAAAAAAATACCATCTTAGCCCAGAAACTAAACCCGAACACCTAAAACCACACAGAAGAAGTGTACTGCCCACAGCCCCAAGAAACTGTGTTTTTGGCCATACATCAGCCTAAATGATGGCCAGAAATGAGACAGTTTCACTTCTGGCATGCCCATGTGCATGGATATCATCTACAGGAGGGAAGAATCAGCTCTAATGGGACACCACTGGTCTAATGGGACAATTTAGTATTTATAAAAGTGTGAATGATGTGTTACCTTAGGCACCATTTATGTGACGTAAGAGGTGAGTATTGTATTTCATACCCAAAATGACACTGGACACACCCATATTATGGCACCCTATGACAGATGTAACAGCAGCTTTACCTTTAGCAAAGTCAAAATCAAATGTTGTTTCATAGAATCATAGAATCATAGAAGAGACCACAAGGGTCATCCAGTCCAGCCCCCTGCCATACAGGAACACACATCAAAGCACTCCCAATAGATGGCCATCCGGTCTCTGCTTAAAAACCTTCCAAAGAAGGAGACTCCATCACACTCCAAGGCAGCCTAATTCACTGCCGGACAGCTCTGAACGTCAGGAAGTTCTTCCTGAGCTTCGGGTGAAATCTCCATTCCTGCAGCTTGAATCCATTGCCCCTTGTCCTAATCTCTGGAGCTCCTGCTGTTGTCAGTTGTTTGATGAATGTTGTGACATAAAAAGATATTGATGGGTAGGAAATTCAGACATTCAGAGGTCATAGAATAGGGAATATATAAGTCATTGTCAGTCACTTGCCTTAAGGCTATGTGCACTAGTAAATATCTTCTTGGCTTTGTGAAGGATCTGATTCAAAAGCAGCTGAAAATAATCTTGATGCCATGAGGAGGAGGACAGATCCCAGAGATGCTAAGCAGAAATGTCAGCTACCATGGAAACTATTTGCTTGCACCAGTATACACAGCCAGCAAGGACTATGGTGAATTAAATAAGTCAAGTGCTCTGGGAAATAAATTTTCTATGGTTCCTAATCCTCCCAGCTGTTGGCACAGGGTTTAACAGAGGTCTTTGCTCAAGCCTTCCCCCCAGCCCACCCCCACTTTTTTTTCTGTAAATGGGTAAGGGTAAGGAAAAGAAGAATGAGAAGTTGTGTTACTGAAGCGGGATCATGCCAAACTCAAACCTCAGAGTGGTCCAGGTGCTTCTTTATCCTCATATCCCCTCCAATTCCAAGGTTCTGCAATAACAAATCCGCACCCGCTATCATCATCATCATCATGTTATTTATATCTCGCTTTTTCCCTAAGACTAAGACCCAAGATGGTCTACATATTAAAAAGATTACAATTAAAAAAACACCAAAAGCTACAATAAAACCATATTAAAACATATACTCTAAAAGATACTTAAAAAAAGAAGCAATACTGTTTACAGCACTTATACTCCCTTTTCAATTCTAAACACCTGACTGAATAAAAAAGCTTTGGCCTGCTGATGGAAGGACAGCCAGGAGGAGAACTTTCTAGCGTCGCTACAGAAGGGGTTCTGGAGTGCAGGGCCAAGAAGGCCTTTTCAACTACCAAAGATCTTTGCTGCTTGTATTAATAGAGGATTCAAGCCCATATATAAACTGTACGAGGGAAGATAGAATCAATACCAGAACCTGCCAACAGTCTTGATATCCGCTCATCACCAAAGTTACCAGCGATGGGGTCACAGATAGTGGCAGTTAGCTGAAATGTGAGGAGTTTAAAATGTGGGGAAAAAAACTTCAAAGTAAATATTTAAACTTGCTGCTAAGAAACCTGTGCAGCTTGAGTAAAAGTACAGTCAGCCCTCCACCTTTGCAGGTTTCACTTCCATAGATTTATTTGCATGTTTCTCCAGTCACTGCCTGCCCTCCTCAAACACTGCCTCTGGTCCTCCTCCTCCTCCACAACCACCAGCCGCTGCCTGGACAACAAAGGATGGATGGCAGCCTGATTTCTCAGTACCACAAATCCAATCCTGATGCCTACACCCAAGGAATGGCAAGGTGGGCAAGAGAGAGGCCACCATGCTGAGCCACCCCCTTTCCCTCTCATTTCTGTGACCTGATTTGGACCCAGGGTGTCCTTTCTCCCCACTGTACCTTGGTCCCCTTCCCACACACACACACACATGTTGATATTTGTGGTTTTTCCACTTTTGTAAGGGCCCTGTGCCCCTAACCTCAGTGAATATGGACAACCAACTGTAGTCTAAAAGGGAAAGTGTTTGAACAATTGAAATGGCTTGGTAAAATTCAGATACACGGAGAAGAGCCACAAAGATTGAACTAGGGAAAACACAAGGAAGATATAAACTATTGTTTAGTTTTTGTTTTTTAATTTCTTAAAAGATCAAAACATGAAGTGATACAACGTAGAACGGAATGGTACAGAAATCATTTAGGTATGTCTTTTCCCTTATATTGGAAGAGAGATAATTATTTCTCTCCTCACTTCCCCAAACTGCTATACTACACTCTAGATAGGAATTTCACAATAGTGATGCCAGACAATGCCTTTCCAATACCTATCAGCTTGTTTCTCTAAGGTTCTAATAAACCAACTTTGTAACTTTGGGAGAAATATCTGTCACTGTTTGGTACATTGCTCTATCTATTCAGCTCCTACAATGCATTTATTGTCAGGTCTGCTTGTGGGAATAGCAGAAGCAAAAGGAAAATAAACTGTCTGTTGTGTAACCCTGCAAAATGTATTACCTGAATGGTAGCTCAATTTGCTAACATAGCACAAAAGTGGAGAAGGGTTTTTATAACACAAATAACTGTGAGTTGTCATGAATATGGACTGATTCTTTATTGTGTTACTACAGGATACCGTTTTCTATGTAATATTACAGCCTTATCATTCTGCTTTTAAATTATATGGTATGTGTTTTCAGCCCTGCAATGACTTATGGTTAAATAAAATTATTATTTGTAAAGAAGAGAAACATTTATAAAACTGCCTGATGGAACTACAGGCAAGATAATACATGTTACATGCTCCTGTGCAGTAGAAATTATGGTTATGACATTAGCAAGATATAATTCTGCAAACTCACTTTGTAACTGCCACTATGCTTAGAAGAGTACACGAGTGGATGTCAGTCAGTCTGAGGTTGGTTTTAAGTTCCAGCTTTTTCCAAGCATACCCCCACACACTATGCGTGTTACACAAACATAATACCACTGAGGTTTTCAGTGGCATTTACTCCCAGATAACTTTCCTTTCCTGGCAGTAAGTCCACTAAATTCATCTGGGTTTACTTCCAAATATACGTGTTGGGTTTCATGGTTACCTGTTTAAATACCTGTAAAACTATTGACCAGTTCACAGCTACAATACACAACTGTTTATCCTGCTTTTTTGATCTGATCATATACAGCTGTAGGGCATGAAAATACCTCACCCACTTGCGAACATTTTTCTATGTGCTGCAGTGGAAGGAGCATCTCTGCATGTATATTAAATATAGCAAGCAAAGCAGAATTCAGTTTGGAAATGTATTGGGCATCTTGTGACTTGTAAAAGTTCCAGGTGTATATTGGTTTTCATTTGGGACATTGGATAAGGATGTTTGTAGTCTCAATAACATGATATTGCACCTTTTGATAAGATAGATGTTCTATTTTGAAACAATTCTTTTTCAAGATTGTGATATACAAGGCTATCCTTTCAATGACCTGAAAAATGCAGGCTCAGCATATTGCTTCGCTTGCTTTCCAAACTTCTGGATACTGGCCAGCATGTAGCACAAAGTAAGAATTTATCAGCCTTTATATAGCCCCTTGCACACATACTATTTTCTTTCATTACCAGCTTACTACCAAAATGCCTGCATTGTGTACATAACACATAAGGCAGTATATACACAAGTTCTATGAAGGCAACTATAACCACATGAAAAAGAGGTTGAGATGTGTGTACCTGTGTTTATACACATACGCACACATTAATTTTGAAATACTGTTGTTTTTCTTTTGCTGGAATGTCTAATAATTACTTTTGCCTTAATAATCTGCCACGTTTACTCTAAATTTGCCCTAGGCACTTATATTTGACAGTTGAATTCTCTTGGAAGCCTCATGATAGTGGGCTAAATCCAATTGTATGTCCCAACTGGAGGAAACCTATTGAATGAATGGGACTTGTTAAGCTAACACTTTAGGTATTTGCCAGTGATTCAGTGAGTCTACTCTAGTTGAGAAAGACCGAGAAAAATTAATATAGGAAATTCATTTTAAAGATCTATATCTTCAAAACCAAAGCTCCTGGTTTTACTTGTCTCATCAAAAACAAAAGACATTTAATCGTATAAGCTTAGGTGAAAATTCTGTTACTTGGTAAATTCTTGTGCATGCATCTCACCAGAGTTAATCTTGGGAATGTCCTATGCTCATACCATCCTTTTTTTTTCTTTTTTTCCAAATCCACATTCCATAACATAATCCATCAGAAGTTAATTCTTTTTCTAATTGAATGGAAGGGAGTGCACAACTATGTAAGAAACCTAGCACTAGCTGGATTGAACAAAAGAAAGATACTAATCAATGTCAGTATTTCTTCAGAAGTGCTTGACTGTAGTTTAACCTTGCCTAACTTGATCCCTCAGCTATATAGAACTGAAAATTCCAGAATCCACTAGCCAGCATAACTAGCAAGTTGACTGGTAGATTGTATAACTTGCAGTCTAACACATTCCCCAGATTGGGAAAGGCTGTTGTATAATTTGAGATCTAGACTTAAAGAGTAAGGTAAAATACTTGCATGCCCATGAGCATGGCAAACAAGAAGGTCTATTTCTGTCAGAAGTGAAAGTGTTACAGCAGCAAGCATCAGAGGATACAAAAAACTGCAGATTTTGATGTGGAGGTATATAGACCATGCAAGAACATGAAAATATAGTGTTTAATCAGATTTGATTTGCATTGTAAAAATATCAAAGTTCATTGGATCTGTGTCCAGGATCTTTACACATATGGAAATGTTGATAAATCTAAATGAACAGATTAATCATCTAATTATAAGAATCAGTGACATGGTTAGATTTCACTTTGCAATTATAAATAATTAGGAGGTTTATGATACACCAGGAATATTACACAGAAATAAATCCAATATCTCTCGAATATTCATATGCTATGCTCAAAAATATACATGCAGTAGCTCCACCATAATTGCAGGGGATACATTCCAGGACTGACCATGGATAGCAAAAAACATAAAGCATATTGTTTTCAACAAGACTAATGACATAGGTATCAAGACAAGTATGCAGCTTGAGAGGAGGTTCTGAAACTTGACAAAACTTACCAAAACTTTAGCAACTAAGAGAAAGAAACCTTTGTAACTATTATTTGCAGTCTGAAACCATTGGGAAACTATGAAAAACATAAAAATTAACAATGTGTCATCTAAAGACAAAATGTTTTTGTATGCAGAAGGTCAATAGTAGCCTAACACGAGCATATCAACGCTGTAGTGTTAGGCTAGTATTGACCTTCTAGCAATAAGTCAAGAGATGATCTTGGATTATACAACTGGAACAGGTTGTGTCTCGATCTCAGGAGCAGATGATGTCCATGTCTTCTTCCTTTTCCTCTGAAGACATCTTCATGAGTTCCTCCAATTCCTGATTGGATAACACTTCTTCATGGCTATCAGCAAGTTCTTCCGCTTCCTGATCCAGTAGGTCAGTAAATCTTTCTCTGTCCAGTTGCCTTGCTGAGTGGATGACTCTCCTAACTTCTCCATGAATCCCCAGGATAGCCTGAAAATCCTCCAGAGCCTCAATCCACAACTTTTTTGCAGCAGGCAGTTACAGTTTCAGGTTTTAATTCATCCATGGCAGCTTGAAGGTTATAGTGTCAGCAATAGTGAAGGATTACTAGGACTGCATTATGTCTGTATTGGGATTTGCCTCAACTGCTGCTAGAATGTGGTCAATAGCAAGTGGGTGTACATGTCCTTGACAAAACAAACGATGCCCTGGTTGAAGAGCCAAATCAGTAAGCTTGTCTTGAATGGTAAGAAGACAACACTGACAATTTTACTGTCATACCAAACAGATTCAGAATGGCCAGGTACGTTGTCAGGGCTTAAACTCCAACATGTCCTGCTACATTTTTATTTTATTTTACTTTATTTTATTTATTACGTCTAGGATAAACCACTGGTGAAACCATTCTGTAAACAAGGTTGCAGTCACCCACGCTTTCTTATTATATTGCCAAAACATAGATAGATAAAAGGGTTTTTTTTTTTTTGCTTTTAAGAGCATGTGGGTTCTTGGATTTGTACACTATGCCTGGCTTTATCATGTGACCTGTAGAGTTGCCACATAAGACCAGAGTTACTCTGGCCTTCCAAGCTTTGTCCCCTGGTGCCACCTTTGCAATTTTATGAATGTAGGTTCCAGTGGACATTTTTCCCCCCCAGAACAGCAAGGTTTCATTGCAATTGAACACCTGCTTTGGATGGTAGCCTTTCTCCTCAAGCAACTTCTTAAACTACTCTGGAAAGGTAGCGGCAGCTGCTTCATTGGCAGTCTTGCCACTCAGTTTAATATTTTTAAGTCCAAACCTGTTCTTAAATCTGTGCAACCATTCCTTATTTGCAGTGAGGGACTGGAGGCACTAATTTGAGAGGATGCCCTGCTGACATCTTCATGTAGCCAAAGGGCTTTGTGATGCAAGACACTAATAATAATGAGGATTTTATTATTATTATTATTATGTCTCCCAGCCACAACTTTAATGCCTTCTCCATTTTTACTAATGCTAATTACTAATAATTTACTCCATTTTACTAAGCATATTTAGCACAAATTGAATGCCTTCTCCATGCACTGTTTGAGGTAACTTTTGCAGTTTCTTTTTCTTTTCTTTTTTTTTATAAAAGACAAAAAAATATGATTACACTTTTGCAGTTTCAGGTGCAGGAACAAAACTAGCACAGATGTTTTTCCTTCTTCAAAATTTCATGGATGAAAGATTAATTCTTACCATACATCTTGGTAACTCAGTGCATTTCCCCCCTTTTTTTCCTGATTTTGCTGGAAAAAATTACCTTCTCACTTAAAGGAAGAACTTTATTGGTTCTGTCAGGCTTGCCAGCATCACTGCTCTCCCATTTTGAGGCCATGACAGACTACAGAATGACTCAAGCAGAAGGACTTTAGCAAGGACTGTACTGGATACTATGTAAGCACAAGAATTTTTCAGAAGGACACTACCACAATCAGATTACAGACAGTAACAAAGTGCCCCTGCAAAGAAACTGAATAGCATTAGAGCACTTGTACTACTGTATACAATGAAGAAATGTGAAACAGTATGGACAACATGAGATGGTGTGATACCATGAGCATTTAAATTTTACATTGCCTGCAATTTTCCATGTAATACTGTATTTACTGTACTGTATTTTACTTTATTTCCTCAATTTGTATTTTATTTCTATTAAAGTACATAAAGTACCTTGCTGCAAATAACAGAACTCATGTATATGGGTCACACGGTTAAGGGGGACCTACTGTATTTGCAAGCCAGAGCACGGAGAAGTTGCTTTTGGCTACACTCCCCAAATCCCCCAGCCATTGTAGCCAGCAGCATATACTTAAACAATTATTTAATATGGAAACATTACAGAAACGGGGCTCAGAAAAGGAGTAAGGAAGAATGAGTGTTGCCTTCAGTTTTTATGGGCCATCTCCAAGCAAGATACAAGGATACCAATTATCTGGTTTTGTTGGGCTCGCCTTCGGAGAAGTAGAAAGAGTTGTGTGCAGATCTCCAGCTCAGCTTGTAGAGCAGCAGGTTCCTACAATTTGCAAGGAATAATTTATTTGTTGGTGAAACTTGCAAAAATTCTCCTGGGAGCTATTAGTTTTCTCCATCACTCCCAATCATCGTAGCCCCAGGGCTCACCCTCCACTCTGCTTTGCAGCCACCTTCTGCCTAGAAGCGAGTAGGCTAGATTAAATGTTCCTTATCCAGTATCCCTAAGTAAGTGAGAAAGAATAATCTGATTTCACTTCTATCTGAGAATAGCCCTTTTAGCCAAGACTTCTGTTTCAGTGTTTAAAAAGCTAAACATGTTCTCTGTATGTATTTGTTTGAATGACAAGCTGGAAGGAACTGAAGTTGGTAGTTAATGCATAATGCTTAATGACACCATGAGGGGCCATCTCCAGGCCTCAAGTCATGGCTTGGAAATCTCAGAGCCAGGAACAATTCTTAACTGGCAACCCTAGTAAGAATCAGCATTTGAGTTTCACTGTTATTTATCTCAATGATTTTCAAAGTGAGGTATTACTTAATAGCAGGGCCAGGCCAAGAGAGTATAATTTAATAGCAGGACCAGAAAAGGTTCTTTTCTTTTAGAGCACTATAGCCATATCACAGGTTGTAAGTATTACTTTTCCTGACACACACCTGCATTGGTCACATCTCTTACCATCACTGTCATCCAATAAAGCTAACGGGAATTCCTTGTAGCTAAGAATGGGAGAT
This sequence comes from Iguana delicatissima, assembly GCA_948472985.1. Lineage (NCBI taxonomy): Eukaryota > Metazoa > Chordata > Lepidosauria > Squamata > Iguanidae > Iguana > Iguana delicatissima. The sequence goes on along the minus strand of CAOKZL010000163.1, from coordinate 1,956,183 downwards.
AAATGATGGGATTAGGAAAGAAATGTTGTAGGATTGTGGTTCTGAAATTCTTGCCCCTCAAATATTTTTGACTTCCGCTCCACAAAATCTCAGCCACTGAGGGCAATGCTCAAGAATTCTGGGAGCTGAAGTCCCAAACATTTGGAAGACCAGAGTTTGAGAATCCCTGTTGTAGAAGCTAAATTTCTATCTGTTTTGCTGGCTTTATTTTTGGATAAAAAGGAGAAAAGAAGAGGAGGAGGGGAAAGGGAACATGGCAGCACCTTTATGACTAACTGGTTTTTATTTTAGCATGTGTTTTCATGGATATGAACGCACTTGGTCTTTGATGTTTCTGTAATTAAAGATGGTTGTCCAGGTTGCAATCTGGCAATCCCATTTTCTATGGACATCAGAGGAATCCCAGCTCTTTCAATACAGCACCACAGACAAAGATTCAGTACAACTCATCTGTACGCTCACTCAAATTAAATCCAGTATAGCTTCTCTCGTTTTTCAATTAAAAGTCACTCTTTATCTCCTTTCCTTCCTTCTTGACTCGGATAGATGGGTGCTGTGTTGTGTTGTGTTGTGCATACACACATTCTTATTCTCCCCCACATACAAGATTTGCTGAGTTTTATTTTCTCCCACATAAACAATTTTCTGATTTTTTCTCCCCTACATACACAATTTGCCGAGTTTTGTTTTTAATGGATCAAAATAATAAGGAATGAAACAACTAATCTTCCATTTGCTTTTGTAAATTACAGGAATTTGGATGGACTCCATAGTAATCAATAACATGAAAAATTTGAGTATATTGTGTAGACAGCACCATTGCACCCAGACTTTGCAACATGTACTGTGAAAGAGACAGAAAGTCTGAATAACCTGGCTGCTCACCAGATTTGGGTGAAGATTTAAGATGTGTTCTAATTGCATTATCTGTTGAAGGCACTAGATGGTAGTATTTCCTTCTCTATGAATTTCTAAAATGCAGTTTCTTCAAAGAAACTGTGGAGTAAGTGAACCTTTCTTTCATAAAGAGGAAACAAATCAGCCAAATTATAGGACAGCGGGCAGTCTAAATACCCTAGAGTCACGAAAGCCTATCTGTTCTTGGATTCCAAGCAGGGTCAGGTCTGGTAGGTGCTTGGGTGGGAGACTGCCAATGAATACCAGGTGCTGTAAGGTGTATTTCAGCAGAAGGAACTGGCAAAACCACCTCTGGGTATTCTGGCCTAAGAAAACCCTATGAAACTCATGACATTGCCATAAATCACAAGGCAACTTGAAAGCACGTACACACACACACACACACACACAGCTAAATGTTTTATTTTTCAATTGTCTGTTTATGAGACTTTTACATTATTGCTGCATTGTTGCTTGACCTTCTTACAGAAGCAGAGTTTTGCTACATGTTAGGGAGCAAAATAGGCATGCAAGTCAAATGACAAATGTTTAATATGTTTGATGCACTTACATCTTTATCCAAAGGGCTCCCAGAGCAGCTTACAGATAGTTAATCCTGCTTTTCTGATCCTGGTTTAGTAACTACCTCTGTTAAAAAGACCTTTATTGTTGCTGCTGCTGTTGCTGTGTGCCTTCAAATCATTTCCAGCTTATGGCAACCTAAGCCTGGCAAGATTTATTCAGAGAGGTTTTGCCATTGCCTTCTTCCAGTCACGTAGGAATGGGAAGGGGGGAGGGGGGCAGTGGGGGCGCTTCACCCCAGGCAGCAATGTTTCCGGGGCATCCCAGCTCATAGCCATGCCCCCTAATGCCCTGGCCACACCCCCACATGCCTTAGCCGCCCCTCCTGCCCCCCTCCACGCAGTCCAAGCTCCGCCACTACCTTCTTCAGAGATTGAGAGAGTATGACTTGCCCAAGGTCATACATGGGTTTTCATGACTGAGTGGAGATTTGAACCTTGCTCTTTAAAGACCTAGTCTAACTCCAAAACCATTACAGTATGCTGGCTCCTGTTATCTTATTTGTGTGTGTGTGTGTGTGTGTGTGCGCGTGTGCACGTGCATGCCTTGTAGTTGTTGTGTGCCTCCGTTTCTGACTTATGATGACCCTAAGGTGAACCTAAGGGGTTTTATGGGGCTGGGAGTATGTGATTTGCCCAAAGTTGCCCAGTGGGTTTCCACGGTCAAGCAGAGAATCCAACCTTGGCCTTTGGAGTCATAGTCCAGTGCTCACACCATTACACCACACTGGCTCTATGCCCTAAACATATCAAAAGCTGGGATCTGCATGTCTCAGCCCCAGGTATGCAGAGATCTGCCCCTATTCTTATACAGAATGAAACCTGTAGTTACTGAGGCCATTTCCGCACTAGCCTGTTATAGCGCTACAATTCCACTTTCAACATCCTCTGGAATCCTGGGGTTTGCCGTTTTGGGAGGGGCCGCCTGGCCCCTCCCAAAACGGCAAACCCCAGGATTCTAGAGGATGTTGAACGTGGAATCGTAGCGCTATAACAGGCTAGTGTGGAAATGGCCAAACACCCAAATAAGTAGCTACCAACCTCCATCAGGTGTTACTTCTGAGTAAGCATGTGGAGGGACGTGTTCAAAATATTTAATTCTGCCAAGTAATCATGCATAAAATTGCATCCCTTGCAACATGACTCTACAGCAGGAGTTTGGTGGGAAATCATAGCCCCTTAGGTCTATGTGATTTAATTACTAATAAGTAGTTTTGGGGCTGTGGAATGGAGGATTGATAGTCTATTTAGGCCAGTCTCATTCTTTGACAGGTATAGTTCTCTGGAAGCTACAGAGGAAGCAGACCAGTTAGGAGGTAGATAATATTTTCATTGATTCTTCATTTGAATTTTAGTCAATTTATTCATGACTTTTTTTATGTGTAGAAACATTTTTGAAACAAGATTAGTGTTTTCTTTATCTTCAGATGTGGGTATACAGTTTTAATAGTGGGTCTCATTTTGCAAAGTGCAGTTCTGTTTGTGTGTGTGAGAAAGTAAAATGCCTCTTTTAAGATGATGGCACATTAAATTTTTATAAGCGTTTGTACTGTAAAAAGCATGTGAGCATACGTACATCCATGTGTACACATAGCCTGATCAATCAAGGACACCTTTTTTAACTGATTGTAGTTTTTAATTGATGTATGTATTGTTTGTTTCTGCATATATGTGGGAAAAAACTCAAGGTGTGGTAATATGATATATACTTTTGACATTTTGTCCACTTATAAATCTTGAAATACATATTTTTGGCTTTGTTCATTTAGCTTCGGACAACAGCTCTCTATTTTTCGATTGTTATTTTCTGCATGAAAAGGAATTAAGTTGGGGCAGGAGCTTTCCCACAAATCATATGCTTAGCCTTGACCTTCAATTACAAATCACCTGTGGCTTGTCACGCTTATAGTGTGCTATAAATTCAGGAATGCATTTCCAGGGATGGTGGTCTTAGCCTTCCAGAGATTTCACTCTTAGGCTGTTTCTGCACTACCCTGTTATAGTGCTATTATTCCACTTTCAACATCCTATGGAATCCTGGGGTTTGCAGTTTAGGGAGGGACATTTAGAATTCTCAGCCGGAGAGCTCTTTGGTTTTTGTAAACTACAAACCCCAGAATTCCACAGGCTGTGGAAAGGGGAGTAATAGTACTTTAACAGTGTAGGGTGGAAATGGCCTTAGACAGAGCATGTTGCTTGCTTGTTTTGTTTTTTCTTTCAGCATGGTGGACTGTAGCTTTGTGGCAGAGGTTGAATTTCTCATTAATTTCAAAGGAAATGCAAGCACAGCAGAAACGCAATGATTGCTGTGTAGATCAAAGACCCAGAATTACATGTATGAACATGCCTTCAAACACCAAGTTGTCCTAGTATACTGGCGGGTTGTCTAGTGAAATGATTTCCAAACAGTTTTTGGCAGGAATTTTCTTGAAAAGTAAAAATCCCCTTTTTCCATATCTCTCTTCCTCCCTGTTTATAACAGGGTGTCTGTGATTGAACAAATAAATATTACTACTCAACACTAAGGACAGGAACTGAAAAACTGGGGAAAAAATGATTCCCATTGAATTCAATGGGACTTGCTTTCCTGTAAACATGTAGAGGTTTTTTCTGTTCCGCATGCAGAAGATTACATTAATGTTCACTGAATTGCATTACACAGACACACTGAAGAAATGCCAAGATGGTAAAGGTCCTCTGCCATACCTAAAATACCATCACTGCCAACTGGCCCATGTTTCCCCTCAAAATGCTTTATGTATTTCAGTGGAATAAGTAACAGTGTACTTTTTGTGTCCTCAGCTAAACTGTGTTATTAGTTTCTGTCAAGTCAGCTTTGACTTATGATGACCCTACAAATAAGAAAATTCAAAGACACCCTGTCAACAGAAGCCCTGCTTGTGTCTTGCACACTCAGGACTGTGTCTTCTTTCACTGATTCCATCCACCTGTAATGCAGGTGTGTTCTTTTCCTACTGCTTCCTACTTACTAGACATTATTGTCTTTCCAAATGAGTCATGTCATCTCATGATATGCCCACCTATGATTGTCTCAGGTTGGTCATTTTGGCTTGTAGGGAATGTTTGGGTTTGACTTACTCTGGGAGCCATTTATTGGTCATGTTGGCAGTCCCTTAGTCACAGAGCCCAAGCCCAACAGACTAGAACTCCTTGTCATATTATTAACCTTTGAGCACTATGGGACTTACTACTGAGTAATCTTACACAGATAAAGAGCCAACGTGGTGTACAGTACAGGATTGTACAGTACTATGATCCTAGAGACCAGGGTTTAATTCCCAGTTTGGGAACACTGGGTGTTGGCAGGCATGTCACACACACTTGGTCCCAGAAAACCTTATGATAGGTTCAGCTGTGTGTTGCCATAAGTTCAAAATGACTTGAAGGCACGCAACAACAACAATAATAATCTTGCACAGGACTGTACTATCAAAAGATGTCTTTATTTATTACTAAAATATTTTTATCCCACTGTATTATGAGATTACAGAGAGGCAAACAGGTAAAACAATATAAAGAACTTGAACAATTCGAAATTACAATCAGTAGATAATTTAAACAAGGTACAAACATATCAAACAACTCAATTGAAAACAGGATAAAAAGGCTGAAAGAGTTTTTTTAAAAAAACAAAACAATGTACCTGTTTAAAAATCAGTTATCTGGTACAGCAATGTATCTTTGCAGGTTGTACCTCACAGAGGTGAAATACCATGAAAGTCTGAACACATTTCCAAACAAGATATGAAGGAAAACTCAGTTCTAGACATGTCTACTCAAGAGTAAGCCCTGGTGCAACATCTTCCCAGGCTACAAGACACAGCTCAGTTCCTGGGCTTTAACAGCTTCCTGGGCTTTAAATAGTCTCTTATCAATGATCTGAGATTACTGTGAAAGCTTGGAGCCAGGATGAAGAACTCTCACAGCCTGCATGCAATTTAAGGGTTGTTCTTCACTCAGAGATTCCATCAATCATTCATATCAAGAAATGTATTTCTTTTTCTATAATGAATAAAGAAATCTTTATCTCTGATGTATAGACAGAGACCAGCTATAAGAATTGACAGAGCAGCCACAGTAGAACCCTATGCAGAGAACATGGAAAAATATATAATTTTTTCTGTTATAGAAGCTTTTCTGACAATACGCTTCAGGTTCAGTGGACATAACAATGATGCATGTTCCAATCACACTTTAGACTTTGAACACTAGCAAGAATGCCCAATGCAAAGGAAAACTGCCACCAGAAACAATCAGTCCCACGTATTTATTGCATCTCCTTCTTAAGGATAAGTGATAGAAGATATGTGAAGTGATGTCTTTAGGCAGCAACTTTCCCTGTCATTTGGTAATATCAGCCAATGAAAGGGAGCAGGAATGAGGAAACTTGCAATATAATGAGGATGTGGGGCAATTTGTGTATTGTATTGCCAGATCTAATGTGTGAATGAGCAGGAACGAACACAAAATGGCTGTTTTCACTGGCAGACTTCTGTCAAACTATCTCATAAATCATGGAGCCTTTAGATGTTGTTGGATTGGAACTCCCAACATCCAAGGCTAGAGTTGCTGAAAGTTATGGTCCAACAACCCCTGACATAAAGCGGGGAGGTCAGAACTTAGCAAAGTACTAGTAGTAGCCATCATTGTAGTGTGTGCATGCATCTCCAAGTCACAATTCTATTAATTCCATAGGATTTTTTCTTAGGCAAGGAATACTCAAAGGTATTTCAACATTGCTTTCCTCTTCAATGAAACCTACAGCACCTGGTATTCCTTGGTGGTCTGTTATCCTAATACTAACTGAGGTTGACCCTGCTTTGCTTCTGAGGTCAGGCAGGATCTGATGTCTTCAGGATATTTGGGACCTGGACTATACCTCTCTCAACACGGTTATGATAGCGGTGGTGGTGGTGATGATGACAATGATTTATTTTTATATCTTGTCTTTTACCCAGCACTGAGATTCAAGGCCACTTAGTGAAATTAAAAGAAATACTATAAAAAGATTGACAGTGTCATAAAATAAAATATATACAAAGTTATTATTAAAATAAACTACCACTAGAATGAAAACCATACACACACACACACACACACACACATATCAGCAAAGCAGCACACTAATAACAATAAATATCAGCAAAGCAGCACACTATTAAAAGCCCTAGCAGTCAATTCCTAAAAGTTTGTCAGAACAGAAAAATTTTTACTTGATGATAGAACGATTGCAGCTCGCTATATTCCCAGCTAGGTATGCTCCTTGGTCTGCATAATTCATACTCCTGACATAAAGGTGGCAGGCCAGAGCTTGGAAATGTTATTATTTTCTGAATTACATCTCCCAGAATTCCCAAAGCATCATGGCCATTTACTTCAATTTTTACAGGTATTCCCTGACCTAGAATAGCTTTTTCTGTTGTGGGAGGGAAGGTGGCCTGCTGATGTTGACCCACAGCTCTTGCTCAACTCATTTTCACATCAATGGTGTTTAAACAAAAGATTGTACATGTGATCTGATGCCAAAATAGATAACACTGGATAAGAGGGAAAGAGTTACTATACAATTCTTCCCTTGCGCAACTCCTTCTCATATCACTGAGGCTTAAGCGAGATATTCCTTGCGTATTGACACAAGGCTGTACAAAATTACTGAAGGATTCTGTTATCTTCTAACTCTTCAAGGTTATACTCTTGGACTTCTTCATGTATTTGAAATGCTGTTTGTAGCTTAGTGGTGGAGCACATGCTTTATATAGAAGATCACTGTTGAATCCCGAGCAGGTCCAGGTTGGACCATATTTGAAACCTGGAGAGATGCTGTCAAACAATGGAGGCATTACTAAGCTACATGGACTGACAATATAAAATGGCTTCCCACTGTCTCCATTTAAAATGGTATTGCAGCTGAAGCATTCTAAAAACTTCAGATATTCAAATATCAAGTTCAGAATGAAGTTAGTTGCAAACTGAGAAACTATGCACTTCAGAAAACACATACAGAGAGAGAGAGAATGACAGTGCACAATATTATGTATATTCCTGATCAGAACGTGGAAAAGTCAGTTTTGGACTACAACCTCCAGGTTGTAGTCACTGGTCCTGCTGGCTAGGGAATTTGGGGAGTTGTCATCCAAAGCAAAACAAAACAAAACAAAGTTGCTTTGAGCCCAAGTCACAGGGAAAAGGTGAGTTATAAATAAAGTGATTGATGGGGGGGGAATTATTCAACCTCTGATCGTAGTTGTGGCTTTTTAAGTTTTTCTGGCCAATGTGAGATTTTCTTTAAGGGAAAAATAAGACTAGGTCTGCTAAAACCATTAGGTGAGATGCACTGCCCTATATATTATGGAAGTCAAATCCATCTTAATAATGTAACAATCTTATATCCTGCTTACAGAGATGCTGGAATTACACTCATGCCAGACGTTTTGTACGAAAGTACATGATTCCAAAGCAGCTTCTAATGAACAGGAAAGGAAGTTTAAGTAATAAGAATAATCCTAAATGAATAGTGGTGGCTGAAGTCTCACAATTTGGAGATTGTTCTTTCTCAAATCCCAGTATGTCAATCATTCAGTTCCATGAGTGCAAAGCAGTTAAACTTTGCTTAGGGGACAATGCTAAATGGATTACCCAGTAAAGGGGATCTCTTTGTTAACCTTTCCCCTAGATACAGTGTACTGTAACTATGCCTACGAGCTCCAAACCCAATGCCATGGCCTGATCCAACCGTTCATAACAGGTTCCAGAGCTTCAATGGATGTGTTTCATTTCATCTAAACTGATTGGTAAGCCTTTGTTTTTGCATGCTAATCTGCTTACTGTTAGTTGAAATGAGCAGGGCCCTCCGCCTAGAGGCAAGACCAGTGGATGAACTGTGGTGGATAAATCAGTGCGGATTTCTGTATTAGTATAAATGACTGTACCAATAGCTATTACAGCATACAAATGAGAATGCTGACTAGGTTCTGTTATGTACCTTACTGCACCATCCAAGCAAATGATCAATCTACCTGGCACAAAACATTAAGAGGGGGAAAAAAGCTTAACTCCTGGCTAGTGACAGTTTTAGTTCATGCAATGAAATTTTTAATATCTATGGACAAATTAAAGCTGTATAGGAAATTGCAAGAGCTTGGGAAGGTTACTTCTTTGAATATAGTTCCAAGAATCCTCCAGCCAATCATTGGTTATGCTAAAGGAATTTTGAGAGTTGTAGTTTAAAAAGTAACACCCTTAGGCTCTGGAAAGAATTTCTACATTCTTCAAACTCACAAGGTGGCTAGTCATATGGCAGATGTCCAGCTACATGGAGGCAGTTGCCACACAGAATAACTTCCATATGATGATTGTTTTAATGTGCATTTCCTTAAAATTAAGTGTGGGTTAATGGTGGTTTGGATAAGAAGGCAGGGGGAGTTATAGTTCTGGATTACCTCTGGGGAATTTCACAAAAATGATAAGCAGAAGTTGTCCCAGGATACTAAATTGGAACAGAAGATCCATTAGGAAGACAAATTGATTTTCTAAAAGATACACTAATAATCTTAGGCAGCAGAAGATGCAGTCTTTCAGATATTGCTGGACTGCAGTTTGCATGATTCTTCACTATCAGCTATGCTGACTATGGTGATGGGAACTGCAGTCTAGAAACGTCTTGAGACCAGTACTTTCCTCCAGCTCTGCCACAATCTCCAGCATGTTTTCTGTAAAGCATGCTTTACTTAAATATTTATCATACTAAAACTCATGAAATATTGATTTAACTTTTTGCTGTACTGTTTTACACTATGCTTAATTCTAATCTCAGTTTCCACTCTAATGTAGGCAGACTAATACAATAGAAACTAGCAATTTGTGCAAGGTAATCCTGTGAACAGGGAAAATTAAAAACATGGGTGACCAAGATTTGTACCTACCGTTCTATACACTGAGATATACCAGCTCTTGTGTTAGATGGTCTTTATTAGAAGTTGCTTATTTTCTCTCTTATACACACTCACACTCATACACACACACTCCAACCTATACCTGGCTAGTTAATTCAGATCAGCACATCAGTTTCAACCCATCTTGGCTTTCTGGCTTTTGTTTCCCTCTAACAGATGCCCTGTCAGGTTGCTCCATTTCAATAACAAAGTTCTCCTGCTAAGATCTATACCAGGGATACGCAAAATGCCACCTAGGGCCCCATAAATCTTCTCCAGGTCTGTTATTATGGCCACAAACTCCCATTTTTCTGGGGGGGAGGTGAAGAGGCAAATTGCTTCTTCTGGAAGAGTTAGCTTTTAAATTAGGTAGCTTGCAGGCTGTTTCTGAGCTTGAGAGAGCACTTCAGCTCACTTTGAAAGGATGAAACATTCCCTCTCTTCCAAGCATGGGCTTCAGGTAACCACCATTGTCACAAGGCCCCTACTAATCTTCCTTCTCAGAAGCAGAGATTGTAAGAAAGAATTAAGAGAGAAGAATCTGGAACCTATTACCCATGTAGACTTAGAAGTACAAATCAAAGAATAAAGAATGCTAACTTATATGAAATACTAATATTTGTAAAAAAAAAAAAAAAAGGAAAGCAGAAAAAAGAATGCTCAGAAGTGCACATCTGCAAATTATGACTCATAAATCATATGAGTTTTGTGCAGCTGACCCCTATGATTTTGGAACACATTTTAATTAGGAAATCACCACCTATATTTTGTGTTATTGATGTTGTGTGCCTTAAAGTTATTTCCTGCCTATGGCAGCCCTAAGGTGAACCTATCATGAGGTTTTCTGGAGCTGAGAGTGTGATGTGTCCAAGATCACCCAGTGAGTTTTCATGGCTGAGCAGAGAATCCTTCATAGTTCAATGTTTACACCATTAAATGACGCTGGTTCTCTATATTTTACTTCATAGAGATCAGTTTTGAAAGGATTATGGAAATAGTATGCTGTTTTTGTTGCTTTGTGCCTTCAAGTTAATTTTGATTTATGATGCCCTTAACATGGGGCTTTTCTTGGCATGGCTTGGTGTTGCCTCCCTCTTAGGCTGAGTGTGTGACTTGCACAAGGACACCCAGTGGAATTCCATGACTAAGCCGAGATTTTAATTCTGAACTCCCAAAGTCCTAGTCCAACCCTCAAACCACCACCCCAGGCTGGCCTTCAAAAACAGTACTTCTTTTATATGTATATACAGTAGAGTCTCGGTTATCAGACCTAAATGGGCAGGCGGAGGATAGGATAACTGAAATGTCAGATTAGCCGGAGGCTCGTGGCGGCCACTATTTTGGGGGCGTGTCTGGGGCGTGTCTGGGGCGTGTCTGGGGGTGTCTGGGGGCGTGTTTGGGTGTGTCTGGGGGCGCGGAAATGCCTACAGCCATGCCCCCAGGCAGCCGCAACGTCGGTTAATCCGGAAGGTCGGATAACCGCATGTCGGATAACCGGGACTCTACTGTATATGTAGTCTTTACAGTGTCTCTGTACATGTCCAGAATGCCTTTGCCTGATTATTGCAGCCAACCTGCACATTTCTAAGACAATAGATAGATAGATAGATAGATAGATAGATAGATAGATAGATAGATAGATAGATCGATCTCTGTCCTAGAAATGTGTAGGCTCTCCGCAATGATCAGGCAAAGGCATTCTGGACATGTACAGAGAAACTGTTAAGACTTTATGTATCCTAGGCTGAAGTGCCATTTCTGGAAAAAGAGGCAGGAGAAGGGCAAACATGGGGCTGTAGATGTGGCTCCTGAGGCTATTTTGTGCCCTGCTCAAGTGAACTGGCCCTTTTCTTCTGAAAATGCTTAGAAACTGCAATTAAAATCTTTTAATCAGGTTGCAGGGTCCCCTTCATAGTTTAGTTTTTAAAATGCCCATTTTCAACAGCAGATATAGATTTCAGCCACAACCCCTCTCCACAGTTTTGTGGGTTGTATTTTTGGCTCTGTGGTCCCAGGAGGATTTAAGGGGTAGAAAATTGCCCACCAAGTCCAGCAAAGTTGCCCACCCCAGTTTTAAAGGATCACTCCTTTCTATTTGTATTCTATTGTAATTTTTTAATTGATGCTGTAATTGTTAGAGGGCCCCGGTTGGTGGAAAATCAAGTCATAAATGCTTTTAATCAGAGCCTGGGGAAATCACTATTCCTAGTGTTTGCCTTTATTAACAGGCAAGTAAGTCAACTGTATTAACAACCAGGAGAGGAACAAGAATGGCGTCGGGCAAAGAAACAAAAGACCAAAAAACAAAATCCACCTTAACGAGAGAAAAAAACAAAAGACGGGGTGCCTTTCCTCTTCGGGACGCTAGGGGCTTCCTGGTTTTCTGGAGCATTATCCTCCTTTGCTAACAGGGGGAAAAAATGTGGGGTTAATTATGTAGATGTCAGTTTCAGGAAGGGGGTTGTACTTGGATCGCCCTTAAGAGCAAAGAGGGGTGGAAAAGGATCTGAGGAAATAAAAGTGCAGAAAGAAAACCAGCCTCGGTCACACAGCAGCAGCAGTGGTGGCGGCGGCTGCAGCTGGAGCGGCTTCTAGTCGGCGGGCGCTGGGGTTTCGCGCGGCTGCAGGCAAGTTCCTTTGCCTGGTCTCTCCCTCCCTCTGCCCATTCATTAGCGCGGAGCTGGCGCGCTGAGGAGCTGCTAAACCCGATTCCTGTGGCCAGCCGGGATTGGTCGGCTTTCTGGTCAAGCTGGCAAAACTTTTCCAACCTTCTCCCTCTTGCAATATTAAAGGAGAGGCGCTATCCCTTTGTTCTTTTGACTTTTTTTTTTTTGAAAAAAAGAAAAAGAAAAACAGCGACAAGGACTTAGGAACAAGGGCTAAGAGGTGCCGGAGAGATCACCCACTTCCTTCTCCCTGGGAAACCATTAAATAAAACTCGCTACGAGCGAAGCAACCCAAACAAACGCGTCTGCTAAACCGAGAGATTTTTTTCCAGCCCTCTGTCTCTCCTCCTCTTCTTTCTTGCAAGCGGAGGTCCGGACCTGAGAAGAAGCCCGGCGGAGACTGCTGCGCCTTTTGGTCGCCTGGATTCTCCTCTTTTTCTCCTCTCATCGGTCCGCTAGCGGAGGAAGCCTGCTTCTCGGAAAGGGCCACTTCGACACACACACGGCGCCAGCCATGCAGAATTACAAGTACGACAAGGCGATCGTTCCGGATTCCAAGAACGGGGGCAGCCCCGCGCTAAACAACAATCCGAGCAAAAGCCCCAGCAAGAAGGCTTTGCTGATTTGCCTTGACCTCTTCTGCCTTTTAATGGGTGAGATTTTTTTCCCCCCTGAAAACGAACCACTCACTCTCCTCTCCTACTCCCTCCCTCGATGCAATTCACTTTCTTCGGATAGCCTTAAAAAAACAAAACAAAAAAAGTTTCGGCGTTGCACAAACTTTTCGTCGTCCTCCTCCTCTTTCTACAGCCTCACTCTTGGAAAACTAACCAGCCTTCTTCTTTTTTTCTTCTCCTTCCCTCTCTTGACTCTTAATATCCGAGTTACTCTCTTTCCTTTCTATTTTCCCCAGACTTTGGCCGCTGAGCTCAACAGCTCACCTTTCTCGAACCTATTTTTTTTCCCTCTAAAGAATATTTTCCAGAGTGTTTTAATATTTTCTCGGCTAGCTGTGGAATAAATGCCTTTCTCTCCGAGCGGGCAAGCGCCAGGTCTTTCAACCGTGGTCTGTTTTCGTGACGGGTCATCCCATGCCAGAGAATGGTGTGTGTGTTTGTGTGGTGTGGTGAGAAGGAATGAGAGAACCCAGAGCCTCCAGTCCCCTTGCGAGGGAGTTCGATCAAGTCGCGGTGCAGGGTGCCCGTGTGTACAAACTGCCCAAGAGAAGGGAGGGAGTCATTGTTGCAGCCGGGGAGTACTTTTAAAAGTACCTTTAAAAGTACGGGAGTACTTTTAAAAATGGTTGGAGGAGAGAAAAGGCGGGGGAGCTTCGGTTTTAAACTTTCGGGTGGGGGGAACGACAGAAACGTATGGAAAGCCGGAGCAGCATAAAATGGATGTCCCAGGGAGCCTCGTGTGTAAACAAAGCATCTCCCCCATCCCATCGAGTTGGGGAAAGTAAGCCAGGCGTGCTTCCTCCTCCTCCTTCCTCCTCCTCCTCTTTCCTTGCACTTGGCGGCTGGCTCTGCTCTAAAGAAGGGGGTTCAGAAGGTGGTCCTCTGGAGGTTATCTGGCGGAGGGAGGCGGACGTCCTGGGGGAATGTTTTTCTGTGCTGTTTAAAAGAGAAGGTTGCCACGACCTAGAGAAAAAGACCCAGCGAGCCTCAGTTGCCGTGGAGCTGAATGGATGGCTCAGTTGTTCGAGGGAATGCTTTTCGAAGAGCTGTTCTGCGGGATGAAAATGGATCTGGACAAAAAGAGTGAGAAGAGAGAGAGGGAAGGACGATTTGGGTATGCCTAGTCCCTGTGTGGTCTGCAGGCAAAGAAAGGTGAGACATAAAAAGCTGGGAGGGAAACATATATACTTCCCAGAGTACCCCAGCCACTTACTGACTGGGGGATTCTGGGAAGTGATGCTTAAATAGTAATTCCACATTTTTGACCTGTCGGTGTTAAGAGCGGAAGGCAGGGTTGCAGTAGTTGGCAGGGCTGACATTTTCTCTTGTGGAGTTTCAGGGAACTGTGGTGAGGTTTTCAGTACTTTTATACTAAGGATATCCCTGTAAAATAGAGGATTCCTTGTGTTTATCATAAAGAGTTGTGTGATAGAAATACAGTAGGTGACCCTGCATATTTGGCTCTCTATGCCTGGAAAGGTACCTACTTTTGAGATTTCTGACTCCTACTGTTCTTGAGAGAGGAATCCTGCCAGAAATGCACACACACACACACACACACACACACACACACATTTTTGAAAAGGTGAAAATCCTAGTATGATATAACTACTTCATGGTGGCATGAGTTTTCATAGACAACAGTCCACTTGATCAAACACAGAGGGTGTTCTGAGAAGGTGGTGGGTATACATGAATTCAGGCTGAGTTTATAAGGCAGAAGAGTGAACCAGCTTAGCATAATGAAGACCTTAAGGAAAGTCTGGAAATCCAGTGCCTGCCTGATAAACATCTGTTTGCTGCAGGAACTCTGCAAACCGCCAAGGATAGAAAGAAACTTCTCTGTCTGAAAAGATTGTATCTTAAGACTACCTGTTCTCCAAAGAATGTTCCAAAGCGAACACCACTGCTCTTATATAGTGTTCTTTATCTCTCGATAGAGAAGATACAATACTGAACTGCTCATTGGCATAGCCAGCTGTAGGCAACAACAAAATCATTTCTGATTCTACCTTCTCAGATTTCTTCATTCTGTAGTAATTCTAAAGGTTGAAAAGAATTGCTCCCTTTGAGGTGCCCTTGAGTGTCCTGACTCTAATTTTTTTTTTTTTAATACTTGTGGATTTGTGATTTTTAGAGCAGTGTTACAGATAACAAAATGAGCAGGTCTCTGTAATATATTGAATCAGAATAAGGATTATTTCACACATTAAAACAGGACTAGCCCTAAATTTACCACACTCAGCAGGGAATAATGTCCCATCTAGCTTCCTGATGTGTGGTTGGTTGTACAGAGTACTAAAGTCTCACCCACACTTCACGTGTTTGGGATACCTATTTCAATGGCTTAAAGTCTGACCCACACTTCACATATTTGGGTACTCTTGAAATGTCATATAAGAACATCTTAGCTGTGGACATCAAGAGATTGTGAGAAGGAATCTCAGCTGGTACAAATTGGAATATGTTTTATTGTAGTTTATGTTGGTTGAGAATCTGGCTCTTTTTAAGATATGTAATTTGCTTTTTGCTGTCCAATTTGCACAATTTAATATGTATATAATAACACTGTATATGTGTACTTAGAGCAATTACATCTTAAGAACAGAATACCTTTCCTGAAACCTGTTGCACTCCAAATGGGTTGGACTACAGTTCTCACTCTCCTCGCTTAGCAGGACTATGCAGGACTATGGAGAAAGATGGATGTTATAATATATTTGCCAGGTTTGGAGAGGCTGTTCTGCTTATCTGGAGGGGAAGTGAGAAAACATTTCTGTGGAAACAGAACATTAATATGCTCCATGCCACTTCAAATAATTTGTGTGTGCAAAGTAAGGATCTCCAGGTCTGATACTCATTTCTCCTGTGGTAGAAAACTAACCATGTTTGGTAGGCTAACCAGGGTCTTTCAGGGTCACTGCCTAATTGCTACAGTTTCTGAACATCTGTCTTCTTGATCAGTACACAACCACAAACTTGAGCTCAAAAAGTTGCTGCTTTGTTATTAACTTCAGTATGAAATAGTGTTGTACTCAACCAGATACTTCTGATAAATAAAAACAATTACATTTGAAACATGTCAAGCTTTAAGCTTCATCTATTAAAAAGAGATGGGATTTCTTAGAAGGCAAAACCATCTTCCAAGTAGAGTTTAAAGTTAAAAAGTTGATGTCAACATCTGTATTTCTTCTTGTCCTCCACTTTAACCAAAGTGCTGTGTCACAGGTCAAAGTGTTAAGTTGTAAAAGACTGTAACTGCAAGCAGAGTCTAGGGGGTGCTGTGGGTTAGTGGATAAGGTGCAGTTCACTATAGGGTGAAGGACCTGAGTTCCAATCCTGTTTGCTAAGTGGAGGCAATTTCTGAAATAACTTAATACCCACTTATTTTGGCTATATCAGTTTTATGTTATAAACAACACTGCATATTCTCTCTGTGTGTGAGTGTGTGTGTTTAAAGAAGCCATAAGCTATCAGCAGGGTAGGAAAGTGAAAAATCACAGAAGTATGCATAGGAAGCATTAAACTAAGGCTGGCGACATAGAGTGCATCATTTTGCAAAATCCAGTACCAAGTTTGAAAAATACAGCATATCTATGTCTTTCTGTGTTTCCTGATATGAAAAATATAGGTGTATTGGTGTGCAACTATGTTGTAATTGATTTATTGTGGGCTGAGGTTTTACATGAACAATAGTTTCTTACATCACTAAGAATTTGGAAGTGCACAGTAGCAACACTCCCCCGTGCAAAACAGTCAAATGAACAAGGTATGAGCCCAGAAAAACATCATCTCTGAAAATCCTATTATGGCTATTGTATATTTAAGAGCTATCTCAAACATTGTATTCTGTTTTTGTCATATTAAAATCAAAAACAACAAAAAATGATTTCAGGAATCATAGAGGTTATATGCATGTTGATGGTAACACCCAATTAATTTTCTGGAAGTGAACAACATGCACAAGATTAGGCAGTGAGTTTTAGTGTGCAATCTCATGCTTCTGAAATAAGTCTCGCAGAATTCAGTGTCCTAACCACTATGTAATTGTGTATAGGCTTGCAGTCTTAAAGAAATCATGTAAAACAGACATAGCACCTTCTCTTCTATTTGAGAAATAAGTTGCTCAAGGAACATCCTGGCACAATAAAGCAGTAGATCTTAAAGTGGTATACACATTTTGTTTTTCTTCTGCTGCTACACTGTACCAGAACAATTTAAGTGGAATAAAACTGTAATGTCACGTGTACATCTAACAGAGTTCAGTACCTGAACAGAGCTATAGGAGTGTGGACAGATTTCCTAAAAAACAGCCCACATACTGAAGAATTAGCAGTTACAAAAAAGGAAATATAGAAAGGGTAATGCGTATTGTTAAAATATTTTGTTGTGAAACCAAGGAAAAGAACAATCTGCTAGTTTCCATGAAAGAAATGAATAACATAACAGCATATGATATTAATAACCACAGTCTTTAAACTGTTAGTTTCTGCTCTGAGCACATTTTTCTTCATATTGTCAGTTTGGTTTAATTTTTTATAGGGTTTATTGCTCATCTAGTCTCTGTTATAAGGCCTTAACATGTCAGGCAGAGATAACAGTTCTTGCTTTATAATTTCACATGAATATGGGCCCGTGTAAAAAGCATTGTCTTCAAGGGAAGAAATAGAACAATATGATAGGTTCTACATGAAACTGATAAGTAGAATGCTGTCAGTCATTGGAACCTGGGTTATAGTGAATCAGACCATTGGTCTATCTAGTCTAGCATAGTACTATTAACTCTTACAGGCTGTCTAGGGTTTTATTTTTCTAGACTTATCTTGAGATCACTGCTATTTCCTCCCAGTAGTCTTCTATGCAGGTACTGATGAGGTCTGACCCTGCCTAGCTTCCAAAATCAAATAAAATCAGGGTGGCATGGTGGTAGTCACCTTACCTTACTTCACATGCAATACTCAGCTCTGGATGGATATCCCCACATCAGTATTTGGAACAAACCTGCTTCTCCTTTGAGATTGCTGCCTTGAACACACCTGGGAAGGATCAAGGTTCATTGATCACACTGCAGTTTACTCCTGTGTAAACATTCATAAGGTTACCCTGTGAATGTAATAAGAGTTCCATTCTATGTCACTAGAAATGGATCTTGAAAATCTTTTTTTCTTTTAGTTCTTCTTTCTTTCTTTCTTTCTTTCTTTCTTTCTTTCTTTCTTTCTTTTTTTTTTTTTTTGCCAAACCTAGCTGCACATGGATGGCGAACCTTAGACCCTTGTATTGAATCCAGCTCTTATACTCTCCCAGTAAGACCCTCTGGGCTTCTTCAGATGGCCATCATAGTGGTTACCCAACTTTCATAGAGGCTTTCCCTATTCAGAAAAGTTGAAAGGGCTCTTAGGCAGTACAAAGTTTAAACCAAAATTTGCTTATACTTCTAGTCCAACTTTCTCTTTTTTCCTTTGGTCCACTTTTCATATTTGGAATATAGGTGTGATCTTTTCTGAGCAAATTTGGCCCAGAGGCTGAAAGAGACTCCCAATCTGTACTTCCTATGTAAATAGATCCCATTGAATTCAATGGAGTTTACTTCTGAGTAGGTATGTATAGAGTTGTACTATTTTGTGTGTTGGCTGTGGCAACCGCTTGCTAGATAACGGAAAGACTGTCAATTGCAAAATAACATGTCCATAACATTTCTGTTCTCATTCCTATGTTTCTGGATTCTCATTTCATTGACACCAATTACCATGTAGCATGTTGAGACTCAGAATGAAAGAACTACACTTTAATCATTGTGTTGTTGTTGTTGTGTGCCTTCCAGTTATTTCTGACTTGTGGCAACCCTAAGGTGAACCTATTAAAGAGTTTTCTGAGGCTGAGAGGGCATGATGTGCCCGTGTGGGTTTCCATGACCAAGCAGGGAATCAAACCCTGGTCTTCAGAGTCGTAGTCCAGTGCTCAAACTGCTATACCACACTGGTTCCTGCTTTAATAATTTTGTCCAAGAAATAAATCTTACCGATTTCAGTTGGATTTATTAATAAGAATTCATTTCTTAGGGCCCAGTCATTTTAATTTATATTCAGATGTAGCTCCTGGGAGTTTGATAAGACTTTCATGTGAGTGTTTATAGGATGGTAGCTGAGCACTTTGGCACACTTATAAGTCTGTTGGAGCTCTGTGGGAAAAGAATGATAAAACTCCAGTGCTGTTTAGACTGGCAATGATATGTATGAGTGTAAGAGGCACAAGTGAATTACATTTCCTGTGGCCGTCCCATTAAACACTTAACAGTGGACACCTGAACGTCTTCACAGAAATGCATCTGCTGGCCAGGCTTTGGAAGACTTCCAGCATTCTTTCTCTCATTGAGAAGACAATATCAGAAAATGAAGATTCTATGTAGCCTCTCCAGCCTTTCTCTGCATGAAAACGGTAGATTCAGTTTGCAAGTAACAGTACAGTTATAGAGGTGTTTTCACGAACCTTAAAACTACAGTGTGCAAGTCCAGTATTCCTACAAATTGTTCATAAACTACCATCTTCCAGAGTTGGGGAAGTACAATATGTGTTACTCTTTAAAAAGTGAGGATTATATTATTAAAACTGATGAAATATACAGAGGTCATAGAGACTTGTTGTACTGCACATGCTTGTAGGCCTAAGTCTGGAAGAATATTTTAAACATGGACTAGGTATTAAAACAATTAAGGGAAAAAAGTGAGTGCAACTCAAATTAGGCCCTTTCGACACCGTACCGGAATGATGGATTGTTCCATTACAATCCCAACATTGCCATTTCTATGATGGTGTTGCGTTAGGAATGCTCTCTTCCATACTATTTCACCTTAAACGGATGAGTAGTGTTATTGCCACCAGTGTTCCTTCCAAACTACAGCATTATTGACCAGTCCTTTTGCCCACCTTGACCTGATCCCACAGTTTCTGATTGGTCGGGTTTCTTTTTGTAAGCCATACTAGCACAGCCACACTGTAATGTCATAACACGCCAGTACACTATTGCAGTTTTGCACAATAATGCTAAAAAGTGTATTAATTTTTTTAAAAAAAATTAACTCAAAAGAGAAATTTAGAATAAACACAGAGAGGTGGTAGATTCCAAGCTTGCCACACCATAAGAGTAGCTGAGGGAGGGACAAGCTGGGCACCCCCACACCCCACCCATTCCTGGCTGTACAATGACAGGAAGTGCTACCAAGTGCTATTATGGAACTGCTTTGATATGGATGACAGGATTGTAGGATACTCATAACGGATTTTTTCTACAAATGATATAAGGCTGATTTGCCTTGGAAATGGGATAGCAGCTGGATAGCGACATTGTTGTGCAGGCTCTGGACCGAGAATAACCTGTTGCAGTGGCAGGATGGTGACGTTGTGCAGAAAGGTACTTAATCGTGCAATAGACAACTACATAATATGAAATATAAGAATGGAAATGAGCAAGTCTCTCAGATATCTCCTCTGTGGTAAATTGATTCTGTAATTAATGCAATTGTGTGCATTAATTAAAATCCCACTGAATTTAGAGGAACTTGTGCTGAAGTCAGTGCATAGATGGAATTACATCCTCATCTGTTGAAGGTTCGTTTAGTAGTATATTGACAGAAGTGCCTTATCTCTCCTGTGCAAGTAGTATTTACAGGATTGTGACCTGTATTTGGAAATGCAGAATTTGGAAATATTTTCTTGTAGGATTTCGCATGAACTTGACCTAATCCTAACCTGACATTCCTTTTCATGTAGTTCTAAAAAGTGACAAGTCCTTTTCAGCTAAGGAAGAAGATGAACCTGCCAGAAAAGATGAAAAGCCACTTGAAAAGAGCTTTGTTTAGATTCGGCAGACTGGGAGAAGGTTCTTGATATTCTGCTGAGTCACAGAGTGGCTGTGGACAAGTTGTTATTTTGCAACCTTATTCCTCCAGTCTGTGAAACAGGCATAATGAGGTGGTTAGGGCAGATAAGGTTAAAGATGTTGAAATGCTTTAAATATTCATTCATTCTGTTCTTCCATATTATTTTTCTCAGACACATTTTGTTTCCACAGTGATCAAACCCAACTCATTTTAGAAACCAATGTGGTAGAAGCCAGAATGACTGTATATGGTAGTGATTATGCTCAGCCAATCCTGTACATGTATACCCAGAATTTTATATACACTACCTGGGAATAGGTACCACTAAAGTCAGTGGGAATTACTTCTGTTGGATAAAGATATGAAGGGGTTGCAATTTTGAAACGATGGATTTGTAACATTTTTCTTACCCTTGCCAATTTAATGACAATTCCTTTTCTGTGTGCAGTGTTCCATTTTACTTTTCACAGAAACATATTTTATAGTGTGTGTGTGTGGTTTTTTTTAAAAAAAATAATAGTTATAAAAACAAAACCTGTGTTGGACTATTGTTTCACATAGACTACCTGGAGCCAACTAACTGCAGGAAAAAATTGTCTGCTGTGTTTCTTATGATTGAATGTCAGCAAGAAATATGTAATCAGTTCTTATACTTGCCTTTCCATTCAATGTGAATGATTGACTTTCTTTTCATATTCTCCCAGTCATTAACCCCCCTTCCCTACCATGGTGGAAGAATCATAGATAGTAAGCAGTATTGTCTCAGTCATTAAGAAAATCTCTTCCCCCATGATGGAAGAGATATAGGCAATAAACAGTGCAGTCTAGCATGTCTACTCAGAATGAAATTCAGTGGTGGTTATTCTCAGTAAATATGTATAGGATTATACCTTTAGTAATAATGATGGGAGTTATGGTAAGAAGCCCCGGGGATGAACTTCTGTATGCTTTTCTATTGTATGTAGGCTGAATGGCTTTTTGAACCTTTTTGACTCTTTTGTTTCTGAATCCTTTGTTTCTGAACTCTTTCTTTCCTACCCACTATTATCCTTTAAATAGACTTTGCCTTGTTTATCTGTTTATATTGGGATTGTTGTTATTGTAACACTGTTAGGACTGAGATCCTGTTTGGGAGTTATTTCAGAGGTATGGTTCATCTCATGCTTAATTAGGTTAAATGATATTTTTTCAATGTCTTTTTAAAATTTATATACTGAGTGATTTTGGGTGTTAATGATGACACTGGATGACCTTTCATCATGTATAAGCTGTTCTTTATTAAGTGTTTGATTGTGTTTGAAGCCTGCTGAAATACTTTTCAAAGTGTCTGGAAGACACTATGTGGACTTACAAGTGGGAGCACGTTTTGTATATTCATGTTGTAATTGCCATCTAGGTTCACATATTGAAGATGTCCTCATTGCATAAGCTAATTACTAAAGAAGAGCAAGCAAAACAGGATGAGTTGAATGTATGTGCTGTCTCTTTAACTTGGATGAACTCTAGAGAAGAGAGTGGATTTTTCAAAATAAAGCCTAGAGTGATGGTGGCTAAAATGAAGGACTTTCTTTTTTTAAAAAAAAGGACATCTAGCCACCTTACTATTTCTGATTTCTAAACTGATTGGTAGTAAAATTAGGAAACGATTATGGTTTTAGTCCTATTTTAAGTCTCATAAGATCAATAGTCATTTATACTGCTGTCCATCCTGCTATAAACTCATCATTCAGGTAGGATGAACAAGTGTACCTATTTTCCACTCTCAGCTTTGGAGCATATAAAATATTGCTAACTCCATGTCACATCTTTTATATTTCAGCAGTGGTCATGTTTCACCATAAGGAAGTGCCTTACATGGGGTCAAATATTTAGTTCATCTTGCTCTGTATTGTTCTATATTGTCCAAATATCTCTGAATAATTTAGTGGGTCATCTAGTGACCCCCTCCCAACACTGGGACAGGAAGAAGTTTTCTTTCCAGTCTGCTTCAGATCAGTCTTCTCCTCTGTTTTGGTAGTGGAGTATGAAGCTTATGGACTAGAGCAGTGGTTCTCAACCTCTGGGTCCCCAGATGTTTTTGGACTTCAGCTCCCAGAAGCCCTGAGCATTGTCCATAGTGGCTGGGGCTTCTGGGAGCTGAACTCCACAAACATCTGGGGACCCACAGGTTGAGAACCACTGGACTAGAGGTTCCCTTTCCCAGGGTCCTTTCACAACACTTTAATATGCGATTTGCATTTTAGGGAGGGGGTATTTATAATTCTCAGCCAGAGAGCTCCTCTGGGAGTCTGAGAACTTGTATATGCAAAATATGCATTCTGTCACTACACTGTGGCCTCCTCCCTGAAAACAAACAAACAGATCTATATCATTTTTATATATTTTGTTTGGAAGGAATTAAGTTGTCAGAAAACTACTGATTTGCTTTGAGCACAGCTGTGGTCCCATTGCAATAAGTTTCAAGATGAGAGGACTTGCAGGAGAGTATGATCCAGTGAATCAAGAAGCAGGCAGCTGCTTCTCAAAACTTCGGGAGAGGCTTCAAGGCATAGAAGAGCAGGAGACAGTATCTTATTGCTGAGTGTCTAGCTCTGCTTGTCTGCAATTAGCTGCCATCAAATCTTGAGTACCTCTTATCTAAAGTCACCATCGCTCCCATCTCCTTTTGGCAAAGAGTCAATAGCTGTTGGGAGCACCAAGACACAGACCCATTGGAACCCAGAGAATTAGAGAGGGCAGGAATAGGAAAATGTATATATGCAAAAGTGAGACATGCATTACCAGTTGAACAACATTGTGTCATAGGCAGTAGGCTATGTACTGACTCTTCTGAACCTTCTGTAATATCAGCATTCTGAAACCTAACTCTAATGTTTTGTACTGCAGCTCCAGTCAGCCTCTGACCATTGCCAGGCATGCTCTGAGTGGTAATCCAAAATATCTGAACGGCATGAGATTGGGAAAGGCTGCTCCATAATATCATATCCTTCTAGATATTCTCTCTAGTTTGTTCTTTCTGGAGGGATGGACTGAGAAAGCAGTGTGGAAAACTTACATTCTGTTTCATGATCTTGGGCCTTTGAAGTGCTTCAGGCTTCCATCCTGCCACATGTTGTTTACATGAAATTGTTGTTACCCTGAAATTTAGGGTAACATTTCATTGATATGCAGATGGCATGCAGTTCTACTGTGTTCCCACCTCCTTGTACCAGGATAGCTGTGGAACTTCTGAACAGGTATCTGGAGTGGTTTTTAAGGATGGATGATGGCAAGGAAGCTGAAACTTAATAAGACAGCAGTGGGGAGGGCTGGAAACTCTTCTGAACTAGATGAACACTTGCAACCAAATTTAGGCCATTACCGTACTACACCATTATAGTGCTATTATTCCACTTTCAACATCTTGTGGAATTCTGGAGATTGTAGTTTACTGAGGCCAAAGAGCTCTCTGGCTGAGAATTCTAAATGCCCCTCCCTAAACTGCAAACTCCAGGATTCCACAGGATGTTGCAAGTGGAATAATAGCACTATAACAGTGTAGTGCAGAAATGACCATACTATACAGTTGCATTTCTCCCTGAAAGACAGTTTATAGCTTTGGTATTCTTCTAGGCTTGATCTTTCCTGTGGAGATATAAGTCAGGTTAGTGCTCACAGTGTGTTTTGCCAAAGTGGACTTTACCTTAGCAGTGGTGCTCTCTGTGAGGGTGTTTTCAAGACAGTTCAAACACTTCCAGCTTGTAAAGAATGCAAGATAGCAACTAGGATGCTTATAGAGGCAGAATTTTAGAGCATATAACCCTGTTAACAGTAGCTAATTCATAGGTTGTTGTGGGTTTTCCGGGCTTTGAGGCCATGTTATTAGTATTTTCTATTAGTATTTTCTCCTGACATTTGTATTATTAGTATTTTAATATTAGTATTTTCTCCTGACATTTGGCCTGCTTCTGTGGCTGGCATCTTTAGAGGATCTGAAGTAGCTAATTCCTTTCTGAATTAAGTTTAAAGTACTGACATTGACCTTTATAACTCTAAACAGTTAGGGTCTAGATCATTTGAAGCACAGTGTAAATATCAACCTATCCAGGCATTACGATCAGCTTCTGAAAACTTTGTCCATATTCCAGTGCCGTACCCCTTATACATTCTTGGTCCAATGTACATACCTAGTTTGTGTTCCAATATTCATCTGGGATACAAAGCCACAGGATTCAGTATTTGCAAGCCTACTTTGAAATCATAATTTTCTGATTAGTCTAATGATATCACTACCAGCTCATGCATTTATTAACATTTCCATTTATAAAAGTTGGAATCAAGGAGTCAAGGGATACAAATATGTTTGAACGATGCCTATGGAATACACAAATGAAAGAAGATCCGAGATTGGGTAATCTAGCTTACTATTTTGTTAGATTTCCAACTTTGAATCCTGAAACTTATACTAGACAAATATTACCAGCTCTATAAACAACACGAGCCATGTTGGTATGCTGTCTCTGAAGTAGGAAAGCTTTAAAATGAAATGATAACCACTTCTGACTTAGATTTCCAGTTTCTCAAGGGAAAATGGACCACTTCAACATTGGGAAATACTATGTATGTTATTCCAGGTCAGTTTAAGTAACAAGACCTATTTGTACTGCAGGAGCTGGTAACACCATTTCTAAATGATTCCAGATTTGAAACTGGTATCATGTTGCCTTAACTAATGACCTTATTACCTACCTGAGCTTTTTGGGCAGGACCTCACAACTTCTCTGTAGTTGAGTGTGACATGGTAAAACAGAGATCAATGCCTGATGGTCTAAATGCACCACCTTGCACTGTGTTTTGAGTGTGCTTTGCTTTTGCTTTGCTTTGTTTTTTTTTTTAAGTCTCTTGCCCAGCTTGCAGCTTTCAGTATAATGGAGTTTATATGTTCCCACACTGTGGAGATTCTTGTGCTAGTGGGAAACTAAGCTCCTAAATCAGGCTCCTGTATGAAGCTTTTGTTTTGACAGCTGTCAAAAGATATTGGAAAGGTATAGCGTTCACATGATTGGTGGGCAATTCAGCTAGCTAAAAGGGCAGGGACTCTTATAGGTAAGAACAGCATGAAAAATCAGAAGAAATTGTCATCACTTTGAAACAAGAAGAGTGGTGACAAAACGGAGAATTAAGCAAAGTTTGCTTAGATTTGGTTGGCAGTTTTACACCTGTAGTTAAGAATAAAATAGTTGATGACAATTTTCAATTAAATCTGATTTCTTCTAGTTTTTTTTTATCAGTCACTTTTCTGCTGCTGATACCATAAAATGACACTTCTTGTGTTGTCCAGTAACCTTTAAAAATTATTTGATTGGCTACATATTAAATGTGTCAGTGGGAACTAGCCACAATAGCTGAATCACAACCTCTGCTTTCTGGGACTTTTCAGTTTCAAAGGCTTTGATTTCTAAATGCTTGTGATTAACAACCAGTAACGTATATTATTATCTTGTGCTGATTGTGATCCTCCCTTGGCCATCTATCTGGCTTTTGTCATGAGAGGAGAGATGAGCTTCATGGACCAGTGATCTGGTCCAGCCCAGAGTCTCCCTTTATTTGATTTTCTGGAGAAGTTAATTATGGTCCAACCTGCAAAGCAGTGAAGTATCAAGTGATGTTATCTTTCAATATGTTTGATTAGCAAGAGGATGTTGGTGATAGGAGTAGTCTAGGGACAGTTAAGTTGGTTCCTCTTTCCCATTATCAGTGCCTGTAGGCAATGGGCTACTGTGAAGATTAAACAACAGCTAACAGTCAAATCAATAGCATAACCATGTTATCGCTGCATTCAAAGTTCCTTCCAATAAGTGGTGCTGAACTAATAATGTGCTTCTCAGTTGATGGAATCAGAGCCTGCTGATGGCTTTTAAGATTCCCTTGTGTTTAAGAAGTGGTGTAACCTCCTTCTTTTTCTTTTATATTGTGTTCATTCCAGAATCTAAAGATGATCCTAGCTGTTATGTACCTACTGGGAGAATCCAAGAAAGCAGCTTTATACAGTCCTTTCAAGAGCAGCAATAGTGATACATCTAGAACAGTGGTTCTCAACCTGTGGGTCCCCAGATGTTTTTGGACTTCAGCTCCCAGAAGCCCTGAGCATTGACCATAATGGCTGGGGCTTCTGGGAGCTGAAGTCCACAAACATCTGGGGACCCACAGGTTGAGAACCACTGATCTAGAAGAAGCGTGTGTGGGTACTAAAGAAATGGGATAACATTGGGAAGGTAGAAGGTAATAGTCATTGGAAGGGCAAAGAGCTGTGTAGGGCACAAGAATTTCCTGCATTACAGTGATTTCATCAGTGCTTACAAATCTGCCATGTAGGTAAAGTGGTTTGAGCGTTATACTATAGCTCTGGAGACCAGGGTTCTGTTCCCTGCTCAGCCATGGAAATTCACTAGGTGAGTAAATAAAGGGAGACTCACTGACTCTTAGCCCCAGAAATCCCCATGATAGGTTTACCTTAAGGTTGTTGTAAGTTGGTAATAACTTGACAGCGCACAGTGACAGCAAGATATCTATGGTATTGCATATCTTTGTATCCCTGGTGTTAGGTATTTGCATTTAGATCTACAGCATTTAAAATCTGGAGGTAGGGAACATCTGTGAGAACACCTGCAAAGAGAAATTGTGAATTTCAGCGTGGGACAGAATCCTGAGACTGTTGGAACCTTCTTCCTCTCACAAGTCATACTAGTTGTGCGGATTGAATGCTTTCTATCACAGCATTGTTTTAATATACATTATTGATTGGTTGGATGGTTGATTTAATTTATATCCTGATTTTCTCACATATGGGACCCAAACCCAAACAGTGGACTTGTAAAGTTAATTGCTTCTCATTTCAGTAACCCAGCCTACTTTGGGAAGATCCACTGTTTTTGTTCTGATGGGATTTCACTATTGGTGGTTTTACAGATGTCTTTTTCAGTTTCCTATGCTAGTGTATGTGGTTTAGACTGGTTCAGTAAATCATAGATCTTTGCATGCAGAAGCCGTCTACTTGTACATGCTAGTGTTAAAAAGACCCATGTTCTGCTCTTGGAATGTTTGGTATTGGATTGAGAAGGAGAAAGGATGTTTAAAAGGGTAACAAGCTCGAAATGTTTGAGAAACACTAATCTGGATGATCCTGTTGTCACTGAGGATTCGGTCATATTACTTTTACTTTCTTTCCAGTCTTCCAGTTATATAATTCTCTTTAACACTCATGCACCGGGATTAAAAAGAAAGGTCTTCTTTGAATGAGGTGTGAGGTATTTTCTGAAATGTAATATTCCGTGGGGTACAAAAATGGCTCATATCCAAATGAGTATGTGCATACAGAATCAAGTATGGTCCACACAGACACCCAGAGTCAGAAAACATAGTACAAGAGAGAATAAAATTCTGAACTGGGTAAAAGAAACACACCATGTATCTCTTTTATTGTGTGGTAGTTCTGGACACCAGTGAATTCCAGTGCCTTCTCCTCATGGAAAGAAATTCCTCCCAATGAGGCCACTCTGCTGGTACTCAGAACGCATCATCTCTGCTTTGCTACATCATGGTTTGCCATAAAGCTATATTTCTGTTTTTATTGTCTCAAAATGTTAATTGGTTGGGATGAAGAAATAGCCATGGCAGAAATAACTGAATTTATTGGGACAGTTTTTGCCCAAGCTTTTTCTGTTTGTAGAAAAAAAAAATCCCCTGTATTATGCAGCCCACCAGATGCTTTTAAAATATAACTCCCAACGTTCCTCACCATTAGCTATGTTGGCTAGGACTAACAGGAGTTGCAGTCCAGCAACAGCTGGAGGACTGCATGGTTCCCACCCCTGGCCAAAGTCACTTTAGTAGTCTCAGCTAGAGAAGATCACACTGAGTCAACTGTGGAATGCTAAATCAACATTTATGTAAATCCACTTGATTCAGTGGTTTAGTCTAGTTGGATTGACAACTCTGTTCTGTCCTAACGTGTGAAGGTTCATGTAATGCTGACACCTGCTGTAAGCAAAAAGAGGATTGTCATGAAATGATTTTGCATTGTCAGTGAAACCAGCTGCCCGGGCTGCTGTTCATTGGTTAACCACAAATCTAAGACTTTCTGGATGATCCTTTTAGTTCCTCTTTGCTTTGTCATAGCCTTTTTGATGGGTCGATCTTGTACACACTTTGGGTGGCCTTTGCAGCTTACATCAAGAAAGTTACAGGTTTTATATATAGAGAGAGTTATATATGGGTTACATTAGGCTTTTATGGTAATCTGGTTTATTTATTGCAAGCTACAATTATTTTGCAAAACTCTTTAAAAAACTGTGAGTTATTTTGCAAGTCCTCTGCTGAAATGAAGTCCACAGGGTGCATATTAATTCAAGTGCCAGGGTTTTTATAATAGGTCTACTCAGAATGTAGACATGATCGTGCTGAGTTCCTCCCTTCTTTTAATACATTTGCTTAGGTATTTTAATTCAGAAGGGGAGAAAATGGAGGCAACGTGAAGTATGTGTGTGCCACAACTCTTTGAAATCTTTGAAAGCTGTTTAGATCCTCCTGTGGGTTGGGTGGAGATGGAAAAGCCTTTTCCCTAACTGCCCCCCCCCCAAGTTGTTAGTAGAGGTCAGTTCTTGCTGCACTTAATTTGCACAGAAGCCTGAACTAGCTGTTGTTCCCACTGTTGCTTTCAGTGTAGGCATTGTATAAACCTGGTATCCATGGAAACTGGCCAAGAATGCCAAGCTAAGATCTTCTTAGCAAAAGAGATCCTTGTCTCCATGGCTTTGGGGAAAGCACTGAGAAAAGAGGCATATAATCCCAGAAGCTTTTGGCAAACTGGTCATTTTGATGTAGCTAACTACATTGCTTACTGAAGCAGAGCCCTCATGACAAATTCTTTCTTCACATCTGTTCGTCCCACTGTGCCTCTTTTTAGTAACTTAATTTATTGTAGATCATTGGGGGCATCTCACTAAACCATTTCTGGGAAGATATTTGGCTGTTTAAAACTACTGCTTGGAAAAGTTCTTTTTTTTTTTTTAACAGTAACTGTCAGCCAGCATGCCATAGCATTCCGGCAGCTGTAGTCCAGAGAATGGAACTTTCACAAGGTCTGTTCAAAACTAACATTAGTTTTCTGTAACAGTTCAAAAATAGGGTCAAGCAAACATTTGAAATGGAGGAGTGGATGGAACATTGCTCTCTGAAAGAGAGATTTCCCTGTATTTTTGGAGAGTCACCTCACAATTTCAGATCCTGATATCCCTCCCCCCAGGGCTCCAAATTATAGGCAGAGTCTCCCCAAGAAGAAGAGCCTATTCTTTTCAGAAAGTGTCACCACACAGTAAGATTCTTACTCCACATTTAGAGGAAAGTGGAAACGGAATGGGCAGGGTGGAAGAACTCCCTGACTGCATGGTGGGGTGAGACTTCTATGGCTTGAGACTGTTCTGAACAATAACCCTCTTCAGGTGTTCTTAACACCTTTTATTGTTCTGAACACCTGAAGAGGGTTATTGCTTCCCTAAATCCTATGGATAATGTAACTCAGAGTGGGAATCATGTAGCCTACCAGAGATTGTCAGATTCCTACTCCCACTGTTTCTCTGGTATACTGTCTAGTATGTTCTAACTGGTCATTTGGTCTCCTTGAGGCCCATTCTCTGTGGAAGCCCAACTCTTTTCTTCTTCCTGCCTTAAAAGTATTATTAGAAAATGCACAAACTTAAATTTTGAAATGAAGCCAGAATTTTATTTGTTAAATATGTTGGGGCAACAAAGAGAGATAAGATGTCATCAGAACACATTGTCATATTTGATAACTGCTGCAAGATTGACATATGCACAATATTGGAAAGAAAGGAACTATGTTGATGTAAAAGAATGGAAATTAAAAGTTCTGGATATGATAGATATAGAAAAGCTAACATTTTCACTGAAAAATAAGTCTATCCAGAACGTTGAAAGGGAATGGAGAGAAGTCATAAATTGGATAAAGATATAGTAATAAGAAAAGGAAAAGAATAAAAGGAAGATTGTACATAGTACAAGGCAACAATGTAATAAGTTAATGTGACAAAGCAGCAATGTAACAATGTAAGATGTAACAATGTAAGATTACCTTTTGAAGAGAAACTATGTATAAATGGAATGTAAATAAGCAGACTCAACTGGAAAAAAAGAAAAAAGCTTGGAAGTGGGGAAGGGTTTTTTTTTTTCACTTTAAATTTTAATAAAAATATTTCTAAAAAAAAGAAGAAGATAATGCACAAACTCCTGCAACTGGAGACACTGTAACTTACTGAAAGAAAGCCCTTCTACCTATTATATATGTATTTACCACATTCACAAACAATGTAAGGTGGAAGGACTTATAACAATAAAAGGAGCATATTAGAGATGGGTGTTGAATTTTTCCCTTCCCATCTTCACTTTTTTAGTCTGTTGTTTCAGCTTCTTGCTGAAACCTGTTGCATTTTGGACTATAGTTCCCAGCATCCCATAGCCAACATGCCCAGTGGCCTGGCTGGTAGAGGAATTGTTGGGCTTGTAGGCCTAAGAAGGAAATACCCCAGGATGTATTTTCTCCATTCTCTACTTATTTCTGGCATTGGGGCTGGGAAATGTGGGTGGTTTTGTGTAATTTAAAAAAATGTATATATTTTTATGCATATTTCCTAAAAATCCTCCCTTTTATATTTTCAAGGACTACCTATTTACAAGGCAGACAGGCAGATGACCTCCATGTTACTAAAGATGAAGTGGGGCACAGAAAACTCTAAAATCTTGCCACATTTCAGTCTTGTCAGTATCTAGACTCCTCACTCCTATCAGACTGGGCTTTGTTTTCTTTTCTTCATTTGTATCAACCCAGCTATGGAGAAGAAATTTGTGGCCTAAGAAGAATAGATATGATGGATATGGATTCCTTCCTTGAATATCACTAATATCCTATAGATATCCTATAGAAATACATAGGAATTATCCTAAGAAAACAAAGCTGGTGACATTGTCATATTCATGTTTGTCCTCAGTTTGAATTTCTGGACTGTATTATTAGGCTGTACCTTAGCTAACTGGAATTTTGATCTGTCTCTGGAGAAATTTTTATCTCCTTGTTTTAAGTCAGAAGCCTGACTGTTTCATGGCTTGTACTTTTTTGAGACATAGATTATATTACCAGTGATAGTACCTTTATTTTTGTGTAAATTCATTATTAATAGTATGAAGCAACAAAGGCTAATCTAATGAAGGTGAATGGATTCCTTAAGATTCTTGCAACTGTACAACTGTTACTAGCCTTGATTTTATTGAATGTTGTCAAAGAGACAGCACTGCAATCTTAAGTCCTTAAATAAATATGTCTGCAACATTTCCAGGTTCAACTTTGTCTCATTACATTAATGCTCCTTCAAGTAAATAAAGAAGGGCCCCCAAAATATCCAGTTAATTGTCTTTTCATTAATCAGTGTTCCATGAAATCTAAGAACCAGAGGATAGAGGTCAGATAAACTGTAATGGCAGTACTTCTTTTGTTTGTTTGTTTGTTTGTTTGTTTGTTTGTTTCGGAATGTACCTCTTCATTTGCATAGGAAAAGGGTAGTGGCTAATTTTGACAACAGAAGAGATAGAGCAGTGCAGAACTCTTTGTCCACCTGTAGCTTATCTACATATACCCTTTTCCCCAAGCATTTTTCATGAAAAGAATATTTTACTTTGCTTGCTAATTTCATGTAGTCTTTATAAAGGACTCTCTACCAAGCTAAGAACAGTGTTTTTAGAATGAGAATGAGAAAAAATCAAACCACTCTTCCTTTGTATTTATAATTGATATATAGCACACCTCCCCAGTGTTTCTCCAGATCAGTTGGCCTAGAACTCCCACTATACTTCTGATGAGGATGGTGGAGATTATGTGCCAATAGATCTGGAGGGCACTGAGTTGTAAAGACCTTGGGGAAAAGTAGAAAAATAGGGGAATTTTTTTCCTTGTTCCTTCTTCTCTCTAGCTTTTTTTAACTTAAAATATTGAAAAATGTTGGCTTACGGAATATTTTCTTTTAGAATGATGAATAAAATGTTTAAGATGAGATACTCTCATGTTTAGTGAGCAAGCATTGTGTAGTCGGTTGAGTGTTAGGTTATAACCTTGGGGACCAGGGTTTGATTCTCTACTTGGCCATGGAAATTCACTGGGTAACCTTGGGCACATTATATAACTCAGCCCCAGAAAACTCTGTGATAGATTTGCCTTAGGGTTGCCATAAATTGGAAACTACTTGAAGGCACCCAACAACAACATTCACATATTTACTGTCCCACAATCATTTCTAAAACTATGTTAGGATGACTTTTGTGTAAGATTGTATACAGTAATCAGATCATTAGCAACTCCTGGACTTTCCTTTTCTCAGGAATGAGTACATTTTCTCTGCTTGCTATGCAGAACTAGGGCAGATGCTATGGAGAACTAGGACAGACACTTTGTTTTGGTAATGTTAATGGTTGCTTGTTTTTTATGGAGAGACCTGGTATAGTGGTATAAACATTGAATTATGACTTTGGAGACCATAGTTCAAATCCCTGCTCAGCCATGGAAACCCACTGAGTGGCCTTGGGCAAGTCATACTCTCTTAGCCTCAGAAGAAAGCAAAGACAAACCACCTTTGAACAAATGCTTACAAGAAAACCAGTGACAGGTTCATCCTTTCGTTGTTAAGTGGGAAATATCTTGAAGACACACAACAATAAGTCTGTTCCTCAAGCTGACAAAACCAGAGAGGCTTCATGTAATTCACATATTTCTCCTAGGTGTTTGTGGCCTTGTAGACCCATTTGTAACACCCACTCAAAACATTAAAGCAAGTTCAGTTTGTAATTGTATTCTGAATTAACTATACTTTTAATATATCAAACATAATAATTTTGTGCTAGAACATATAAACATAGAACATATAAATATAGTGCATTGCATTTTCCTAATGTAGCAAAGTAACTTTCAATCTGTAAAGAGTGCAAATATTAAATTTTTCAATTTTACCTCCCCCTCCATTTTTTTCCAATCACTTCAAAATTTCTAGAAATTTTACATTTCTAGAAAGGCTGCTGTGTAGAGAAAAGAACTCTGTGACAGATGTAAACCAAGGATGGAAATTGTGTGGTCTCCTGATATACACCAGTTGCTCCTATAGAGCCACATAGATATGCCTCTATGCCACAGGTGCACATTCACTGGCTGTACATTTTTTGGGCCATTTTTCTCCACCTGTAGAAGTGAGGGCTGTTTGAGGAAACTTCATGTATGTGAAGGAGACATGGGGCCTTTCTGCACTACAGTGTTATAGTGCTATTATTCTACTTTCAACATGCTGTGGAATTCTGGGATTTGTAGTTTCCTGAGTCCAAAGAGCTCTCTGGCTGAGAATTCTAAGGGCCTCTCCCTAAACTGCAAACCCCAGGATTCCATAGGATGTTGAATAAGAGCACTGTAACAGTGTAGTGCAGAAAGGCCCATGGATTTTCTTTGTTTGTGGACATTTGTTGAAATGCCACTGGGGTAAGATTAAGATGTGAACACGCTTCTAAAAAAGAATACCATATTTGCCAGCGTATAAGACGCACCAGTGTGTAGGATACACACTATTTATACATCGGCAAATACTAATTGCCAGTGTATAAGACACACTGGTGTATAAGACGCACCTCATTTTCAAACAGTATTTTTCAGGAAAAAAAGTGAGTCTTGTACGCCAACAAATACAGTACTTCTCCTCCTCATTCATTTTGAAGGACAAATTTAATGGTGTGCAATGGTGTGGGGGGGGGCTTTGGGTTTTTGCCCAGCTTGATTGGCATGAATCTTTCACAAGTGCAAACCAATGGAAAAGTTAAATAGAGTTTTGGAAGGGTCCCATTAAAAGGGAGAGGGAAACATCCTCACACGTTTAAGGTTACAAAGAAGCTTTCTGAAGACTTGGCTCAGTTACATTCTTCGAAACACATTTCAAACCCCAGCCTTTTCTTTTTCTGGCATACTGTAGCAGACTGTATACTAGCAACTGTAGACAGCAGCAAAGTCTCTGGCATATGGATGATTGGGCCTTTAAAGGTGATCAGACTGAATGCCAAACTAAATGTGATGTTAAATGAATTTTTGCAAACAGGTGAAGAGGCCCTCACACTGAAGGAGTGTTCAGGGTCAGTTGAGGACCCAAACTGAATGTAATATTAGAGTGTGCATTCTGAAAACTAGCTGTCACTAGCAATATGAAAACAGACTGTATTGTGGAGACCAAGGACATCAGAGATGGTATTAAGGCCATTGAATCTGATTTGAATTTCAGATGCCTTTATCTTCTTGAATGTGATTGTTACTAGTTCTCTGCATTTACTGGAAGAGGAAGATTTAAAACATAATTATTTGCAGTGTGAACTGATGTATGCAATAAATAGGACCATGCAGCTTTTCATCAGCTGACAATTTAGTACAATGGGATTAGGAAATATGTGGGGAGGGAAGAGGCTCAATGCAGTGATTCAGCACATCTGGTTGTGTCATGCCCCAGCATAGCTCACATGATCCTCCAATACACTGAATGGCATAGTGGGAAGATTATGAGGTCAGCATAGGAATAGTTGTCACTGTCCCCTTGTCCTTAGTCCGGAGTAAGCAAATGGTAGCCTTCCATATGGAAAATTTACTTCTTTTGACTGTAATTCCCAGAATCACCAGAGATTTGGTAGCTTAGATCCTGGGAACTGGAGACCAAAAAAAGTAATCTTTCTAGCAGCTTCATGCAGCATAGCCAGCAATGAGGGATGGTTGTAGTTTCAGTAACAATATGTGGATGGCCACATGTAGCTCAGACCGTAGACAGATCTGTGTATTAGCTAATTTTAACCTAACTTGCTTATCTTAAGCAAGTTTACATTACCTTTGTTTTCTGTTTTAAAAATGATGCCAACAGCTATTCTATTTCCTTTAATCAGCTCTTCCTGCTGTTCTCCTCCAACTTGAATCACTGACACCAAAGCTGTTACATTCTAATCAGGTCCTCATAGACAAATTGACTGGGGCCAAACTACATGTTACCATGTTACTGGAGGGTTAGTGTGTCACAAAATAAGCATGTCATGTCTATTATTAGTTTCAGCCACTAAGTGGTCACTTACATATGAAGTATAATTACTTTTATATGAAACTTAATATGAACATTAATTGAAGCCAACTGGATCAACATAGGCAACTTACATTTAATAATTTTGCTTGTTTTCCTACCAAATCACAGTCTAGCTGCATACAGAAAAACTGACTTTCAGTCTCTCGCATAAATGAAAATCCCTGAAACCAGTTTTCCTGAGTAGCACCAACTATCCGTCTTAGAAGACCAGGGTTAGTTTGTTTTAAGCGTTAATGAGGACCAAAGGCCATTAGCTAAATAGTTCTGCACTTGAGTAGAATTATATTGCATCTCCTTTTCCCTAGCAGTGCAAAGATAGGGTGCTCCCAATCCAAATGAGGACCACAAATAGGGAGCAAAGGGATTACCGCCCCCCACAACATACATCTGTGCCATGGTGCCAACTACACAGCTAAATTAAAGGTAGCAAATGACATCTTTCAACAATCACATGAAATTCTGGTTTCATTCTAATTGTTTGGCTTTTGAAACCTGTAGCACCTGGGTATCTAACCTCTTGCATTCCAGTTGTTGTTGAGCTCCAACAGTTGGCGCTAGTAGCCAGGGATGAGAGATGATGGGAGCTGGTGCCTAACAGCATGTGAAAGGCCACAGTCCATCCCTGCTCTAGCTTGCACTAACATCAAATTTGCAATGGACTATATGAGTTGGGAAATGACTTCAGAAAAACTGGAGTAAAAAGTTAGTGGACTACAAGTTTTAGAGAGCTTGGGCCAAACATGTGGCTGCTGCCAAAAATGGTGAGGAAGTGGCATCTTCACTTGATAGTATTTCAGCATTAAAGATGAAAACAAACTCAAGCTTTATGGTGCATCTTGAACAGATGTTGCTGGAAGCTGACTACTTCTTATCATTTAACCTGAGATGGGATTACTTTAGAGCTCTGGTAATAATTATGGATAAAAGTTTTTATTTGAAGCCATCCTATAATATTCTCTCCTTCCTACTGCTCAGTTTATTTCCTCACCCACCCCCACTCTCTGCTTTTTGTGTATGTGCAGCCTAAAGAGTTCTTTAGTAATAAATGTATCCCACCATTGAAGTTTAGAAAGCTATTATGGGAACCATAGACCTGCTGGCAGCTTCCTACAACTGCCAGGGCCTCTGAACATTTTGCAGTACTGCAGGGTTCAGTCGCAGGATATGCTGAATTGGGAAGAGATGGCAAACAAAGAAGCTTTTCACTGGCAAAGTTGAGGTTTGGCATTGCTTGAGAGCAGCTTTTGGTCACAGAAGTATCCCCAGCACTTCTGGGAGATGAGCAGAAATATACTGGATATACGCAGTGAAGTAGAAAAGTACACACATACACAGCATTGTTTTGTTGAAAGCTTCAGGAATCAGCTTCAGTTTCTCTCTCTCTCTCTCTCTCTCTGTATTCTTTTCATTGTTTACTTCATCTTCTCTTTCTATTTCTATATTTTACTTCCTTCTCTCTATTTTTCTGGTTGTTGGTGGTGTATGCCTTCAAGTCATTCTGACTTACAGCGATCTAAGGTGAACCTATCATGGGGTATCCTGGAGGCTGAGAATGTGTGACATGGCCAAAGTGACCTTTTTTCTTTTTGTCAAAACATCTCTGGTGTCAGTTCCCAGAATTTTTGATGGTGTGTTGAATGCTAGGTGGCATCCAGCAAACATCTCAAGAACTTCCACTGAAATTAAAGTCTTAAAGCAGTCTCCATTTGAGTATAATAGAAGCTTCTACTGAGCATATTTAGGACTGCATAATACTGTTTTAAAGTTTTGCATTTGTGGAAGAATGGTTTGCTAAACATTCTGCATTCTAACCAGCCATCTCGCATTGCTCCTCTATTCTTCCCCTTAAATTTTCCATAGTGTGACACTTGGTATTAAAGGAGTTTAACAATTCAAGTCAGTGGATTACCAAGGCTACAAACTGAAGACACTGCTACCCCCCAAATATCTAAAAACCTCAGCAGTAAAATGCCAGATTTACAATTCTCCGTTTCTTCCTAGTTCATTTAAGCGAATTGTAATGGTGAGCAGAGCAAAAGAAGAGGAAAAAACAAAAACCATCCTTGCATGACTAGTTAAGACTTGCCTCCTTTCAAACATGCAGACATGTTTGCTTTACAAAAAAAGGGAATGAGGGGATGGGGGGGTCACTCTGAAGGCATCATGAGATCAACTACATATGCTGTTTTTATTGTCTTCAAAAATACTAAGAAGACTTGTAAGATGCAAGTTTAGTCTACTTCTCACACCTCATGGATAGTTAAAGAAAATACAGTCCTCCCTCCATATTTGCAGGTTTGACCTTCGCAAATTTGATTATTTTTAAGGCACGCATACGCCTCCCCTGCCCTTCTTCTCTTGCCATTTCTTTGCTTTTTGCCAGGCATGGAGAAGGATGGCAAGCGCTTGGACAAAAGGCAAGGAAATGGGGATTTGCACACCTTCCTTCCCCCCTCTGGAGCTCCCCTTCCCACTCCCTTGCCCCTGGCCCTGGTGCTGAGAAGTTATGCTGAAGCAAAAGGGAAGGGATTGGAGTGGGGGAAGGCTCATGCAAGCCTTCTTTTTCCCCTCTGAAACTTGCCCTCCCATTCCATTGCCTCTGGCCTCAATGCTGAGAACTTGCACCAAGGCAATAGATGTGGGAATGGGGGTGGGAGGAGGGAGGAAGTTCCCCTTTCCCATTCCCTTAAGTATTTGAGTATTGTATTTGTTGGGGAACTGAGAGATCTGTAAAGGCTTATTTTTTGTAGAACAGTAGGTAAACTTCTGAAGGTATGAATGTTTATTTGGAATTCTGTGATCTATTAGAGGTAGACATAGAAAAAATACTGCTAACAACGAGTGATGTAGGAGACTAATCTTGCCCTGGTAAAGGTGGCAGAAGCATAAGACTGTGATCCTGTTTGATATGAGGAGGGCATAAAGTTCTACCAGTATTCTCAATGCAGGAGGTCCATCAGGTCTCAAAAGGTGAAAGCTACCAATTGGGTGACAGTACAAGGAAGCTGTCTCAATACAACCCCATTTCAGTTGCTGTTTGGGTTTAATGTGTATGTGGAGTGGGGATACAGAGCTGAATCCAGATGTTGCTTTGCAGCCTGAGAAAAAATGCTGTGCATGGAAGTACTGGATGCTTTATTATACAACATCAGAAAAAGCACTTAATGCCATTATTAATTTGGTTACACTCACTAAGAGGATTCCAACCTTAGTAAACATTAAAAGTAGCTTCAATATTAGCTAGTAGAATTTGTTTCTGAGTAAGCATTTTTAGGTCTGGTTTTTAAGGCTTGCACATAACTCAAGTGTAGACAGGTTTGAAAAATGAAATGTGATTTCCAGTTTCCCTCCCATGTTTGAACGTTTTGTCATGTGTGTCTAGTTCAGGAAAAATATTCTTCATACAGTGTTAAGAGGATGTTGGAAGCAAAGATGATAATTATATATTTAATTTGTCTCACTAAAAATTATCTGTGCTGGGGTAAATGTAAGAAATGCACGCTTTCCAGCTGCTGCTATATCTGCCCCTCCTCATTCTGGAGTATCTGATTGTTTGAATTGCCTGCTTAGTATTAGGCTTAACAAACATTCTAATTTATACAGACCTTTTGTTCAACTCCTCAGTGGCATCCTGCATCTTTAAGTCCACTGTGAATCAGAGGTCCTTAATCAGTAGTCAGATATATGTTATCATGCCTCCATTCTCTTTCTCCCTATCTTCCAGGGTATTTTTGTTTACAGGTTTGGGGAACAGTGAGTTTCTTGCTTTGCTCTGTGACTGGGCCATACCCAAGATAGCAATGAAAATCCTTCGGCTGTTCACAAGCCAAGCACTGCACGCTGGAGTACCTTTGAAGGACGATGGCAGCATGACCTGTTAGCACTTAGAAATCTCATGACATATATCTCTCAGGCCAGACAATTTTCCTCCTGTATTCCTCTGACATTTTTGATGGTGCCTGTTGAAGTGGTTGGCTAATGCAGCATACCACAGGATATTGGCGATCAGAAGAGTACATTTGGTCTAGAGCAGCTACCGATTTACTATACAACTAATTAGAAAACACCAGTTTTGGTGATTCTAAACACCAGTTTGGGTGAGGATGAAGCACACTGAAAGCTTTCCTAGAAAACACATTATTCAGATAAACAGCCTGGGTAAACAGTATATCCTCTCAAAAACTGCCACAGAGCAAATTTGTACAGAAGGGACTTGGAACTTTGGCAGTTTGTTAAAGCCCAATTTTTGCAAGCATTCTTAGTCCTATTCTGGTCTTATTTAGATTAAGTTAGGGGAACTGATCCTTTGGTCTCCAATTCTGTTTTCCACAACAGATAGATTTACTGCTGCATGTACCTTTTTATGACATCTAGTGGTCCATTGTATATATTGCAGATGTGCTCAGTTACATGCCATCATATATCTTCATAACAGACCTGTGAGAAAGGTATTAATATTCTTGTTTTGTAGAAAAGATGTTATAGGTGACATACAATGACTTCCCCAAGCCACGAGAGTCTACATTATATAGTAATAACTTCTGTGTGTACACCTAAAAATGTGAAACCACTACATGACAATCATGACAAATGCATTGTATGTATGAAACCCAAGTATTTCCTAAAGCTATGTCAAGTGGGGACCTTGGCTTCCTAGGTGCTCCTTTGTCCACCTGTTGGTAAGATTCCAGTTCTGTTCATCTTCAGTGAGGTGGCTTTGTCATGTTTTCTCAGATTTTACTCTCTTCTCAGCAGCAACTCATATATGCCATCATGTAACAGTGCAAAACAACTTTTCATTCTGGATTTAAACTTCTGTATAAATATAATGCAATGTATTTATAAAAATAGAAAGTGAAGTATCTGCCTCACTTGGAAGGTTCAGTTGGGGTTCCTCAGCAATTCTTCCTGGTCTTTCTCTTTTCTTGAAGCACAAATACAATACTTTGGTCTGGCCCTGACAGCTAGTGTGTATGTACTTAACACTGCTTAATCAGTTGCTTAATGAACTACTGCAGCAATATTTAAAATGGCAACAGCTTTATGGAACTGCAGCTTGGAGTGCTTCACCCATTCCTGCTCTGCTGGAAGCATTAATTATGTCTTCAGACTGAAATTAACAAGCAGAGTTTATAAATGCTTGTTGGAAAGTACTAAATTTGATTTTAAATAAAACTGAGTGGAATGTGGAATTGTATTGTCCTCTACAAATCAATGAGAGGGAAATTACACTAGCTTCAATACCTAAAATTTCTTTAGCTTTAAATTTACATTTAATTCAGTACTCTTGCATTATGCTTATCAGGCCTTCCTTACTTGTGCCTGTATTCAGTTCCCAATTACAGTCCAGCTTTCTTCTAAAGCCTTTATAACAGCTTTGTTCCACAGAATACTTTCAGTTGGATTTCTGATGCTGTAGAAAAACAGCATGGAAGTGCAGTATCCTCCAGCTTTGGGCCATACCTCTGATGTCTGAATGCCCTGATTGAGTATTATGAAGAGTCTATTTCACTGTGATGAAAATATGTAACTCCATAATGAATTAATTCCTGCTTTATCCTATGTGTTGCATTTCATTAAAGTCTCAACAATTTTTTTTAAAAAATTGCTAGTGATGGGAAGACCATCTGCATTCCTGTTGAGGGAGGTGGCAATTAAGCATTAGGAAATGAAAAAAAAAGACTTGCTTAAACTTGTAAAGCACAGAATAATACAGTTCCTTGTATTCTGCATTATTTGGTATGTAGGCATAGGGTTTCAGTATGCTACTTCTCTTAGTGAGTAACTACAGTTGTACAGAAGTTATGGCTTTTACAACAAACCTAATTTACTTAACATACAGTATGAAGAGTTCTGTACAAGTCTTGAAAAGTTTGATTGCTGTTTTGTGACAGTGCAGTTCTGATAAATTGATTGACCAGCTGAAGATTTGGGTCCCACCTCCATATGAGCTGTCACAACTGCACTTGCTTTTGTGTGTGCTTTAAACAAACTATGTTACTCTCTGTGCTTGGTCCTGGAGATGAGGAAAGTTGTTCTCAATTATGTGTCATAAATTCTACAAAAAAATTACCAGCGGCTGATCATATCCAATGATTTCTTGGATATAAGGAATGAAGAAAGAAAGAAAGAAAGAAAGAAAGAAAGAAAGAAAGAAAGAAAGAAAGAAAGAAAGAGACTTTCGCAAGTGTTTCACCATTTCACATGAATCCCTCCAGAGTGCTAGTAATTCAGTTATTTATAAATTATAAATTATTTATTATTTATTTATCATTAGTTATTTATAGATTATAAATTATAAATTTATAAATTATAAAATAAATAAAATTGGGTTGGCTGGTTCCATACATTTTAACACTTATCTACTTGTGAATCCCCAAACAGCTGATTTAATTGGCTTCTCTTTGTAGATTTGAATCTGGCAGCAGTTCTGTACTTAATTAAAAGCCGCCCAAAGAAAGATCCTGATAGCTCACACTGCACACTCTTCTTCCAGAACCAGACCCCTGCTTATTTCTTGAAGCTAAATGAGGCTTTCTGAACATTTTTGCATAGGAAACACACTGAAAAGTGGCGCAGCATCAACAAAAAGTTCCTTTTGGCAAGGTTTAAAAGGCTCCAGTTTTCTCAACAATTTGCCTACTCTGAGAAGTAGTTTGAGAACTAAAGTATATGCTAGCTTTTTCATAACTGAGGCAAGTTTTAAAATTTGGAAATCTCTTTAAAAGAGAGAGAGTATACTATGAGCTGATACTTCTCAGATGGGTTTTGGACCTCACAGGGAAGCCAGAGATGCTGAGTGTTCTGAAGAAAAGTGTGCTGATGCTCTCAAATGAGAACCAGTTCAAACAAGTCACTGAACAATGAGGAAAATGTGCTTTGATTCAGCATCTTATGCTGAAGTGAAACTTAACTGTGAAAAAGGTTACTTATAGTGGCTCTGTATCTGATAAGCTGGTAATAACTTCTGTGGTATAAGGTAGATGGTATGAAATGTTAAACCATTATTCTCCATGAAAGGGAACACATATTTTAATGATCTCTCAATGCTTTATTGTGCCTTACTACATCTAGCTGCCATTTGGGTGTTTTTTTTCCCTCTCTCTCTTCTCTTTCACACACACACACACTCTGGATATAGCTGTGGCATTTGCATAGCACTTTATTCTGAATTCTGAAGATTAAATTTCATCTCAGCACTTCTTCTTTTTCATGTCTAATCTGACAAAAGGGAGTTGTTGTTGACCAAAAGCAATTTCCATGAAAAACCTACGATATTCAGGCAAACATACCAGTCTGCTCTCATGGCAAGTACCATGGTGAACAGGAATAACGCTATTTGGCACTGAGCCCTTAAGGGGGGAAAAGTGCAGAGAACAGGGTTGCCTTTGTCCAAAATTTACCGCAATAAAGCATCCAAAAAAAAAAAAAAAAAAAGGAGGAAAGGAAAGTGAGAAAAAGAGGCTGTTATTCCTGTAGGCTTCCTTAACCTTTTTTTCCCTCCAGTTTATTCACACATTGCCTGACAGTAGGACACTGCATTGTTACAAGTGGTCTGAAGTTGGGCCTTCTCCATTTTTTAGCTGTAAAGGAACACTATATCCATTGTACCACTGAAGAACAA
This sequence comes from Iguana delicatissima, assembly GCA_948472985.1. Lineage (NCBI taxonomy): Eukaryota > Metazoa > Chordata > Lepidosauria > Squamata > Iguanidae > Iguana > Iguana delicatissima. The sequence continues at coordinate 1,912,721 of CAOKZL010000163.1, read as the reverse complement.
GTGAACTGTAGTTTTGCTACTGCTTGCTCCACTGGGATTTATTAATAGGGTCCAGATTTAGACTACATATCTTTAAAGCCCATGTAAGTTATAGTTAGTTAGCTGGCAAACTGCAAAACTTCTATTTCAACTTTCTTCAATGTGTGGTGCCCTTCGTATGTTACGGAGAGCAACATACATATGTGGACTCTCTACTTCCCCCTGGCCTTTGGGAGTGGTGGAGCTATAATCCCGGACATTTAGAGAATGCGCCATTTGTGAAATCTGTTGTATCTGGCAAACCCTCCCGCGTGAGATGAAATGACCAATAGTTCATGAAAATTTGTGCTAAAATAAAGTTCTTGGTCTTTAAAGTACTATAGGACTCAGGTTTTGCTGCAACAAAGGAACATGGCTAGAAATAAGGCGGTCAGAGCTTTGCCTCACAGGAGGTGCCAGTGACACCACCACCTGCTGCAGTGAAACTGGGAGTTGCCAAAGGTCTGCTTCCAGTTCTGCAAAATCCCTTTTAGATGGTTCTATATATATTTTTTTTTTTTTGGCAGGGAGAGGGTGGGGAAAACAATGCTAGGCAGAGGCAGGAGCTGGACCTTGATTTTAAGGAGAATGACTGCTGGAGGTTTGCAGAAGCTGCAGTTCGCCTTTTTCAGCCTAAATGTTTTGGGGGCAGGGGAATCTAGAAAGGCCTTAAGGTCCATGAAAAAGGGAAAAACCCCACAAGAAATGTGTTTCTCTCTTCTATTACAAATGTTTCCCGGTTCTAGAATGCAGATCCCTCTGCATTAGAAGGCGTTATCTTGTAGGATCTCAGACCGGGAAATGCCATATCCTGAACTGCTGCTTAATTGCTCTCAGGTTACTCCTGCTGTTCAGGTAATGTTAACTAATGAGTTACATTCTTCAATATTCTGGGAGCTTTGCGAGGTTTGTCTTTAGGGAAAGCTTTTGAGAATTCAAGGAGTTTCAAGGGGCAAAAACTATGAATGGAAGTCAACCTATGGAAGAGGAGATTAGAGCTGGCATGTTTGAATAATGAACTATTTTTCTCCTCAAACCTCAGACTCAGAGGAAGGAGCCTTTAGCTGCCTTTGTTTTAATCCAATAAAGCAAGTATCTCCATGGAGGATGACTTGCGTATGCATAGCAGCATGTGGACGTGCATCTAATCCTGTTGCATGTGTAGGAGGCACATCCTACACATGTGGAGAGGATGCACATCCTGAACCACAAGCTTCTGCCTGACTTCTTAGAGTAAGGGCACTGTAGGAGCAAGAGGGCAGTGGAAGGAAGTAGACAGATACAGGTAGGTGAGTCAAAGATTTTGAGGGGTGTTATAGCATGTAAAATTGGAGGTGGATTGGCTTTCCAGATTATTTTTTTAGGTATATATCTCTGAATTTACTGCCAGTGGCCATACTGTCTGGACCTTCTTGGAGCTGAAGTCCAAAATATCTGGAGGGCCAAAAGTCTGAATGTAGTGTTCATAGTAAAATTCTGCCGAAACAATAAGTAAACTTTGAGGACAAAACATTTATTTGCTTAGAATTAGATTGGTAATAGGGTCCTTAGCAGCTCAGTGCACCAATTGTAAACTCAGTCCAAAATTATTCCACTATAAATTCATTTTTAATTTTAATTTTAAAAATTTTTATTTCACTGTATTAAATGGAATTTATGATTTACAGGTAGGAAGGAGGATTGCAATCCAGAGCTTCTTTAGTGAAGAAGAATGTGGCCTCTAAATAAACCACATTGCCTGCTGTGTTGCTGTCTTGGTTCCCTTGGTTCCTACTGCAAAAACTAGTGGTGGATGACTTCCATGTTAGTGACACAGTGACTTCTCTGGATTTTAGTACACAGTTTAAAAGAGCTGCCCAAAATGTTGAATATATTTTACGGTCTAGTAAAGGTTCTAAGTATACTAAGGCACCAGATCCCATTTGATCTTTGAAGTTAAGCAGTGTCAGCCCTGCTTAGTTCTTGGATGGGGGACTACCAATGAATAGCAGGTGCTATAGGCTATATTTCAGAAGAAGAAACTGGCAAAACCACCTCTGAGTATTCCATGCCTAAGAAAATCCTGTGCAGTTTATGGGGTTGTCACAAGTTGACAGGCAACTTGAAATCACGTGTATGCACTCTGAACTTCACAGTGGGAAGGAAAGATATATGAATAGGATATAGGAGAAATGTGGAAACTTTTTTTTTTTTTTTGTCAAATAGCTTTTCCTTTTTAATGTCCTCAGGAGTAACCAGAGTTCTAGTGTCATTTTGAGAACGACATTAGCGGGCAATGTTGTAATCACTATATGTTGCTCAAACATAAGCAGAGAACGAGCCAGTACTACAGAGAAGGTGCTGCTCTTTTAGAATGTCCTGTACTAGGTAGGTAACTTACTAGGTTGTGCAGAAACATGGTCTGAATATGATGCCAGATTTGCACTGTCTGAAGGCAGTGTTCATTTAAAAGTTAGTGCAGAAACTGTAATCTACCACAAAGTTGTGTGGTTTTCCTACCTTTAAAAGGAAATGCAAATATAAAAGAGGAAATACATTAAAATAGATAAATTCATAGGGGGCTTTGAAGTTTAAAGCTAAAAAAAAATTCCTATGTTTTCAAATACTTCCCCCCCCCCGAAGTTTCTGGTATGATGCCCTGCTTCATTTGTGAGAATGGCTGAAAAAAGCCAGCAAAAACTGATTTAGAAAGGATAGCTGTTTTCATCCAGAACTAGCAGAACTTGAAAATGCTTTTTTAAAACTACCTTTTTCACTATTTTCAAGTTCTGTGCCAAACTGTACCAAGATATACCATATCAGATTCCCTGCTCCCCATGCTGAAGGGTATTTTAAATATATTTCAAGCAAACTCTTCCCTATTCTGTATAGGCAAAGAAAAATCTGTCAACATTTACTGAATAAATTTCTTCTTAGACTCAGCTACGGTAGCTTTGATCTGACTGAATCTGGAATACCAGAAATTCTTTTGTTTTCTGGTCTCCTGTATGTATTGCGTTCTCCTTGACTCCTTGGAGGAGGAAGTGCTTGCTTTGGCTCTCACAAGAAAGAAAGAAGTGCCTCAGGCAGGTGATACAAACCTGAATTCCCTTGGTATTTCCAACTAAGGTAGACCCATGGAATCAATTGGATTTACTTGTATGTTGACTCACCATTCAGCAGTTGATTTATTGGGTTTACTCTTGTTGAAACTACCTAAAGGATTCTGGACAATGCTTTTAATGAAGATTTATGTATACCGTTTGAAATAGGGAAGGCAAAGTATACTTTTGAGCTGTTTCAATAAATAAATAGTTTGCTCAGCAGCCTCTGAGGTTCACTTCATTCAGTTGTCTTTTTAGAACCAGCTGCCTCCTTTTTCTTGTATGGAAGATAGTTATGTCATTGTCTGGGCATGCTCTCACAAACATATTAGTATACAAGGCATATCTAAAACATGCAGAAGTCTCTAAAGCAGATTTGGAGATACCTCTGGCTCTTGAGATGTTCAGCTTCAGATTGCCTAATTACTAGCCATTGCTTGTATAGTCTGAGGCTGATGGGAGTTAGAATCAGGCAATATCTACAGAACCACAGGTTTGCCACTCATTTGGTAGTGGGAGTAGTAGTGTACTTTCAAGTCATTTCTGACTTATAACAACCCGAAGACAACTCTGTGGCAGAGTTGTTTTGGCAAGATTTGTTCAGAAAGTGTTTGCCATTACCCTCGTCTGAGGCTGAGAGTGTCTGACTTGTGTGTCTGACATCGTCATCCAGTGGCTTCCCACGGCTGGTGACTTTGGTTTCCTCAAGCCCTAGTCCAACACACAAATTTGCTTCTGTTATTGGCCTCTTCATTGCAAGATTGTATATGTCTCAAGACATAGTTCCATTATGAAAAGAAAGGGATGTGTTTAAATTTGTAAAATTATCCTCTTTTCAATAATGCAACGTGCATAGTTTAGTTATTTATACATCAAAAGTCTGTGTCTTGCAATTTTGAATATGGAATGTGTGTGTGTATGTGTAGGTAGGCAGGTAGGTAGGTAGGTGTATATATTATTTATTGGCAACTTCATAAAAAGGATGTTTGGGGAGATGTATTCTGATCAAATGAAACCTGTGTACTCTTCCAGTTTATTAGCACTTCATTGCTGAAGTACTTTAGGTTGCATTCAAAGAGAGTTCTGTTTGGTTCCATGTAAATACTGATAGATTGGTGGTAGGCAAGGCCAGCCCAAGACATTTCACTGCCTGGGACAGAGCACCAAATTATACTTTTTCCCTTCTCCTCCTTCTCATTCCTGTCAGGCCAGTGTATTTAATTTTGTTACACAAAAAAGAATATCTCACAATTCTCTGTTTTCCTTTTTAGCAATAAAATACAACAGCATACATTAACAAGACAGAGTCTGCTGTCTTTTTGTAACACCGAACATCTGCTGCCTGAACTAACTGGTTAATTCTGCCCAAAGGTAGGGCTTGGTTCTGCTAGCTAGAGCGGGCTTTGCTGTAGCCGCCCATGCCTGTGAAGAGTTTTACTGAACAACCCATAAGGAACAATTTGGGGGACACAGGAACATTGCTGCAATCCTCTGGCCTTCTACAGGCAAATGATAGAGGCACTAGAGGGAAGGAGTTCACATTACACAGTTGCAGCAGTATGGTTCCACTTTAGCTGTCATGGCTAGATCCAGTGATATTTTGAGGTTTGTAGTTTGGTGACCACTAGAGCGCCCCTGGCTGAGAATTCTAAATATCTCTCCTAGAACTGCAAATCCCAAAATTCCATAGAATAGATACATGCCAGTAAAAGTGGAATCATATTGCTAAAACTGAGTAGTGTGACAGGGCTAGAGAGAAAGGGCGTTTCCACCGTACACGTTATAGTGCCATTATTCCACTTTCAACGTCCTGTAGAATTTTGGGTTTTGTAGTTTATTGAGGCTTAAGAGCTCTCTGGCTGAGAATTCTCAGTGCCCCTCCCTAAACTGCAAACACCAGGATTCCATAGGATGTTGATGTTGAAAGTGGAATAATAGCACTATAACAGTGTAGTGTGGAAATGGCCTAAGACAAGGCCGCTAGCCATGCTTCAATATACACACCAGTTAAATATTTGCAGTGAATACTTAGAATGGAAAATTATGATATCTCTTAACTCTACAGCACAAATAATTATTTTTAAATGCTGTTAATTCATATATCTGCATGATATTCTCTGGTCAGAGTTGGGAATGCAGATTGGTAGAAGCCAGCATCACATTTTAGCAGACAGCACTGCCGGGGGGGGGGGGGAATCAGACTGTGGGTACCTGTGACATGTTGTTGTTATGTGCCAAGGCAGATAGTTAAATGTTTGGCACCACAGTTGTTCCAATTCAATACGTTTGACAGCCGTTTTCTCATCACAAATGCCAGTTGTTTATGTATTTACATTCATTCGCACCTCTGAGAAAGCTAGGAATCAGGACTCTCTAGCCTCTTAGGCAAGAATGTTTCCAAGTCCTATGTGGAGATCACTCACATTACCTGGCAGTCTTCCAGTTAAGTCACAGGTGGTCACATGCAAAAGGGTTAGGAGGCATATTGGCCTCTCAAGAGGCCTTTGAGGGCCCCACCCACTTCTGCAAAATATGAAATCAAATTTCTGCCCCTCCAGATGCCCTTTAGGGGACAAAGGAGCATTTTCATCTCGTTTTGGGACCCTTTTCAAGCAAGTTTGGACCCAAGAAGGCTCCTTTTTAACGAGAGTAAGTAAAAGTAAGCCACTTCCTGTTCACCTCCTGTTTCCAAAATGTTTGTTTTGGGATTAAATTGGCCCAGGGTCGGCCAAAGACATGGTGAAATCTCCCACACCCTCTAGAGGGCATTTAGAAACAAAAAAAATTGTTTTACCTCTGGAAGGGTAGGGTTGTTCAAATATCATAGAAATGCCCTTCACATCTCCTAGAATGCATTTTGGAGGAAAAGTTTTACAAATTTTTCCACAAAAATGGCTCTGGACCAACTTGCCCTCTATCTGGCACACTTTGCCCATCCCAGACTAAGGACTAACCAGGGCTGACCCAACTTAGCTTCCAAAATGAATTTGGATATGTTTCAGATGGCATCATGGTATGCAACTGTGATTTTTTGAGTGTTGGACTAGGGAGACAAGTATTCAAATCCCTACTCAACTATGGGTGAATTTGGGGAAATCATACTCTCTCAACCTTAAGAGGAAGGCTTTTTTGGAGGAGTCACCATAAGTCGAACAATAATTTGAGGTCATACGACAAGTATATATAACAGATACTGGTGTATTACCATTGTGTATGTGCAATAAATATGGTTATGTTATCATGCAATTATTGTTATATCAGTAGAATATTATAATTCTGTTAATCTGATACAAGAGCTGACATTTTCTCCAAGACCTAGTATTGTTAGGTACTTCTAATCTCTATAGTATAGTACTATACTATAAAAGTGTAGTGTTTGATAACTAAATTAAATGTGATCTTCAGTAGCAGAAGTTTTCATCTGTAATAATTGAGTGTCTCTGTTCTCACTTGTCTGCTGCCAAGAGAGGAGGACTTTTGGATAGCGGCCCCACACTTGTGCAAGAACCCATCAGGGCTTCATCAGGCCCTTGCTTTTCAGGCTTTCAGGAAAGCTCTGAAGGCCCACTCATTCTCATTGATTTTTTGAAAATTTTTTCACGCAATTGGTTTTACTTTCAATTTTTGTTTTTATTGATATCTACGGTTCTGTTATATTGATCATATTATGTATGTCACCCTGAAAGAGCTGCACCCTAGGAAGTGGTGTAAAAATTACTATAATAGTAAATGCCAATATCTAGTTTATAATCTGCCTATTTATCATCTATAGATCATTGATTTTCAGCCTTTAGGAAACTCCAGCTGTATCAGCTTATCTACAAGGGATGTCCAGAGGTTTGTCTTTTGCAGAATGAAGAAAAGATTTTGATTGACATTTTGGGGTAAAAGATGTTGTTCCACATGAACTGCAAGCCAACTGTCCCCTGTCATGGCCTGTGGCTGGGAGAAATTAATGGTGGTAAGGGAGAGTTCAAAAGAGCCATCCACCATCAGCTTTCTTCAGGCATCTGCGGGAGAGGACTATATAGTATACATGGAGGGGACTGCGGGAGAAAGCTCCAAATCTGCCCCTGGCATCCCTCTTTGACAGGGAAGGTTTGCAAGCATAGCATGAATGCATTCAACTTAATGCACTTACTGTCTTGCATGACTTCAGGAGCCCTGGTAAACTAGCATTTTTAGTTATGTAGGAACTCTGAGTACATTCACTTTAACATGGCTATAGCATGCGTACATGTGGAGTTCAACGTGGAGGTTTAGGGCATGGAGGACAGCATGCTTGTCCAGATCCCCTCCATGTTTACTGAGAATCATTCTTCTTCAAAAGATTAAGAGGACTCTTATTTGAAGAATCTTTGATAAGCTTCAAAGAAACATCCAGTTTCTTTGTAGTGCTCAGTGGGTGGTTTAAAACACTAGCATTTTTTTGGCCGGTTATCCCTGTGGAAGTATCTTGTTCACAAGCATTGGCTCTCCCTCTGTAATGTCTTTCACAAAATGAAAACAGCTCTTCATGCTTTCACTGAACACCCCCACCCCAGAGAATTTCTGTTTGTTTCTTTGCTGTCTGGTTTGTCTGTTCACAGAGTCAAGCATAGCATGTAATGGTTTCACAAGTTTGTTCATTTGCCTCCTTCTCCCCATTTGATGGCATTACCTTGGGTTTTGTTTGCCCAGACAAGAACTTTCATGAAATGTCAGCCATTACAAGTGTTGCATCATTCCAAAAATTACTTTAAATGTTAGTTTTCTCATCTGGGTTCTTTCTACAACCAGACACGCTAAGAAGATGCCAGAATAGAGCACAAGTAAATGGTTTTCCATGCACTCTTCTCCTGCATTGAGGCATACCTTCCTTTTTTCAAACAAAATGTAAGCAGTGCAGAGGTTCTTTATTTTAGATTAAATGCTTGAGTAAATAGAAAGCCAGAAGAAATAGCCATGCAGTGGGCTGATGTATTGAAAATTAACTGAGGACCTTTTCCTGGGATATAAGTCTTCTCCATCTTGTAGTGCCCACAGGGAGCTGAAAAGGGTGGTTCTTCCATGGCTCAAAACTAAAAAAGAAGCAGGAGCCTCAAGGTGGGAAACAGCAATTGTGTTTAATTTAGTAAAAAAGGTGAAACTTCAACTGAGAAGATCAGAGATGCCCGGCTGGGTCAGGACAGTAACACATCCCACATGACTTTATTAATGGGTGGCCAATGAAAGCTCATCCTGTCTTAGAAGTTCCCCCACCCCAAATCTACCCCAGTGTTAGGTTTTCAAAGGTCCAATGTTTCAAAGCACTGAAACCAACACAAGAGTTCTTTGATTTTTCTACTCATTGCAAGTTAGACTGTAAATGCGTACGTTAAAAAAAAAAGACACCTCCTGAGGTTGTTAGCATTCCCAGGAGGTACAGAAAAATTAATTGGCTGCTGGGAAAGACATTAATAAAATAACCTTTCTTTGCCTTTAGATTTCAAACCCTGCTAAGATTCAGCTAAGCTACAGAATCTTTTATTGAAATGTAAAGCAGAATGTACCATGTAAGGGCACCAGCAGCGAGGAGTCAGAAAGTCACATTGACTTCCCCCAGCCAAACAAAAGCAGCAGCGTTTTTTTTTATTCCTTCTTCCTCTGTATACAGCACCAAAGGCCCCAGCTGAATCAGTTAACATCCACACCTGCTTCATCTGGTTATGAATGAATTCAGCAGCAAAGCCCCTTGTTTTCTGGAGTGGAGAACAAAGAACAAGTACTGAAAAGCATGTATTATAGTCCACATGCAAAGGAGTAGACAAGTTTTCATGTGCTTGTTAATGGTCTGTATTTTATTCTTTAAAATGCCTATACATTTCACCCTATACTTAGAACTGAAAGGCCTTCTTCAGGGGCATTCAGTATATCAACAGCAGAAATTTCTGAAGTTGGCAACAACAACAACAAAAACTCTATAAATTGGATTATTAAGCATGATTACTTTCACTTCTTTGTACAGGCCAAAATGTGTTGCCCTTTTCACGGAACAGAATATTCATCAAGGCGTTTTAAAAAATAAAATAGAGATTATCAGTAAGCATGTGGAGACTTGTATCTGCCTTTGTTGCGTTGAAAGAAGGCTGCAGCTTGGAGCCACATTAAGTATAGTTGGCCCTCCACTTTTGCAGGTCCAGCATTTGCAGATTTGATTATCTGTGGGTTATTTCTTTAATTTATATGTTAAAAAAATTCTTACTTTATATGTCTCTGCCACAAGTAAAAAAGTATTGTCTCTAGGAATCTCTAGGTCCTCCACCACAGTTCTATGGTCCTGTATGAGGTTCTATGATCTTCTGGAAGTGGACCATAGAGTCATGCTGGAGGACCCAGAAATTCCTAGAAGGAACATTTTGTGGCCCACTTCATGCTGGAGGACCTAGAGATACCTAGAGAAAAGTAGTGTTCACAATTTTAATTTTTATTCATGGTTTGTCCATTTTTGGAGGTCTTGTGCCCCTGGCTATATTTAAGGACCATAGTGTCACTAGGCAAGATCATTTACCTCAACTATAGATGCTAGGTAGCAGCAGAACGGTGAAGGAGAAAACCATATGCTAAGCCGCTGCATTGTTGTTGTTGCCATTGTTGTGCTTTAAGTTGTTATGATGAGCCTATCATGGAGTTTTCTTGGCAAGATTTGGTCAAATGGGGTTTGCCTTTGCCATCCTCTCAGGCTGAAACAGTGTGATTTACCCAAAGTCACCCAACTGGTTTCCGTGGTCATGTGGGGATTTAAACCCCGGTCTCCAGAGTCAAAAAGGCCTTGTATACTCTAGCCTCCCACTCCTCACATGGAAGAGAGGACTGTTCACACAGTTAATGTTTGCTCCACATGATTCATCAAAGCTAGAAATTTCCTTCCGTCAGAAAGCTGTGAGCAGACTGCTCACATTCACCTGAGTCAGATCCTTGCAGAACATTTGAATTTGTTGGTGGCTAACTGGATGAGATTGAGGATTCCATAGAACAAAACCATGACAGGTAAAGCTGAATCATAGCACTTCAATTGCATTGTGTGAATGGGCTCCAGAGTTAAGTATGTGGTGGGTATTACATAGGGAAGCCTTGACTTTACATTTTGGGTGGCCTTCTGTTCTAAAGACCTTCATACATTTAATTGTCTTTCCTTTTAGCTGGCACTGTGCACAAGCTGCCCTAAATAAGGCAAAGCTCCCAGTCATGGGGAGATTTGAAAATGTGTTCTGCCAAACATGCTTGCCATCTTCCTTTTAAATCTTAGCATAAATGTGCAAAGTTCTTTAAAAGAGCCTACATGTCTAGGGTTGCCAGGAGTGGGGCTTTGGTACAGTTTTGGCTCTTCAGTGTGATGTCAAATGAGAATAATAATATTTATCATGTTGGTTGAGATAAAATGTCTGTCTGCTCTAACGTACTGTTTATATTGTAGCCAACGTGCTGCCTGTCAGAAGCCCACTAGCAGGGCTTGAGTGGAACTGTATCCTCCAACTGTATCCTCCCTGTCAACTGATAAATTAAAGGCATCATGCCATAAAATGTTTGCGTCCATTATTATTTCACATTGTATCATTCAAGAAGATTAAGTGATGAGATAAGCAGATTCTTTAAGGAATGCAGGGAAAGGTGACACCTTTGTTGGAATTTTAGAGTTAAAGATAATCATGAAGAATCTGGGTGTATCCCGGGCATAGAAGAGAGGAAGTTGGGCTTTACTTTGTTTTGTCTTGCTCTCAAGAGGTGTAGTAGGCAGGGGGCTGCAGGGAGATAGGCATGGCAGGAACTAGCCCTAGATGCAGCCTTGGCTTGCTTTGAGAACAGTCAAGGGCAAAGGAAGTTCTCTTCAACCAATCACATTCTGCTTCTCTGTTTTGCACACAGATATAGGCATGAACCACAGCTGCTATGTCCAGAAAGTATATTTTGTCCACTTCAGTTGCTTTTGGTATCAAAAATCAACACCAGCTTTAATGGTTGAAATTTCTCAAGTGTTGTTAGAGTCTGATTTGGGAAATGTTGAAGTAGGTTTGAGACTGAGCTCACAGTCTCTGCTTGACTAGAATCTCATGTGTTGTCTTACAGCCATAGTAATTTGTGGCCAAATTGGGCCAGGAGTGTGGGATTGAGAAGGACCACAGTCTGATTTTATTCTTCTTAATAGTCCTTCACATTTTGGTATAAATGAAAGTCAGTCTCTGGAGCCTCTCCTGTAAACAGTCACACAGCAAAAGCTATTTCCATTTAAAAAGAAACAACAGCTCTCCCGCCCTTTGGCCTTGATTTTCATATGTGGTGGCTCCTGATATCCTCTGTAAGCCCGTTTTCAGGGTGGCCACTGGCAGCCCTCCATTCTGGAACCTCAGTGCTAACCATTCCCAGAAGATGGGGCTGGTGCCAGACGTTGTGGGCGGTGACACAATTCCTCAAATAATCTGTGTGATTTGAGAAATGCTCCTTGGAAATGAGGCTGCCTTCTCAAGTACCCACCCTCACCCCTGTGGCACCATCACGTTCATCACAAGAGCAGTGGGTGTGCCCCTGGCCTAGGTGGTAACCTTCCCATACATGGCCTCCAGAGTCTTGGCATGTTGTGGGTTTTGTGAGCAATATCCGTTCAGCTCCTGAGGGTATGTTTATGTTTCTCATATGAAAATAGGGAATCTGAGGTTACTGTTGTGCTGGAAAAATGTCAAGACTCAATTGGCAATATCCCACTAAACCACAAGTTTGTAGGAGAAAGAAACAAAACCCTCAGATATTCAAAACCATGTCTGTATGCTTTTAAAGAAAATATATACAATCCAGGTCAAATCACGCTCGTATTATAGTGGTGGCAGTCCTGAAAATAATCAAAATGAGGAAATACTACCCCCATGCTGTTCAGCGAATGAAGGAAAAACAAATCTTTATTGTGCCGGAGTTCATATAATATACTGGAACGCCATTGTCTCCAGCAGCCCTGCCTGTTTTTTCTCCCCCACCCTTTTTTTAAATGATTTCGCTCTCAGATATGTTTTATTGTTTGAGAGAACATGTGTTTTACAGACCTGTCATGTGAAAGCTATTTAAAAAAGGAACTAGAGCAATAACAGTAAGCCACGTCACCATAGTATGGCTAATCCTCAAAGTCTGACTATTAAACTGCTGCTTCTAGTTGGATATGAAACTACATCACATCATGCAATGTGAACTTTTCAGCAGCAATTTTTCATTGAGATGCTGACAGTTTTTCTTTGAGGCTGTTAACATATATTGTTGGCCTGGCAAGGAGAGCTAGTGTCCAGGTTGGTTCTGTTTCAGCATTTTAGGTAGCAGAAAGACAATGGTCTGGATCCATATAGTATACAAAGTTTTGAGTTACAAATTCCGATGTTAGTATGCTTCTTCTCATATTTATTTGCTGTTTTATAACTGTGTTGCAAAACAGACCCTTCCACATACATTGAGCATCTTGATTCTACATGCAAAGTTCTGTGTGTGTGTGTGTGTGTGTGTGTGTGTGTGTGTGTCTTCAAATCTACTGTCAACTTACAGTGACCCCATGAATTTCTTAGAGCCTTTTTGTTCTGCATGTTATACTTTCAACTTCTTATGGAATTCTGGGGTTTGTAGTTTACTGAGGCCAAAGAGCTCTTTGGTTGAGAATTATAAATGCCCCTCCCTAAACTGCAAACCCCAGAATTCCATAGGATGTTGGAAGTGGAATAATAGCACTATAACAGCGTAGGGCAGAAAGGCCCATAGGGTTTTCTTAGGCAGGGAATACACAGAGGTGGTTTTGCTCCTTCCTTCCTATGAAATGTAGCCCACAGCAGCTGGTATTCATTGGCAGTCTCTTATCCAAGTGCTAACCAGAGCTGACCAGGCTTAGCTTCCAAGATCAGATAAGATCAGTGCTTTTTGGATACTTAGGCCATTGAGTACATTAATTCTCTACATAGGCACTTCGTAGTAAATCATTTGCCAAAATGCCTACAAAGAACATCACAACAACAACAAAAGCATAGTTAACAATTGTATCTTGCATACTTTTTTTTACAGCAGAATGAAATACATCTAGAAATAATATATGTGTGTGTGCGCACATACGCGTGCATACATTTAAATCGCCTGTCAACTGACACTGGCCCCATGAATTTACTAGGGTTTCCTTAGGCAAGGAATACTTTAGTGACTGACGTCCATTTTCTGAATCAGAAATCTCTTTACTCTTTCAGTTCAGCTTTTGATGACATAAAAATGGTCATAGGGAAGTGAGAACCAGAGAGTAAATTCAGTTCTCCCTGTGTTCTCACAATAGTGCATTACCTCTGCCTACTTCTACTTTGGGAGATTTTATTCACTTGATTTAGAAATGCTCACTCTAATAACATGGAGGATTGCTTGATTTAGAGAATCTCATGAATCTAAATTACTTTAACTCATAAGAGGGTCAAATGTCTAATGAACCATGGCCAAATCATGTGGGGATGTAAAATAATTTGGGCTCAGGGACCAATCCAAGGGAATACCTGGTACCAAACCAAGGGAGAAAAATGGCGTTTGATGGTAGATAAAGCTTCAGCATGTTTTTTATTCCCATATATCAACTAGCAGCGGGATTTTGGAAAGTGTAGACCAGAAAATAATCTTTGTAGCTTTGGCTTTGTGAGTTTTCAGATCTAAGGCCAGCATATAATCTTTATTATGAGGTTATATTACAAAATGATCTATTAGGAACATTTTAGGGCAAAAGAGTGTCTGTCTCTAATTAGTTTGAAAGGGAAATCTACACAAGTTACATTTTTAAGAAAAGGAAATAAGAGTAACAGCCCCAAATTCAGCCAACATTTATGATGGTAGTGGTTTGTTATAGTTGGGACAGGGTTTCACCATTGGCAAGTTTTAACTGCAGGCTTGACATCCTCCCATGTGAGATAGCCATGTGGGAACAAGGCTGAAACAGCTCCTCCCCTCATTTAGGGGTAATCTGTTAATAATTGTTATTTGAAAGAAATTTGAAGGTAGAGTGACTTTGTGCACATGCAGGAGACCCTTCCACTGAGAACACACATTTCTAAAAAAAAAAAATCAAAGGAATTTAGGTGCACCCTGTGTCAGAGGTGATTGCTGAGATCTAAATGGAAGCTATTTGGAAACTGAGAGACTTAGAGTTAGAAACATAGAAGGAACCTCATGGGTCATCGAACCCAACCCCTTGCTCCCTGCAGGATCTCTAAAGCATCCTCAACAGTTAGCTGTCCAGCCCTTTGTTTGTTTGTTTGTTTGTTTCTTTTTTTTGAAGATGTCCAGAGGAGACTCTACCACAGAGCTTTTCAAACTGTGTCATGACACGTTAGTGTGTCAGCTGGAGTGTGTAGGTGTGTCGCATGAACGTAATAGGTGAAGGGGCTAATTCTGTCGCTGCTGCCACCCCGAGCCAAAGAAGACCCCAGCCAGGGCAGTGGCAGTGGGCCAGGCCCAGGTGAAGGGGCTGCCTCTCCTGCTGTCGCCACTGCCGCCTCAAGCCAAGGAAGACCTTAGCAAGGGTGCAGCAGTGGGCCAGGCCCGGGCAGAGGGGTTGCCTCCATTTCCTGAATTACTTATTGAATTCCTGGGTCACAAAATGCTGCATGTCTAAAAAGTGTGTCACCAACATGATAAGTCTGGAAAGCTCTGCTCTACGACCTCTCTAGGCAATCGATTCTGTTGCCAAACCACTTTTACTGTCAAGAAGTTCCTTCAAATATTCAATTGATATCTGCTCTCCTTTAACTTCACACCATTAGATTTGGTCTACTCTCTGGAACAGCAGAGAACAGGATTGCTCTCTCTTTGTGACAGCCCTTAAGATATTTAAAGAGGGCAGGCATTATCACCCCTCTGTGTTCTCTTCAAGTGGGACATGCCCAGCTCCTTCAACCAATCTTCATACTCATTATCCTTGTTACCCTTCTCTGCTCCAACTTGTCTAATTGTTGTTGTGTGCCTTCAGGTAGTTTCCAACCTACAGTGTCACAGCGTTTTCTGGGGCTGAGAGTGTGTGATGTGCTCAAAGTCAGCCAGTAGGTTTCCATGGCTGAGTGGGGAACTGAGCCCTGGTCTCCAGGGTCATAGTCCCATGTTCAAACCACTACATAATGCTACCTGTTAAAACGAGGGTTGTAGAACTGAACACAGTACTCCAGATAAGGCCTGACCAACATAGAATATAGTGGGACTATTACTTCCCTCAACTTGGAAACTATGCTAAATAGCATTTGCCTTCTTTGCTACAGCATCACAGTGTTGGCTCAGCATTGCTATATGCAGACATAAGCATGGCATACTGGAAAGGGTGTTAGATTCGAACTGGGGTGTCAACCTCATAGGGCTGTCATGGGGATAAAAGTAGAGAGAAGAGACATGCACACCAGGGAAAAGGCAGAAAAACAATGCAGTAAATGAATAAACTGAATAGTCATTTAAATTAATTTGTCACATGCTCAAGTTGTTGCAAATTGAGTGCATTATATAATATACACTCTCTCCATATCTCGTCCCCGTATATATACATACGTACATACGTACATGCATACATGCACACACATGTACGTACATATGCATGCATATTATAAGTTATTTGCATATATCATGCTAGAACAACCTTGCAGTTCCAACTATAGTTTATTATAGGCTACTCTCATATAAAACAGATCAGGACAATAAAAAGGTGGAATGTGGAATAAATCTCTTATAGATCCAGAATACTTAACAAATTCAGTAAAATTAAATTATAGGAATGTAACATTGGAAAATTTATGTTTTCGGACTGCAGAACCCTTAAATCTAAAAATCTAGCTTTTCTAAGCTTTGATTAACATGAGGAACAAAATCTAATTATCCAGTAAGCAGAACTCACATATGTGTCCTACAGCCTCACAACAACTTCCTGAGATAATAAATCTCACTGTTCCTCACTGTACTAGTAGCCACATGCTGGCTGGCTACCTAAATGTGTCCAAGACTCATAGTTCCCGGCTTCTTACCAAGGGCACATTTCTGAAACTACTGTGGGTTCTTTCACCAAAATTAAAAGACAAAAAAGAATACCTCCTTTTGAGTTTTATTTTTTATGTGTTTAGGTATCGCTGTCATGACAAACTGGATAATAGAAACATCTTTATGTTTACAAGTTGCTATAGACATTTTATTTCTTTTACACATTTTGGTGTAATGCTGTGGCGCTTGTTATTTTTAGCTTCCCCTGCAATTGTCATTATAGTGTAGTGAACTCAACTGCAAAAGTATATTGATAATTTATGGTTGGGGAGTACACAGTATTGTGAATTTTGATTGTGGGAATTTCTTTCTGTTTTCACCATCACTTTTGTGGTGGTACTGGCTTGCACTTAAAAGTTCCATTGATTGCATCTATGCATCTACCTTTGGAAAACACATAGTTGCAAAATCTTTGCTAGGCACGTAGTTTTTTCTTGTTTGGTCAGTCAAGTTCTTTCATGCTTTTTTCACTCTTTTTTCTTCTTACACAAAAGGATCTTTTGGCACCTTCAGTTCTAACTAGGAGGAAGAAGTTTGTGGCACAAGTTTTCATAGACTGAATCTATGAAAGCTTGTACTGCAAACTTCTTTCTTCCAGTTAGTCTCAGAGGTGCTGAAAATGCCCTTGCACATTGATACAGGCTAGTACAGCTATTTCTTTGAATATAACTCTTTTCTTTTGTTTCTCTTCCTTTTTTTCTTACCAGCTGGACTGCCATTCCTGATCATAGAAACAAGCACAATTGCTCCCTACCGACGGGGATTCTACTGTGACGATCAAAGCATCCGCTACCCTTTGAAAACTGGAGAGACTATCAATGATGCTGTTCTTTGTGCTGCAGGCATTCTTATAGCCATACTTGCTGTAAGTAGGACAGTACAGTTATGGTTTCTGTGCATCTCTTAGGGCCTTTCTGCACTACACTATTATAGTGCTATTATTTCACTTTCAACATCCTCTGCAATCCTAGGGTTTGCAGTTTAGCGAGGGGCATTTAGAATTCTCAGCCAAAGAGCTCCCTGGCCTCAGTAAACTGCAAACCCCAGAATTCCACAGGATGTTGAAAGTGGAATAATAACACTATAACAGCATAGTGTAGTTGCAAGAGAATTTGTCCCTATATCCTGAAAAAGTAACATTTCCTATCAAACAGCATGCTTGTCCTTTTCAACTGTTGTTACATATAATGTAGGATATTAACTAATCAGTGTCATTGATCTTAAATACATTGGAATACAGTTGTCCCTCTACATCCTTGGGTTTAATATTCACAGGTTTGATCATTTGTGCATTATTTGGTGCAGCCCTATGCCATTTGTAATAGGGACTTAGAAGTCTCTCTGCAAGCCTTCCAAGACTGAGAGACTGTGAGAAATTGCTTGTAAGTCCCTATTAAAAATGACATAGGGAAGCAACAGAAGTGGCAGCAAGCACTGCAAGCCACCTACTTCTGCCTTGAAAAGGAACCCTGCCACATTGAAAGCAGAGCTGGACGACTGGTGTACTCCCCACCACAGATTCAAATGTATTGTGTACTCTGCTTTTGAATCCAAAGTGAGTTGAATCTGCACATCATACTTTTGTGTATGTGTGTGTATGTGTGTATAAAATATGGTTTGAGGAGGCCTATAGATAGTGGTGTTTTTTCCACTTTCATGGGTGTACTGCATACCAAACCCCCATGTACTTGCGGCTAGTGGCTTCCATGTCAGACATATGATGAACCTGATCTAGGTTTTAAACCAGACTTTGAAGGAGCTATCCAAGCTCCCGAACCCCACACTCAAAAATTTAGCTTCAGAACCTGGAGCGCTTCCTTTAAAGTTCTGACTAAATCCCAAAATGGATTCATCACCCCAGTGACATGGGAGCCACCACCCACAAAGTTGTAAAACAAAAAAATTACTGATGTTCTTATTGTTCAGTCCAAACTAGACAGCCCTTTTAAGTGAGTATTCATTTGGACTGACATCCCTGTTGACTTGTAATAGACTTGTACCCTAACCCCATTGGAGCAGCAACCTGCCTTTTCAAAAGTTCCCTATCCTGTGATAATAGTATTATGTTGAACGATCTTTTGAATAAAGTGCATTAACAATCTTCGGTAAAGATATAGACATGTTTCAAATCATTTTGATATCAACACTGTTAAATGTCTCTCAAACTATTAACTTAAAATACAAAAGAATACTATTAAATATGAGGCCTGGAAATGGGTGAACAATCAAGTGGGGACAATTGGGCCAGTACAAATCCATGCATGAAAGCCAAGTCCCATAAAACTGTTTCAAACAACCATAGTATTAAACAGCTACTGTTTTCATTTCATATTTCAGCAAAATACAATTTAGAACCTGGAAGCAGATGCTGCGTGTGTTGTTCACATGGTAATATTTTTGTGGTATTTACTTATCCCATATTTCATGTTGGACGATGAAGTATGTTCTGCCTTGTAGCCAGCTACTACTTGGAGACAGTATTGGGTTCTGACATAGGCCTATTTTGAAGTGAAATTTTAAACTGAAGAGGATTAAAAAGAAAAAGCAGTGTTTATATTCCCAGAGTTCTTTGCTCTAAGATAATTCTGCTTGTTTTTGGATTTCTTGGAACATGTTCTTAAAATACAGTAACATTCTGTTTCAATGAAGGGAAGCAGCTCTTTATTTCTAAATTAGCAAATGGAGACTTCACCGCACAAGCATTTGAATGGATTCTGCTCATATCACTGTATTAATGACCACTCATTAACAATTCAGATGTGATGCTAAACTATGGTACTGCAGGAGCAAAATAAGAAGGACATTGAGCTTTTGCATGTCCGCTCACAAACCGAAGTTTGTGAGTGTCGCAGGTCTCAATAACTGTAGTTTCTGCTTGGCACATCAACTATAAACCTAGTTTTCAGGGCTAGTAGTAGCCAAAGTTTAGCTGTAAAGTCAAACTATGGTTGGCTGAAATAAGAAGCAGCTAATTACAGACTATGTAAAGCAAAGGGTTGGGAAGGCAGCACCCAAGCCCGAGGGTCATTTTTGTAGTGTGAAGCTGTGGTTTGGCCATGTATGTTAAACTACACTTGGTGTTGAATGCATACTGGGAAAACTGCTTGTCCTTCTCATTATGTGAAGAATGTTAGTAGCAGAGATTAAAGCCATCATCCACATTAAATGACAACTTGTAGACCAGCATACTTCAGCCTAGTACCTCCAGATAGTTTTTCACTACAACATTCTTCATCCCAGGATATTGGCCATTCTGGGTTCAGTTGATGAGTTTTTGGGGGGCACAAACATCTGGAAGAGCATCAG
Organism: Iguana delicatissima; assembly: GCA_948472985.1. Classification (NCBI taxonomy): domain Eukaryota; kingdom Metazoa; phylum Chordata; class Lepidosauria; order Squamata; family Iguanidae; genus Iguana; species Iguana delicatissima. Next base: position 1,893,291 of record CAOKZL010000163.1, on the reverse strand, counting down.
ATTGAGGAAGGAGACATGAAGATCAAAAGAAGGAAAAGGAGAAGGCTAAAGGTTGGTGGGACCTTGCTTTACAAAGATGTTAGAAGTTGTGACTTTTTAGCAGAACCATGAGTTTACTTGCTTTCACTACAGCTCAGAATTCTCCAGCCATTATGATCACTGGATGTGGGGGATTCTTGTCAAAAAAGATTCATTTCCAAGCCTTTTCCAACAGAGCAGCATTCCCCACACTACTGCTCTCCAAGTATGTTTACAGAATGCAACTAAAAGCTGATAACTTTAATTATGAAGAATATTAAACACAAATAAATCAGCTATCATGTTTAGAAAAACTCTGAAAGACCAGATAGTGGATCAGACCAACATCTTGTCGCATGGAGTTCCAAGACATGGGAGCAGATCACCAAAAAGAAACGAACACTCTTATTGGTTCTCATCAAACATGTCTGTGAGGCTGATAAAAGAGAAATCTTTTTCTTCAAAGATCTCAAAATTCAGTTAGGTTTACTTAGAGAGGTATGATCTTTGATAGTCTGGATTCAAACCATATAGCACTTTATAGATCATAGTCAACATTTTGATTTGTGTCTGGCAACAGACCAGTAACCAGTGGAGTTGTTGCAACTAGGAGTTTCTGTTCTCCTGATCGGCTCTGGTCAGCAGTTTGGCCGCAACATCTTGGACACGCCAAAGTTTCTGAACATTTTCCAAGGACAAACCTACTTTGAGTAGGTTGCAGTAATCCATATGGGTTGTAACCCAGACCTGTGCCTGTGTCCAGAGCAGACATCTCATGAAACAGGCACAATTACACTAGTTTTACTCATGTAAATGAATTTCTAGCAACTGCTAAAAGTTGATGACCCAGGTTCAGGACTGAGTACACATCCTGGACATTTTTACACATCCTGGACATTTTTTCATCCTAGCTGTTAAGTTGGCTTTGAAAGGATTGCCTGCAAAGGCACCAGAAAACTCCCTCAAAGCCATCAGCTAACTATTTAGACCAATCAGCCTCCTGGGGTAGACTGCCTTAATCACTCACCCATCCACACACTATTTAGAGGCTGCAGGTTCCAAAGGGTCTAAACCCTGTGAGGCATGGATCTGACCATGACAATGGGACTAGCAAGAATTAATCCATGCTCAGAACACCACCATCCAGCCCAGCAGAGAAAATTGAGCCCACGGAGTGGGGCCTACAGCTTGAGTGGGGCCAAATATTACTTGGGATAGACTCAAGATCATCATGAAGGATATATTGAGGTACTGGGTGTGAATGATGGAATTATTAGCTAGATACATTTGGACATTGAGGAAGAATACTGTACATTTTTGTCTGAAGTCTCATGAACTTGGGTATAATTTCTGGGGGGGAAAGTAATAGAAAAGACAGTATGTTTATGTTACCATGATACCTTTTAGAAATATTATCTCATTAAGCACATATATTTTTGAGGCAAATTCCATAAAATTGTGTACATGCTACAAAACCACTTTTTTTTCTTCTTTCTTCCTGCAAGCAAATACCCTGCAACACCAACTGATAAAACACTGCAGCATGGACTAATCTGTGTAGAAAGGCATGGACTAATCTCTGTAAAAACCCATGTTTGTGTGAGTTTGTGTTTCTGTTCAACATGTGCCTCACTGTTATGATCAGGCTAGCTTTATTTGTTACATGGATTTCTACATTAGCATTTTGTTCACATGAACAATAAAATGAACCTTTGCAGTGTCTAAGCAGCCTTAATGAATAGTTGTTTTGTATTCTTAGAGCAAATGAATAAACCTATGAAAGACAAAGAATTTTGTCCTGCAGGGAGACCTTGTCACTATGGAAAAGTCATAAGTGAAAGTGAAAAAGTTTTTCATATTCAGGTTATTGCCTAACTTTGCCACATTTTGGCATCTTTCAGAATCTGCGCCTTATCAGTGGCAAGTCAGTGATGTGCATTAGTGCAGCAAATATGACTGGAAACATAATCAGCTGACTACATAATTCAGCAGTCTTGTAATACAAAATGGCAGGCTTATTAAAAACTGGAAAGAACGTAAGAAAAACTCCAAGAACTATTGTAAAATAAGATGGTTATGTGCTGGATCCTTGGCTTTCACCGTAAACATTACCAGTCTTGAGAAAAAAAGATACAAAACAAGATGGAACCTTTAAAAACAGGTTGTGGGATGTTAATATCTTTAATGAGTTATGTCTTTATTTATTTATTGAGGAAAAATGTATGGAAAACCCATATTGGTAATTTAACTGATGTCAGGTTATGTGGGAAGCCAGGGGTAGGGTAAGTAGTGGGTAAGTAGATGCAAGAGTTTGTGTGTTTTTGTCTTACGACTGGTGTGTTTTTGTTTCTTGTTCTGCTCTCTTGTCTTATGTTACAGTCTTCCTTGTGTGTCTGGATAGTTTTAATTTCCTTTATGTAATTCGTTTCTTTTTCTCCCTGCCCCCTTTCTTACCACTTGTTTTCCTTTTCTCTTTTTATTTTTCACTTTTTATATGGTAGGTGTAATATGTTTAGTAAGGCATTTATATTTATGTTATGTTACTGGAGTGATTTTTCTTTGTGTATAAGGGCTTAAAATTATGTTGGTCTTTTTTATGTGAAATTCAATAAAATATATTTACATATACTTATTAGCTCTTTATATGCAAACATACAGATAAACATAACAGACAGGGTAAAAATTCCATGCATGTGGCACATAAAAAGATTCTCTGTTCAGTATCACCAACCATTAGTGCCTTTCCATTTATAGTTCTTTGTAAATCATGCAGATTACTACTACAAAGATGCAAGATTTTGATTGTCGTTTTACAATTATCTACCCCTCTTTATCGTATGTGCATGTGTGTGTTTGTATGTGCATGTGTGCCCCTCCCAAAGATACAACACAGAAGATGAGGCTATTGTAGTAAAGCATAAAATAATCCCAAATTCAGAGAGTATTCATTCTTCCCTTGCTATTTGATGGACTGACTAGCCAAACATAAGTATGGCATGAAGGCTTTAGATGGTGATAAGCAAGGCAATCATTTTCATCCTTTTTCCTCCCAGTGGTGTCATCAACAGGCTCTCATCCAGGGCAAAAGGTCTAGGTCATACTTTAGGGGCTTCCAGGGCCCATAGAGTTCTTGTTAAATAAACATCAGAGGCTGTGACCTTTCTCTCCATCCATACATGAGAGGATATGAAAGCACAAGGCCTTGGAGATTCTCATTGCCTTAGGGACTGTGTTTTCCAGACCTCCTCTAAATGCTACCAACATTTATCTCACAGTACATTTCTTTTGCTTTTGAAAATATAATGAGTTCACTTCTTAGAATCTAATTTCAACAACAAGCCATGGCTGCAACTATAAAAACTTCCTCTTACTGCCCAAGTAGTAGAGACTGGCAATTTTAATTGGTGGATTTTTTTTTCCTGTGTGCTTGTGACGTAACTCTTACAATCCTCAAGTCAGGGTGGCCTGTACTAGGGAGCTGAAGGAATTACAATCTCAAAAAGTAATGTTTCCATCCTGTTAACAGTGTCCATTCTCAGCCTTAAGCCGCAGCATAACATAATATCTTTTGTTAAAACAGACTTAGATTTAGTGTGGGCACAATCTGTGAGCTAAAATGGGGAGAAATGAGTGTCTCTGATTTAAACCTTACCTCTTCCCCATCTGATTAGATGCTGGAAAAACAATACCTTGAAAGTCAAACAGTCTTGTGAGATGGGTGGGGAGAGATTGCAAGAGTAACTGAATAATAGAAACTAATTGCATAGAGGCCTTTCAGTGATTTCAAAAACCAGATTTTCAACCATGTTTTCCAAATACCAGAGTGTTTTGCACTCTGTTTCTACCCAGCTTTGCTCCCCTTTAAGCGTTTCCAGCAGTTCACACTACATGCTCCCTGCTCTCTGGAGACGCAAGTCAGAAGAGGAGCTTAATATCTTTAAGACTTGTTTATTCAGGATGAAGTTTCAGCTTTTGCACATCTGTGCCGAATTAGTTGCCTAAGCTTTCTTGATTTCTTGATTTCTTTCTTTTTCTTTCTTTCCTTCCTTCCTTCTTTCTTTCTTCTACTTTTTCAAAAAAAATCGGGGACAGCATTGCCAAAAAAACAAGGTTATCCTACTTCAGCTTCTCATTAAGAGTTTGGTCATGATTTTAGCTAAAGCAGGACAGGTCATGACTGCACAGTGGTGTCTTGGCAAGGGTGGGGCTGAACTCTCCAATTTACAGTCTATGCAATTACCAGGACCACCAGCAGTGAGAGAAAATATTAATCCTAGACTTTGTTGGCCCTGGTCAAAATACTCATTTCTATCTGAAGTCAGGTATCTATGGGATTTTTAGAGGGACCATGTGCTTGTGGCTACTGAAGATTGATTGAATGGTAGTGACTCCTCTTGTTATAATTTTTCCTTTATTCAATTTGCTGTTTTCCTGCTTGTATTGGGCCAAAAAAATCAATTTCTATTAAAATACAGGCATGGAAACCCACCGTGTGAGGTTGATAAGTCACACTCTGTCAGAGCCTTAAGAAGGTAGCAATGGCAAACCTCTGAGTGAATCTTGCCAAGCAGGCCTTATGATAGGTTTACCATAAGTTAACCAGAAGGAGTTAACTTGGTGGCACGTAACAAAAAGAACAGCAAGTGTTTTTGCACTGACTATTTACAATCAGGGTGGGGAAATTCTGGAAGTCTGAATGTTTGAGATGTCAGCATCCACAATCATGCTGGATAGGCCTGTTGGGACCTGAAATCTAGAACATTTGGGAGAGTATGTGGGCAAAGATTCCCCATCCTAGATTACCAGAGGGCAGTTGGAGATCACATGAAGTCATCTGCAGGAACATAATGTTTTGCATGTCATCCTTGTGCTTAATTGTACTTGAACGTCTGTGCGTTTGTGATGGAAATACATTCCCAAGTGCCCACAAAAGCCACAGGGGATTTGTAAGAGATTCATTCTCCAGTCAGTGAGCAGTACGGAAAAGAGTGATGCTCTGGTTGTCAAAAAAAAGGCTATGCCTGTAGATAATGACAAGTGGGCCATCTGGCAAGCTAATTGCATTTCTTTAAAAGAAGGCGATACTGGAATTCAGATGTTTTTATTCACCCCACATGCAAACATAAACCCTGGCTCCTTGCCTGCATTTGAAGATAGTCCAGCAGCTAGATAAACCATCAGCTGTGTAACACTTGTATTTTCTAGGGCTTGTGAATGACTCTCTGAAACACTTTAGCTTTTAAGCTTAGACAGCCTTGGTGAAACCCAAAGGGACCTAGATGTTAATTTCCAGGGAACAGCAGTGTTACGAACAGCATGTACAGCTTCCCCAGGGCCTAAACTGAATGAGACCACATTTCTTCCAGATTCTACACCATGAAGCAGCCAAGCAATTTCAACTACAGACCTACCTCAGTTTACAAAGCCTCTGACAAAGAAGCCCCTTTTTACAAAGTGTTTTTATGTCTGCCTAGCCCATATATTTTCCTCCTTGTCCTCTGCTGGAAGGTTTTTTTAGCATCTTTGGCGCTGGGAAGATGGTAAAAGAGGGCTGGAGAAACACAGGCCATTTCTGCACTAGACTGTTATAGTGCTATTATTCCACTTTCAACATCCTATGGAATCCTGAGGTTTGCAGTTTAGGGAGGGGCCTCAAAGGCCCTTCTCTAAACTGCAAACCCCAGGATTCCATAGGATGTTGAAAGTGGAATAATCGCGCTATAACAGTCTAGTGCAGAAATGCCCACAGGCTTTGTTGTCAGATTGCAGTAGTGCTGTAAGCAATGCAGTGAAGCTTGAGCTAGGCAAGAATGGGATTCTGCTTGAGCAGATCCTACTGTAGCCATCTAATTTTCCATCTCCTCAGCACCTCTTCAGTCTGTAGCCATTACGCATTTGCATTTTCTCTCCAGCAAAGTAGACTTACAGAAGACAGTTGCCTGCTATGGGTGTTATCTGAGTGCACACAGTGATCTGAAATGCCCTCTGTTCTCCAGGATCTACTTTTATTTTGCCATGTGGAATTGTAGCAGAATTCCAAAGAGTGTTTGCTAGGAGTTGGTATTCTTGAATTCTGTGATTAAAACAAACCGAAACAGACATCTGCCAAGAAAGTGACTAAACCATCTCCTCAAACAGAATCCAAGTCTCCTAAAACATCTATAAGAGATATGTTCACTTCTGTCTGTGTCTCTTGTAACATGCAGTGAACCTGGTAGGCCAAGGTCACTTAAACACACACACACACAGAGAGAGAGTTCAATTGGATCTATTAGGCAACCTTGTATAGTGTCATTTTGTTGACATATTTACTTGAGTTCCTAAAGATGTTAATAAAAAGATACTCAGGTACAGTCAGGTTGTGAAGTACAGGTATATGTACAAAGGACATGCATGGAGAATTTTCTGTGTTGGAGACCTGACTGTGCAATTGTTTCCTTAAGGCTGTTGAAGTGGCCTTGACACCAAAATCTTTTCAGTGCCAGATCAAAACATTTCTGTTTTCCCTGGCATCATACACTGGTTTTATTGACTTGTTTCTATTTGGTAGTTTTATGGGCTTTGTTGATTTTTAAATATGTTTCTGTTTGAAACCTGGTGTATCACACAGTATAATTTTTCTTGCATTCTACTTTTATTATCTCATGTCTCCCTGGAATCTGTTAGAATGAAAAATATAAAATAAAGTCAGTGCCTTGCATGTTCTTCAAAGTTATTAGGCATCCCAGAAGCATTACATTGTCGATTGTGTATGTAATAAAGCAGATTTTTTTTCTTGAAGATGATGTTCTCGTTTTGCATTATTAGGATATTTAAAAGTTTTCTAAAAGTGATTTAGTTTCATTTTATCCATATTTGTCCCACCAGGATTTTCCAAGGAAAAGGAGTAAGTAAGAGAGGCTGCAGTATATGTTTTCCATTTGTTTGGCCTGTTGCCATGTCAAAAGTAATACTCCTAGCTGCTTCAGAAATGGATTTAGACGAAGGCTTTTTTTCCTGACCATTGAGTGTTTATATCTCAGCACTACTAGCCAGAATAAAGAGGTTGTGAGGGGGAGGTAAAGTAACCTTTTTAAATATTTAGGTATAAAAACAATGAAGTAATTAATAAAATCCTATAATTATAAAACCTAGAGCTCAAGAAATCCATTTGAGTAACGTGACAAAGAACAATTTAAGCTCTCTGCCTCTCAGAGAAGTGTGACATTTGGAAATGATTTCACAGCCTGATTTTCATTAAATTGCCTTTTTAAGACTTGAGATTATAAGAAAGCCAGGCAACCAAATTCATAATGATGATTGATAGCATTACTGCCAAGTCTAGAACACTCCCTCTAGATATGGCACAAAAAATGCTTAAAAGGTTTTTGGGTCACATCACCAGAGGCATGCTGAATTTTAGGAGAAACAGCAGAAAAGCATGTGTAAATATAGGCTAATGTTGTGTTTGCTAACGTATGTTTCTTATTACACTTTATAAATGTTATGAACAACATATCATGGCTACTTGTCAGTGTTTCCTGCATTCACAAGTTATATTTTTAGATCTACATTTAAAATATTTTAGCATCACATCCAAAGTGTGATGTGTGAAACCAAACGTTTTAGGTCTTCCACAACCTAGAAAATGTTGATTGTAATTTATTATTTGTTCACTGGTTGCCTCCTGTTCATGTCAGTAGGTGTATACTATCCTGCATGCTTACCCAGGACCACAGACAAAAGCCCAAAAGACAAGGATTTTTGTGCTGACCAAATTCTCTTTCTTACCAATTACCTTGCAGAAATATTGGCCATTTCCACCTCTCACCCCTTTCCATTGCTGTCCTAGGTTACCTACAGGATCTTCTTCTCCTGTATAATTTGCCGTATACCTTCAGTCCTCTCGGGGACATTTACTTCAACCAGCCAGGACTAGACTGGCAACAGTCTTCAGCCACCCTGTATACAGCCCCTAGACTTTTTCCTCAGCTATCCCTAGACTGTGGAATGACCTGCCAGAAGAGATTCGACAGCTGAATGCACTGTGCGAATTTAAAGACCAGTCTCCTCTGGCAGGCCTATCTTGATTATTTTAAATCGTGAATTTTAACAATGAACTTTAAACATGTGTTGTCTATTTTTAGGTATTTGTATGCTGATATGCATTTTAACTATTGTTTTAATGTTCTGTTTTTAACCACAGTATCTTATATGTTAATCTATTGTTGTCCTCCACCTTGATCCAAGGAGAGAGGCAGGTAATAACAATAACAGCAACAACAACAACAATAGCCCTGAGCTGAAATGGATTTAATGGGAATTGTTACCATTTGATGTATGCAAAATACTCAACTCTGAAGGTGCAAAATAGTTTTCTTGGGGCACAAAAGATAAGTGAACAAGATCAAACTGGTGCTTTCAGATTGGATAATTTCCCACCCCACTGAGCCAATACTAAGTAGAGTATTGAAACTATTATAATTTCAAGAATTTGTGAGCAAGTCTGTTACCAGATTTTCACAAAATTGCCTCAGCCCTGTCATGTTATTTGGGAACTGTTGGTGAATAGCAACTTTCAAGGTTTGTCACAGATTCTCAGTGGATTGAGTTCCGGGTCATTTATAGAATCTGAAATCTGGTTCATTAACACTCACTTCCTTGCTTGTAAACCCCAATGTTACTTGGGTTGTGTGTTTAGGGTCACTGTCTTGTTGGGAGGTGAACCTCTGCTCCAGTCACAGGCCCCTTGAAGCAAGCCTTCCATTAAGCCTGCTCCACATTATCCATCCATAATACGCTTTATTCTGACTAATTTTCCAGTGTTTTCCAAGGAAAAGCATGACCCCCGAACATGATGCTGCCACCACCATGCTTGGCTATCAGGATGATGTTCTTCAGGTGAAGAGTGCTGTTGGCTTTGGGTCACACATGGCATTTTGTGGCAAGGTCAAAAAGTCCAGTTTTGATTTCATCAGACTATAGAAACTTTGCCTACTGTGTCTCTCACATTTCTTTGCAAATTCCAAATGGGCTTTAGCATGGGTTTGTTTCAGCAGTGACTTTCTTCTCAGCACTTTTCCCTAAAGCCCAGCTTGTGAAGCATCCAGGTGCTGGTTGGACAGTTATTCCCATCTCACCTGAAGATCTATCCATCTTTTTCAAGTTATCCTTGGCTTTTTGATTGCTTCTCCGACTTGCCCTCTGTACTCAAGTCACTGAGTTTTGGTGGACAGTCTTCTTTAGACAAGGTGTAACATGACTAAATGTGGAAAAGTCAAGAGGTACGGGCTAAATAGTTCTGCAGAGCACTCTATGTGTGAACAGTGAAATCTAAACAGATTTCAATTTCCTCCAGCCTAGTGACTTCCATATATGTTGGATTCCAGAAGACCAATGGATCTGGTGGAGTTAGGGTGCCAAGGTGGGGAAGCATGGTTACACAATTGTTTTTTTCCTATTAAGAAAGATTTATCATTATTCTTCCCGTAATATATAAAAGAAATACATCTATCAAGAACTTCACAGGTCACGGTCATTTATGACCTTCTCAAATCATGGTATTGTTGTGAAATCATTTTATTCTTGACTACAGTGTAGGAAAATTACTTTTGTAGTGAGTTTTTAAACAGCGTAACTTCATGTTGGTCTCCTGAGTTTTAGGTGTAATTACAGTAGAAACATTGCTAAATAAATAAATAAATAGATGGATAGATAGATAGATAGATAGATAGATAGATAGATAGATAGATAGATAGATAATTTTTTTTTAAAAAAAAATCTCAGTTCAGGAGATAGTTTCCAGACCAACTGACTGCTAGAAATTTGTTCTTCCCAATTAGTTTCAAGGGTGCTGCTTGATTCCTTTATGTCGTCATTTATGATAAAATAAACACTGCTCTTGCTTTGGATATTACTATCTGGGACCAACTGAGAAATTGTTCTGTCTGTAATGTCTCTTGCTGTTCTTGGTCTTGCTGTTGTGTGCCTTCAAGCCATTTCTGACTTACGGTGACCCTAAGGCAGTGGTTCTCAACCTGTGGGTCCCCAGATGTTTGTGGACTTCAGCTCCCAGAAGCCCCAGCTACTATGGTCAATGCTCAGGGCTTCTGGGAGCTGAAGTCCACAAACATCTGGGGACCCACAGGTTGAGAACCACTGCGGCAAACCTATCACTGGGTTTCCTGGAGCTGTGAGTGTGTAACAACCAAGGTCACCCAGTGGGTTTCCATGGCAAAGGAGAAAATCAAACCCTAGTCTCCAGGGTTGTTGTTCAAGGCTCAAACCACTACACCATGCTGGCTCCTATTCTTGGTCTTAACTTATCTGGAACTTGTATCTTAGATGTTCCTGTGTGCCGTCAAATCATTTTTGACTAATGGTGACCCTACGGCAACCTGATCAGAGGACTTTCTTGCCACTGCCTTCTCCTGAAACTGAGAGGCTATGACTTGTCCAAGGTCATGTGGGAGTTTCCATTGCCAAGCAGAAATTCAAACCCTGGTCTTCTGGAATTCTGGTCAAACCCTCACACCTACACCAGGGTGGTTATATATCTTGCTGTGTCTAAAGAGCAGTTGCCTAATAATAGCTACCAAAATAACCACATGTTTTATAGTCTGGTTCTTATTTCCCTTTGCTTTGCTTTCGTGTTTAAGCAATATGCAATAGACAGGATCTTCAAGTGAAAGCAGTTAGACCAGTTTCACTATTGTTGCTTTCTATTTTGGGATTTGTGCTCATTGCCTGTAGGCTAAGGCATGGAATATAAGATATTATAATTCTCACATTGCAGCCCTCACTCCTTCACCCCTTCCGATCTAATATTCTATCTCAAATTACACTTACCAAAGAGTATACAAAATTTAGTATATAGAGAAAGTTGGGGGAATATGGCCTGTTGATAAACTAATGGGCATCCTCCCTCCTAAGGTGCATGTGGCTGTACATGTGTATAGGTGTCATTTGGATCTTTTTCTTCCCAAAAGAAGAAAGGATCCTGTGTGACACTAGTGGAGAGATAGAAACTCATTTGGCAATTCCTTTAGCAATAACTCAGGACAGTAACTCATTTAGCCATAACTCAGGTAGTGCAGTTGCACTGGATAACTGTTGTAGAAGTGGCAGCATAGGAGGCAATAGGTTGTACAACAGAAAACTTCCAGATTCTATCCATGTACTAACTCCATAATATCATATAATATGCCCATAATATAGTATGCCCATAATAAGGTCTTTTATAGAGCTAGTGCAGCTAAATTGTTATTCAATATTAAGCAACACCAGCACACATCCCATCACAACAGGAATACATAGATCACAACAATATATTGTTGCTGAGAAATTCTATTTTCTTCAACTGTTGTGAGGATTGCAGCTGAACTGTAAGGGAAGTCTGAGGACTTTGCAAATGATGCTATCATCCCTTCTGTTTACATGGTCCCAGTGTTTTCATCCTGTGAGCTCTGGCTCTTGGACAGCACTCAAGATCCTGCCAACTTTTATATGATCAGTTTGAAACCATTAATTTGATAATGATTTTGTCCTGTACAAATGGATGCTTCCTTTCAATTTGCAATTTTTCACTGTGGCATAAGTAGCAAGTACCATACTTTACCTGGATTCCCCAGTTGCATCTGAGACGTAAGGGGAAGGAACACAGAAGTGTTCAAAATGGCACTGGGTGCCTGCTTCTTCTTCCCAGAAGCCTCAGGGTTTTTGCAGGCTCCTGTGGAAGGCAGCAACAGGCAGCCAATGAGGGGCAAGACTTACTGGATGCCCTGGCTGAGGAAGTTTTCAACAGGTCCACCTGTTTGGCATAAAACCATCATCCCAGGCTGGTTTCAGCATTCTTCTTAGAAGTGGCTTCATACACATCTGATGAAAAGATCTTGGAAGTAGAAGAGGAGTTTTCCTGATCTGTTTCTTGACCAATGCTGTTAATATCTCTTAACAGATTTTTTTAAATTTATGGTTGCATTCTCTTCATGGAGGATCACCTTTTTTTGTTTTTTTCTTGCAGATTATCATAGGAGAATTCTATCGGATCCATTGCTTGAAGGAGAAGTCTCGGTCTTTCATTCAGAACCCATATGTGGCAGCTTTGTACAAGCAAGTGGGTTGCTTTGCTTTTGGTTGTGCCATCAGCCAGTCCTTCACAGATATTGCCAAAGTGTCTATCGGACGCTTGAGGCCCAATTTCATTGCAGTTTGTGAGCCCAATTTTACCAAAATCAACTGTTCACAGGGGTATATTGAGGACTACGACTGCCTTAATCTTGACGAAAATAAAGTCCAGGAAGCCAGGTAAGAACAATTTTCTTTGCAGCAGAAATAGTTTGGTGGGATTTGAATAAAATTTCTGCCCTTGTCTTGCCTGCATGGGCTCCAAGAGACAGTAGTATAACCAAAACATTTCTTATTTTGAAAAATTGCAAGGAAGCATTATAATATGAGATCATATTGAAGGAAAAGGCCAATACATTAATAATGTTTTAAATGAAAAATGTTTTTCCAAGCTTTGAGTAGATAGGTAGAGCCAAATGGTTGGGCAACAGCAAGGTGGCATAACCTTTATCAGTGCCCTGGGCACTGAAATAAATTTCACAAACTTATTTAAAATTGCCATCTTGTTAGGGATGTATTAATATGTGTTTTTTTGAGGGTGGTGGATTGCATCTTTTACAATACAAAGTTAAGGAAATATAAGGACAGTGAGTAATGATTTCTTACACCAAATACTTACAAAAACTTGCTAAACTAAGAGTCCATTTTTAAAGGTTTTAGTTAACAATGAGTTATGTTTCTGTGGCTTTGTCATCTTAATATCTATTACTAGTATATGTAGGTGTTGGTAGAAAAATGAAAGCCTTTACCCATTAGGTGAAATAACAGGAAGAGTATAATACTTGGCTGTTGCTTTTTTTATTTTTTACAGGAAGTCATTTTTCTCTGGTCATGCCTCCTTTTCCCTATATACCATGCTTTATTTGGTGGTAAGTATATGTTCATTTTATCTATAAGAAATCATATATAATCTCTCTTTCTTAGGATGGTGAAGAAAAATTGATAGTATGTTTATTCAGAGGCAGAGAAGAATCACTAGCACAGATTTATACTTAATACAGTTATGGATTGAAATCTTTCACTCCTAAACCCTGTGACTGACAGCCTTGAAAGTGATAGCCTGCTCAAACCACTTGCAGTGTGTGCAAGCATAAGTCAATCAGTGTTTGCAAAAATGTATCAAGTGGCCAGTAAAGAGGGCAGCCATTTCTGTCACCATGAGGAAGTGCAGTCACAAAAACTCAGGAAACTCATGAGCTTGCTTATGCTTTTGTTTTACTCTAGGTTTAGAGTAACTTGTCTCTACAGGTTCATGCAGATGTAAACAAAATCATGAAATAGCTCTTAAAATGAGTTTGCATGATTGGTTATTGCATGAAATGTCAACAGAAAGTTACTTCTGCACAGCAAATTATTGGCCTCTGCCGGCCTCAGAAAGGTGATGGGCTCCTTAACTTGAAGTTTTAAAGCAGGTTGGGTGGTCATCGGTCACAGCTGCTTTTGCTGTTGATTACTGCCTTGGAGGGCAGAGGTGACAAATAGGCTCTTGAGATTCCTTCCATGTCTACAATATTATGATTGTTTGGGTTAATGGAAGTAAACCTCTCCATCATCTCCTTCCTATGGAAGCCCCTTCAACCTCCTGAAAATGCTACATGGAAGGTCAGGGATGTGGCTGAATATAGTGTCTGCAGGAGGGGAATTTCCCTTCCATATCAAGCAGAAGAATTTTAGCATGAGGGGGACAGATTCTGAATCCAAAAGACATGATTTTGCCCTGGCATATGGTGATCAAGTATGTGTATGATTTATAGTCAAGTTAGCTTTAAAATGAATTTCATGCATGTTGTTGAGCTGCATGAATTCATCATGTACATATACTTTTTTTTTTTTTGTCTCCTAAGGGATATTATGGTACTTTATGAAGCCAGAAATGAAAATCAGAACTGCACACTTTTTCTTAGTTCTTCATTTTGTTTATATACCTCAGGACAGAGATTCTAATTTGTTTTGTAAAAAAAGAGTTCTCTGTTAGATCTAGGCCCTTTCCACAGCTTACCTGCGTCTGGCACGGTCGCGTGGGGATCACGTGAGCAGCCTCTTCCATGAGGCACTCACATCCCCTCTGCTCCTGCTCCACAGCTGCCGGCCAGCTGGCATGCAGCATGAGGGATTCACCTCTTCTTTCCGCAGTGGAGCAGGATATTTTCCCAGGCTGCGCTGGGGGATCAAGTGCGAGGGCCACAGCTCCAGAGGCTCCGCACAGACGTTAAGTGCATGTGGGGCCCCGGAGCAATGTGCAATTGCACATCATTTTCAGCCAAAAGCCCAAAATGAAATGTTGCATGATCAGCACCTGCTGCCCCCGGCAGTGTCGCACAATTGCGAGGATGTCATGTGGAACACTCCTCGCAATTGCGCAATGCTCCGAGGCCCTTTTGCATGACAAATGCCATGCGAAAAGGGCCCTAGAATGACACTAGTCTAACTAGTCTAACATTGGTCATTAATTAACCAGATTTCAGATTTTATAACTGATTCTAGCAAAAATAACCTGATTAATTGGTTGTATTGTTGTTGTATTTTCTCTTGGTTAGAGTTGACCTCAGTGGTATACATCCTGAAGAAGGGCACAATATGGGTTTGAACATCTAACATAATATAACCCGTGATTAGCTGAGCAGCACTTATCATAAATCGTGTTTAGTTCACTACCATTCACCTTCAGAACTTGCACTGAGGGACTTTTTCTGACCACAGTGAAAATTCCAGTGCATTGAGGTTTAGGATCAGGATCAGGATGAGAGTTTGAGTTAGGATCACAGTTAAGTTTATGCACACTTTCTGAATTTTCTCACCCAGGGAGAATCCCCCCCCCCCATAAGCCTAACAACCAGAGCACATTATTACAGCTTTTTCCACTGTATTGTTATTCCCTCTTGAGCAGTGTGGGACATTTTTGTCCCTTTATGTTACATTGGGCTGAAAAAGGTAACCCAGTGGTAAAAAAAATAAATAAATTATATGTCACCACATTTATGTCCCCAATTATCCCCCCCCCTTTGCTGGGGGATTAAAAAACAAGTATGCGGCAAATGGCTGAAATATGGAGAAATTATTTAAAACTGTGCAGGTGACAATGCAACAGAATGACAGCTGTGTAGATTCTGTTTGACTAAAATATTCCATCCTGGAGCCTGAGGGTTAATCATCTGTTACTTGCTCTGGTCTCTGGATAAAGCATGAAGAGCACAAGGAATGCAATCCTGTACCTGTTTCATTTCACCATGGAGCATAATTGAGATAATATTAGGCTTCTTATCTATTATTTACATATATGGATTCAAAATCATAATTATGCACTTCATTAGGTTACCAAAAAAAAAACCAAAAAAACCTCTTTCTGGGTAGTACTCCAGGAAGCAGGGCAGGTAGAGTTTCTTACCCACAGAGTTTCACTCAAATAATGGGGCTGGTCTTGTTTTTCTTTGTCAATGAAAAATGGCTCTGCCCTTCCTTTCCTCTGCTTGTTATGCCAGAGTGCTTCCTGACTGTAGCTGCTGGAAGTATGCTTGATAGAGCCTGTGAAAGGAACCCAGCACAAGTCAGTTATGGGTGGAACTACCCTCAGCTTTTTAGAAGGGAAAAAAAGATTAAGATTTAGGGAGTGATCTGTGGTAAATGTAATTAGGGAAATGCCTTTGGGGAAAAAAAAAACTTTTGAGACTTTCAAAAGATCTGTGGGCCCCATATCTCTTCTAGCCTTAGATATGAAATGAGGGGAGGGTGCTGAGTAGGATCAGACTGGACTTATAAAAACATTACACATGAACTTAAATCTATGAATAGGCTTTCTCCACCACAATTCCTTCTCTTTGCTGTCTGAAAAGATAAATTAAGACACAATTCCCCGCTGTCTTTCCCTCACTTTTCCCCGTCTACTCCTTAAGCTGGAAGCAGCCTCTGTAATTTAATTACCATACCTTTCAGACTGTTTGGTGGTCCATATGAATTTATTTCCTCATATTTTTCTCTCACTTTTCTTTACATGTTTCAAAGTCATTCCGTAAACAGTTACACCATTTCCTCTCAGCAATGCTAAAATAACATAGCCAGTGAACTGGAGAGGAGGGATACACAACATGAAAGTAAACTAATTTTTGGTTTCCCTTCCCCCTTCACTGAAAATTCATAGATGGAGAATGTCTGACTGGCAGCTGGTTATAGCAAGGTTGCAATAGACCTCTAGGACTTCTGAATAAATGGTTTGTTTTAGCTATCACCACTTCCATTTGCCATGAAATGGTGCCACCTTTTCCTATCTTACACCTCCTTAGCACCCTAGAACTTCCTTTCAGATGATGTCATTGGTTCTGTTTACTGGTTATAGCAGAAATAATAGAATGAAAAGCTCTTGTACAGTTGGTGTGAGAGGGAAGCTACTGGTTAGAGTACCAAAGCCAAGCTTCAGTGAGATTTCATGACTATACAAGTCGTGAATGGTTCATTTCCAGAAATGTCTGTGTCTGAGCCAAATGCACAACTGCAAATGTTTGAAGCATAAAAAGAACTAGAGGAGCAATATAATCACTAAAAAACTAATGTGTGCTTTATTTATTTCATTTATTTTGTATGCTGCCTTTTTCATGGCATGGGACCCAAAGTGATTTACAAAGGCTATGAACAAGATTAGCTAACAACCTGACCATGAATAAATAAAAAAGCTGAAACACGACCTAAGTATGATCACCAAAACACCGTTTTGTTTTAAAAGTACGAAATCGTTTTTAAAACATAACAATAATGTTAAAAATACAGCACATGCAGCCCATAATACAGCACATGCAGCACATGCAGCCCTTGCAACCAATTAAAAGACTTTTTGAATACAAAGGTCTTTGCCAGTGAAAGGAGAACAGAGAGGGGACTCTGGAAGGTTTGTATAGATAGATCCAATCTTTCAGATGGTCTAGATCTGAATTGTGCCCAGAAGGAGCTGGTAGCCAGTGCAGCTGTTTCAATCAAGGAATAATATGTTCCCTGTGACTGGCCACAGTCAGCATTCTGGCTACAGCATTTTCAGCTTGCTAAAGTTTCCAAACAGTCCAAGGGCAGCCCCACCTAAAGTGCATTACAGTAGTCCAAAAGGAATGTGGTTAATATGTGTTACCATAGCTATAAATCTGACTTTTCAAGAAAAAGGTGCAGCTGGGATACTAGACTTAACTTTGCAAATGCACTCCTGGCAAGTCCAAAACCTGGACATTAAGGCTCAGGTCCGAGTCCAGGATAACAGCCAAGCTGTGAGACTGAAATTTTGGGGGGAATTCAGCACAGACTGAATCTTTATTCTCTTATCTGCCTTTCTAGTGGACTGATAGCACCTCTTCTTGTCTGTCTTAAGTTTCAATTTGTTTGCCATCTTCCAATCCATTACTGACAGCAGGCACTGGTTCAATACCAAGACAACTTCCTTGGAATCAGATGGGCAGAAGAAATAGAGTTGGGTGACATCAGACCCCCAAACTCAAATAAGCTTTCTGTAGTTTCATGTGTTTGTTGAACAGCATGGAGGACAGAACTGATGGCCAAGATGTCAAAAAGAAATTGCCCAGCACTACTTTTTGAATTTGTCTCTCCAGGAAAGACTAGAACTGTTGTAAAACAGTGCCCCCAAGTCCACTATAGGAGAGACAGTCCAGAAGCTGCTGAGAAGTCCAGTAGAATTAACAGAGGCTTACTTCCTCTGTGCAACTCTGGTGTAGGTCGTCCACCAAAAGGACCAAAGCCGCCTCCATTGCATGGCCGGGCAGGAAGTAAGATTGAAATGGATCTAGGTAATCTCACTCTCTCTCTCATGCTTCCATCACATTCTTTCACTGGGGCTGTCTGCAGCACTAATTATTAAATTTTTTTGAAACCATATCTTCTCTTCTTCCAAAATAGTGAACTAGCCAAATTGGCAATGATGTCATAAAGACAAATAAATAATCAACACTGCTTTCACTCTGAGTTAGGTTCATTTGCCATTGCTAATGTCACATGGTCAAAATTGGTCGGCTGCCTGAAAAAGAAGACAAAAGGGAGATAAATAATTTGACCAGAGTAAACAGTGACTTGAGTTCTGGAGAGGATTGTTTTGTCTGGGACCTGAAATAGTGTCACCAAGTTGTCCAAAAGGCATTTGAAAGAGCATATGCATCTGGTTGTGAACACGGCTGTCTGGCAACATTAGAAATCACCTGATTTCATCTTTGGAAACAACTGCTAGTGAATAAAGAGTTAAGAAGCCTCCCAGCTTTCAGAGAAGTCAGCTTTAGTTTAAATTACTCACTTACTTTCAGTTTTAGGTTCATTAAACCAAATCCAATACCTGACATGTTTAAACAAGTGTGTAATTTTTATAAAACTGAGTAATACCCTTCTAGTTTTCATCCTGTTTGAAAGGTATCGCAGGACCTTTTCTCTATAATCCCCAGCCCACTAAACACATAACATTTGCTGATTCTAAACCTGCAGAGAAACAATTCACAGGTTGTATAGGCCCAGGTGATCATATCTTTAAAAAAAAAAAAAAAATCAGCTCTGTTGCTTCAATCTGTTAAAATGCCAAAAAAAGCAAAGTGCTGACTAAGGTCAAACACTCCTACAAAGTGCCAATTTTCTTCTGCTCTCATTTGACTTCAGGTGTTAGAAAGCTGTTGCTATGAGCTTACTTTGCCTGAGGGGCTCTCCCTCCCTCATTCTTGCCCTGTAGGGAGTGAATCTTTATGAAAATTGCCAGGGTTGCAGTTCTTAGTTGCTGCAAATTCAGCATTCTCTTCCCTTGACTGCATGACAAGTTCAGCCTCTATGATAAACTCATGTCCTGTTTCCAGCTGAAACCTGATAGTAAATGTACAACTTTAAAAAAAAAAAAAACCCTGCGTATTTATTTGTGTAATTGTTTGTATATTTATTTGTGTATTCCTGTATGTTCCACCATTTTCGCAGTACAGGAGTAGTACACATGGGTTAAGACATGAACGTGCCAGTGATAGTTGGTGGCTTCTCTGTCAGTGGGGCAATGGATCCACTGCAAAGTTGAGCCTGAACATAAAGAAGCTGCTTGACGCTATCCCCCAAATAATTAATAGCAGAATCTGAAATAGATCCAACTCCCACACCTTGTCCCCAGCTATCATGGGAGCCACTAGCCATAATTACAGTTTTAGTGGATATACAGGGGCAGTACATACTTCATAAGTTACAACAGGTGATATGGCCCCTCTGGAAAAGAGGAATAGGGATGGCAGACATTATGACCTCCTACCTCCATCTTGCACCAATCCTCTCTAACTGAGGCCCTTTCCGCACCTTACCGTTTTTTGGTGCTGGGATCGCGCAAGCAGCCTGCAGCGAAAGGCTCTTGCATCCCCACTGCTTCAGCTCTGCACGAGCTGCCTGCTCCCGAGCAGGTAGCATGAGAGCCCCGCCTCTTCCTTCCACAGTGCAGCCTGGGAGTTTCCCAGGCTGCGCTGGGGCAGGAAGCATGACCGCTGTGGCTCTGGAGGCTCCACATGCACAGCAAGTGCGTGTGGGGCCCTGCAGCAGTGCGTGATTGTGCACCATTTTCGGTTGAAAGCTGAAAATGAGAAAGTGCGCGAGCAGCGCCTGCCAGGCCCTGGAGCGTCATGAGAGTGTGAGTGCATTGTGCGGATCGCTCCTTACAATTGTGCAATGCTCCAGGCAGCCTTTCGCATGGCAAATGCCGTGCGAAAAGGGCCTTAGTCTGTGGTGGGGGATAGAGTTGCCATATTAGGATCATCCCAGGCTCTGTGATTTCCAGGCCAAAGCCTGAGACCTAGGGATGGCCCTGGTGAAGTCATGGTTGAAGGGTCTGGCTGCTCAGAACTTGTCATTCAAACATACACATAAATAGAACAAATAGAGGGGTATAGCCTATTTTGTAGAAATAGACCAAATAAGAAAGGAGGAGGAGTAGCCTTATATGTCAAGGATGTTTTCACCTGTGAAGAGAACCATGACTTGGACACCGGAAGCCAGGTTGAGAGCATCTGGGTAAGAATTAAGGGAGCGAGAAACAATAGGGATATTATAGTGGGGGTTTACTACAGACCTCCAGGCCAGACTGAGGACCTCGATGGCTCTTTCATAGACCAAATGACTGCACATTCAAAAAGGAGAGATACAGTAATAATGGGAGATTTCAACTACCCGGATATATGTTGGCAGTCGAACTCTGCAAAGGCGGCAAGGTCCAGCAAGTTTCTTGCTTGTCTTGCAGACAATTTCATGGTCCAGAAGGTGGAAGAGGCAACAAGGGGATCAAATATTCTGGATCTGATCCTGACCAACAGGGAAGACCTTGTTAATGATGTAGAACTGGTTGGATCTTTAGGAGAGAGTGACCATGCCCTATTAGAATTTGGCATTCAGTGGGGAAGAGAAGGCAAGTGTAACCAGGCATTCGTCTTAGATTTTAAAAAAGCAGACTTCTGTAAACTGAAGGAGCTGCTGGCTGAAATCCCATGGTCAAGAATAGTCAATGAGAAAGGAGTTCAGGATGCATGGGAGTTCTTTAAAAGGGAGGTACTGAAGGCACAGGCTAAAACTGTGCCATTAAGGAGGAAAAATGGAAGGCATCTGAACAAACCGGAATGGTTGACTAAAGAGCTCTCAGCTGAGCTAAGTATTAAGAAAAACATGTACAGGAAATGGAAGAAGGGGGAAATCACCAAAGAAGATTATAAGCAAGTAGCCAGGAGATGTAGGGAGAAGGTCAGAAAGGCTAAAGCACAGATCGAACTTAGGCTGGCCAGAGACATTAAAAACAATAAAAAGGGCTTTTTTAAATACGTCCGCAGCAAAAGGAAAAAGAAGGAGACGATAGGGTCACTGCGCAAGGAAGATGGTGAATTAATAACAGGAGGAAGAAAAAAGGCAGAACTCCTCAACACCTTCTTCGCCTCAGTTTTTTCCCAAAAGGATAAAAACACGCAACCTGGCAGTTGGGGAGTAGGTGAGGAAGTGGGGGAAATGCAGCACAGAATAGATAGAGAGGTAGTACAGGAATACCTGGCCACACTGGATGAATTCAAGTCTCCAGGGCCAGATGAATTGCATCCTAGGATTTTAAAAGAACTAGCAGACGTCATTGCGGAACCTCTTGCTATAATCTTTGAAAACTCTTGGCGGACCGGAGAAGTTCCGGCAGACTGGAGGAGGGCAAATGTTGTCCCGATCTTCAAGAAGGGAAAAAAGAGGACCCAAATAATTATCGCCCAGTCAGCCTGACATCAGTACCTGGAAAGATCCTGGAGCGGATCTTCAAACAGTCAGTTTCTAATTACTTAGAAAACAATGCGGTAATTACGAAAAGTCAACATGGGTTTCTCAAAAATAAGTCATGCCAGACTAATCTTATCTCTTTTTATGATAGAGTTACTTGCTTGATAGATGAAGGGAATGCTGTGGACGTAGTATATCTTGATTTCAGTAAGGCCTTTGACAAAGTTCCCCATGACATTCTTGCAAAGAAGCTAGTAAGATGTGGGCTGGACAGGGCTACTGTCAGGTGGATTTGTAACTGGTTGACTGACCGTACCCAAAGGGTGGTCACCAATGGCAGATTCTCATCCTGGAGAGAAGTGACTAGTGGGGTGCCACAGGGTTCCGTCCTGGGCCCGGTGCTGTTCAATATCTTCATTAATGACTTGGATGAAGGAATAGAGAGCACGCTGATCAAATTTGCAGATGACACCAAATTGGGAGGGGTTGCTAATACGCCTGATGACAGGATCAAAATTCAAAAGGACCTGGACAGATTGGAGAGCTGGGCCAAGGCTAACAAAATGAACTTCAACAGAGAGAAATGTAAGGTCCTACACTTAGGCAGAAAAAATGGTATGCAGAAATATAGGATGGGGGACACGTGGCTGGCTAACAGTACGTGTGAAAGGGATTTAGGAGTCTTCATAGACCACAAGCTGAACATGAGTCAGCAGTGTGATGCGGCAGCCAAGAAGGCCAACGCAATTCTTGGTTGCATCAATAGGAGTATGGTGTCTAGATTGAGGGAGGTATTGGTACCACTCTATTCTGCATTGGTTAGACCTCATCTTGAATACTGTGTCCAGTTCTGGGCGCCCAAATTCAAGAAGGATATGGATAAGCTGGAGCAGGTCCAGAGGAGGGCAACCAAAATGGTGAGGGAACTGGAAGCCATGCCCTATGAGGACAGACTTAAAGAGCTGGATATGTTTAGTCTGCAGAAGAGAAGGCTGAGAGGGGACATGATAGCCATGTTTAAATATTTGAAGGGATGTCATGTCGAGGAGGGAGTGGGCTTGTTTTCTCCTGCTCTTGAGACCAGGACAAGGAGCAATGGATGCAAGCTGCAGGAGGGGAGATTCCGCCTGAACCTCAGGAGGAATTTCCTGACAGTCAGGGCTGTCCGGCAGTGGAATGTGCTGCCACAGAGTGTGGTGGAGTCTCCTTCTTTGGAGGTTTTTAAGCGGAGGCTGGATGGCCACTTGACGGGAGTGCTTTGAGGGTTTTCCTGCATGGCAGGGGGTTGGACTGGATGGCCCTTGTGGTCTCTTCCAACTCTACATTTCTATGATTCTATGATTCTATGATTCTAAATCATCCAGAATGGAAATTGAGTGGATCTGCAAATTGCACTATCTTAATTTAATTAACCTTTGCAAAGCGCAGGAAGCTGCGCAGCCAGCTAGAAAGCTCTCTTCATGACTGGACGTTTGCATACAACTTTGTTTCTCATCTGGAGCTGATTCCATGAAAACTTGAAAATTTGCCTGTAGCCCAGAGGTGGCCCACCAAAACTAGAAGGTTACACTCTGAGATCTGACAACTCTAAATGAGGGATAGTGGAAGTTTCAGTGTGGCAATATGGTTTGAGTGTACAACTAGGAGTCTCGGAGACCAGAGTTCAAATTCCTGCTCAGCAGTGCCAACCTATTAGGTAACCATGGGCAAGGCACATTCTCTCAGCCTTATAGGAAGGCAGTGGCAAACCTCCTCTGGATAAATATTGCCAAGAAAAGCTCTAAGAGTAGTGCCATAAATCAGAGATGACTTGAGGGCATGTAAAAACAACAACAAACATCTGGAAGGCCACATATTCCCCAACTAGTCTCTAAAGAGAAATGATTTTTCAGCCCAAGCCTGCCTGAGTTTTAAGATCTTCAGAGTAGGGATTTCTGTCAGTCCCACCATCTTCACAGGTATGGCTGGTGAGGATCCAGAAGAGAGCCTTCTCAGTGGCTAGTGCCAGGCTCTGGAATTCTCTGCCAAAGGAGGCTCATTTGGCCCCCTCCCTGCTGTCTGTTCACTGGCAGGCCAAGACCTTTCTATTTAAATAGGCCTTCAGTTTTTAAGGGTAGTGCAGGGGTAAGGGTCAGGGTAGTGCAGTAGGTAAATATTAATGTACTTTTAATTATTTTAAACTAATGTTTTTAACTGGTTTGTATTTGGAGTTTTTTTAATTCTGGAATTTCAGAATGTTTTAACTGTTTTGTTTTAATGTAGGATGTGAGCCACTTTGGGTTCCTTGTGGGAGAAATTAAATTAAACAAACAAATGATTTATTTTTTAAAAAAAGACTTTTGTGGTTTTTATTTTTATTTTTTACTTCACATTAATAGTTTCACCTCTTATATGGGTTTTAAAAATCTGAAATGTCACCAGAACAGAGCATCCGTGGCATAGCTTTTCATAAAATGCTGACCTACTGTTATACAGAAAAGTAGTCTTTATTTTCTGTAAATATAGAAGAAGGCTTTTGTCTAATTTGTCCTTGTTGTGAGCTGTACAGCTCAGATCCCTCCATGAAAATAGGAAATGAGACTTGCTGCAGACTGCTAGGTGATTTGTGCCCCCCCCCCGATATTATTTTACTGACAAAATTACTACCTTTCTGCCAGGGAGATTGTAGCATCATATGTCTCCCTCATGTAATTAGTATGTAGAGTTAACAGAACCCATACCAGGTTCCCTCTGTCAGGTTGGTTCTTAGGTTTTTGGATTCTCATCTTGTGACAGAATGGCTATATTCTGAGTAAAGCGTAGAAAAAAATACTTTTGAAGAATCTCATTGGCCATGCTGGCTGGGGGAACCTGGGAATTACAGTTTTAAAAAGTAAATTTTCCAAATTGTGATTCTGAAAAAAGATGCGTCTGACCAAGTAAATTGTTGCTTCCTACATGTCATATCATAATATATTTATTAGTTTTTGCAAAAGGAGTTATCACTTAATAGACTATCATTTTGACTAAAAGACTACAATGCCTGCCTATTTAGCATTGGTGAACTGTTATCAGTGACTGATAGAAGAGAGTGAACTCAGCAGGCATATTTGTGCATATTTGTATGTGTGTTCATATATCAATATACATCTATATATGTGTGTACATACATCTTATCATACTGTGTGCAAGCTCCTGCAGTGGAGATTGTCGTGGCTAATGAGCCGAATATAAGGTCTCCAAGGTATGTCTGAACCTACAATTTTATTTTCACAAGCATTGCCGCATTAAGGATTGACACCAATTATAGACTCAACAGTTGTGTAGTGGATATTCATTCCAAGCTTCCATGGCACCACAGAAATCCAGAATGAGGTTTTAGGATATGTTAGACCATAGCACATTGCTGACTTAATGCCCAGCTATGACACTACTAAGATACTTTGTTCTGTTACTTTGTTCTTTTGTAGAAGAACATTACCTCCTGTCTGGGTAATATTTTGATACCCAAAGAAACATTTCCAGTTATTCCAGAGATTGCTAAGATAAACCAGATATAATGTTGACTGCAGACTCTTCCATGTGCCAGCCAGATATGAAGACAGCTGCTAAATTAATTTCTTTACATAAATTTACTGACATTTATGCTGTTAGGAAATAACCTCCTGAGGTGGTTACCTTAAATGCTGCTTCTTTAACTTCCTAGGACTCTGCTATACTTAGTCTCAGCCAAACGAACAGTGTGTTCATGTATGGAATTCCAAATAGCAGATGTCTGACTCTATTTTATTGGGATCATGGCCAATCTGTTAGTCATTAGATAAACATTTCAAAGCATCAGGTTCAACAGAAGTCTTTCCCTTCCTTGTGTGTTTCTAACCCATTTACTTGAATGAGTCTCCATTCATTTGAAAAGAAGTGTCAATATTAAGCTACTTAAAAATTATGAATCATTTCTAGATTCACTTCCTGCTCTTACAGTTATTTATCATATTTATCATCATAACAGTTCTGGGGTATAGGTGAAGCCACGCTTGCCAACTTAACTTATTAACTAGGATTCACATGTAGACATTGTGTCCATCTCCAAAATCATTGCCATTGCACTAAGTAGTTTGCTTTTATGTACTATGTGTGATTGGCCTCTCCCCACTCCCTCTTTAAATTGATTCTCCAACCTTTAATGAGCAATCACTCCATGTTTCTCAAGGATTTTCAAATATAAACTCAGCCCATGAGGTAGCCCATGATGGTCTAACACAGCTAGAACTGGGAAAGGGAGGTTGCAAAATTGTTTATTGTCTCTTCATTCTGTGAAGGAAAAAAAGAGATTGATCATGCACAGGACTGGCTCACTGATCAAAGAGATGAAATAACTTTTTTAAACAGTCCATGGAACAAAGCAACGGCTGTCATATGTTAGTGATGCAGTTGACTGATTTCACACACAAAAATTACCACAGTTTAGAGAATTACCAAAAATTCTCTTGAGACCAAAAAAGGAAAAAAAATCTTGTCCATCTCACAGGTGAGAAAAATGTAATGATTTCTCATATTTGCATGTGAGAATCATTGCATGCAGTGATGCTATGAAAAGCCATGTTACTGTCTCTCTGCATGAAAATGCATAAGTGAGAACATACACACACACACACATATATGAATATGAGAACAATACATGCAGACGTGTATGCATACACACTGACACTGTCCTTTGCTGGAACTGGATTTAGTTCCAGACTTCTGCAGAAATTCTTTTGGTACTGAATTTTGACACGTTACTGCTCTAAAGTAAGCTTTATTGGTGGTAAATGATGC
Organism: Iguana delicatissima; assembly: GCA_948472985.1. NCBI lineage: Eukaryota > Metazoa > Chordata > Lepidosauria > Squamata > Iguanidae > Iguana > Iguana delicatissima. Next base: position 1,867,140 of record CAOKZL010000163.1, on the reverse strand, counting down.
AACAGATGATACACAGCAGAGAGACATTCCAGCGCTTCTGCTGATGGGTACAGCATCTCTTAACAGCCAGTGGTAGAATTACCCCCCCCACACACACACACACACAACTAATTATCTTTAGCCAGCAATCATATTCCCCATTATTAGCTATATGGAACCCCTGCAGGGGTACATCCCCTGACCAAGGCTGATGGAAGATGGACTCACATGGGTTATACAGCATAGAAGCAAACAAATGTGACTCATCTCCCCCACCTAGTACCTGTGAGAACTCTGCAAACAGGTTAGCAATAGAAGAAGATTCATTCTCCCAGTCTGTTCTCTGCCTTTTTTTTTCAGTCCTGTGAGGTCACTAATACATACAAGCCTTTTCATACCACTGGAAAGCTATTAACGTTTAGCCAGGATGCCAACAAGGATTCCAGAATCTATCTGCCTAGTGGTTGAGGCCCAACTCACTATGCACATGGATCTAACTACTGGTTCCAGGCCAGTAGCGCTCTGATTCTGTAGGCAACACTCGATGGAATCCTAGGGTTTGAAGTTTGCACAGAGGCACTAGGCACTAGAGGAGCTCTGTGACTGTGAATTTTAAATTCCCCTCCCTAAACTGCAAATCTCAGGAATCCATATTAGAGTGGATTCTTAGCATTATAGCTACTTACTTTGAAAGGACTCCTGCTAATATTAACTACTTCTGCCAACACAACCAAGAAGGGAATCATTCCCTCTGCAGCTCCCCATGTGCCTCAAAACCTACTCCAGAGTGCGAGAAAACCCCAAGCAGTGAAAAGAGATGCTGAGGGAAGAGAAGGAGAATAAAATCCCACTGCAGCAGTTAGGGCTACATGAGATGGAGGCCATTCATTTCTATATTTATATCTTTGTCTACACATAGTTTTTTGCTTTTTGCAAAAGTAAAAATGTGCAACATGAATATGTTTGTCCTGTGCTCTCTAACTTGCTGAAGAGACAGGAATACGTCCCTTACATTTGCCTAGGATCCCCAGCTGACCACAGCCTCTTCCTTCTGACATCAGTGGAAGTCCCCTGGCAGTGGAAGCATGGCCTGCTGCCGTCTGCTCTGTGGTGATATATGAGAGAGTTCCCAACAATTCCTGCTCCACGGGGTCACTCACTGGGTCACTGCGTTCTTCCCTCCCTCTTTGGTTTTGTGGCACTTGATCTTCTCCATGCTATTGGGTACTGTTTTTTCCATTGTTGCTTATTGGTCTGCAGCAGTAGTTGATCATTTTGTGTTACTATATAAACACCACACAGGCGCCTCCGTAAACCTCCTATGACTGAGTTAGCAGACTTTAGCAGAAACCACTTGTAATTCGCTCGCTGTCTGCTGTAAAAACAACATCAGCTCAAATGATTTTTTTTTTACATTAAATGTTTGTTTTCTTTAGCTTGGGTTCACTTTATAATGAAAGCCTTAAGATGTAAGGAGGGCAGTGTCAGTGTCACAAATGGATCATAGCTGAGGCACGAGCTGGGGATGCAGGATTTTATTAAAAGGACACACACACAACACAAATATGGGTTAGTTAACCCTTCTAATACTGGAAGAAACATTGTTCATCAAGTATGCTGATTTCAAGGGGGATATTACATTTGTTGTTACATCTAAAGGTGACTCTAATCCACTAAAGATTCATATGCCTTTAGAGTTGGGTAAAGCATAAAATTCCACTATGCATGTCCTCTTCACCAGTGGAATGCCATCCTAAGGAAAATTGTGACCAGCAAAATTATATCCTGTATACACGTTTTCAAGCATGAGTGGGGAGTATGCAGCCTGCGAGGCAAATGAGCTCTCCAAGACCCAATTCGGTGGTCTCTGAATCCCCCTGGCAGTCTCCCTGCCAAGCCTATAGATCTTGCATTTTTTAAAAATGGTCAATTTTGGGGCAGTGGCCTTAAATGCAAGCTTGTTCAGATGTTCCATATCCGTATGCTTGTGGCTGAAAATGAGCCACACATGGCCAATGAAAGTCACATGACATCACTTCAGTGTGCTGCAATAACCTGATACAGTCTATAGGAGGCAGCTGGGGCAAAAATCATCCCCTGCCCCATGTGCAGTTGCTCATCCTTTTTTAAAAAAGTGCAGAAGTGCTAAATCTGGTAATTTCCTGTTTTAATACCCAAGATGAGTGGGTATTGAAAACTGGTCTTAATATCTGGAATGGTCATTTTAAATTGTAATAGTCACAGCCACACAAGCACAAAGAAACATCTGGTTTTGTGACAGATAAATTAATTCTGAGTTAACTAGCATGGCTGTGATCTCTTTCCATGCTCAGCCTTCCACCCTTAGCCAGTGTAGACAAGGAATCTTATAAAGATGTACCAATGCAGATGGAGAGCTTTCCCACTGTGGTTCAAATTCCCAGAATTGTCCATGTGGCTGGGATTAAGCCAAGAACTCCCTAGTCACAAAGAGGAAGTGCAGTTGTAAGGCTGAACTTGAGTCCCAGCATTATAGTAATTAAGTACTGGCAGAAAATCTGATTGCACGTCATTTATCCAGAAGATTGGAAAATTTCACTATTTTTTTCTTTCTAAAGAAGCAGAATAAAGGATAATATGAAGACACATGACTATTGTGAGTGGCTTTTGTACGTGATCCTATAGATCTAATGTAATAGCCACAGTGCTTAAGTTTTCCTCCTACCAAAAATATTTTCTGCATGGGTTACACCCTGCAGACATTTCTCTGACCTTGTAGCAGTCATTTGCTCTGGTCTGTGTTGCTCCCCTTAACACAGAAATGCACCGTTTGGGCAGAGGGCAATCCTTCGTGCTTACGCTCCCCCACACCTTGCTTTTTGGGCTGGGCCAGTCTCCAGCTTCTTTGATTTGTGGATAGATGTTTTGTGCTTTTCCTTTTCCCCTTCTGGCTTCCTCATTTCCCACAGGAACCCAAGGAATAGGATGTGCCCAGCACTTTCGAGAGGAAACTAGATCAGGATAAGTGAGAAGAGGTGAGGCAGGGGACAATGCCCATTTGACATCACTTCAGCTCATTTATTTTAGTACAAATCCTTAGTTGGTGGTTGATTTGTTTGCTTATCTCCCTACCCCATTAAAGCAAATATATAATTATTTTCACTCTGGGTTTTAGATAAAAGGAGCTTTAAAATTTAGTTCATGAAGCAGTTAAACAGCATCAAGATTTCAGGCTATTTAGGAAAGATGTTGAATAATGCTGTGGATGCATGTGGAGTACTGTCTATATTTGGATTGCCTCACCCCTGAAATGATTTTGTAGATATGAATGAGGTAAAGAAGAGTGGAGATTAAAATGATAAAAGGGTTAAAGGACTGAAGTCTAAGTCTCTGGGCTTCTCAGTTTTAGAAATTACGTAAAAAGAACCTTTCTAAAAAAAACTGTATCTCCCTATCAGAGCCTACCCAGTTTTTTAGATTTGTGGGAGAGGGATTTTTCTCTATCCTACCACCATCATGTGTGCATCTGGTGGAGACTTGGGAATGACCCTTCTCGTGGCTGTTCCCAGACTATGGAAATCTTTTTCATAGGTGGCTCAGTTTACCTCCTTTCTGTCAGCAGGTGTTATTTATTTATTTAAAAAATCCTTCAGCTTTTAACAGGTTGGGGTAATGCAAAAGGTGTGCTTGTTTGTAATAGGTTTTAATGTGTTTTAACTGTTCTTACTCAGTAATTTTGAAGTGGGTGTTTGTTTAAAGCTTTTGATTTTTGAATTCAGATTGTTTTAGTTGTCTTGTTTTAACATACAGTGTGATCCACTTCTGGTCCCATATGGGGGAAAAGTGAGATATGAATGAATGAAATGAATGAATGAATGAATGAATGAATGAATAACATGAAATGATAGAGGCTTATAAAGTTATGGCTACTGTGGAGAATGTTGCCAGAGGGGACTGAAAATGATAATGGTAAAGGTGAGGGTAGCGATGGTATTAGGACTTCAAGTCATCCAGCGTGATTCATTAGATTGAGGGCAGATAGAAGACAGTAATAATAATAGATGATACATTTCTTAAGTTTATTTTCTGTTTTCATATTGCAGAGGGAGAAACAAGTCATATGTCTGATTTGCCCACAAAATCTGGCCAAGCTAAAAAAAAATGTCTACAATTGGCTTGTTCATTCTTTCTATACTGCGGTAGGTGAACTCAGATGATGTCTTGAGTCTCAGTTGGCTCAGAGAAGGAAGATGTCAGTCATAAGTGGAAGTTGGTGCATAATACTCTCACATGTGGAACTATGCAACAGCTGGCAATTCAGCTCTCCCTGACTTACCGGTAGACTACATTTGTGGCTGGTAGAGAGTGGCTGGGGGGGGGGATTGGAGAAGCATCTGACTGTGTCCCTGTAGCCAGAGGTAGAATGATTACATCATCTGCTAAAATCTGCTCAAGTCCTGTGGAGGACATAGCAGATGATGTAATCCAGGAGTGGGCAAATGTGGGAGGCTAGGGGGCCACATTAGCCCTCAAGGAAAGCTCAGGGTGCATTCTCCCATTGAATCCCCCCAGTGCCTCCCAAGGGTGTATAAGGGATTTTAGTCATGTTTTTAGGCCATTGTTTTTATGCTATATTCCACCGGCAGCGGTGCAATGGTAAGTCCATGGGGGCTTTGGTCATCGTGGAGGGTAGAAAGGAATACCAACTTCCACAACCACCAGGAAAAAAAAAATTACATACGTATCTACATATCCTTAAGGTGGGCTTAAGGCTATGTACGCTGCTAGTGGGAGGCTACTTCTTGTTCAGTGACAGCTGGCTATACAGGATAAGCCTTCCCAAAGTTTGACATTTCTGTTGGTGTGTTTTGGCGATGATCAAACTTCCGTAACAGGTAATGATGGTTGTACACACTCCCATGGACGGAAAACAATATAATATCTTGTTTCCTGCTTTTCTTCCTTTTTACAGCTGTACCTGCAAGCCAGGTTCACTTGGAGAGGAGCTCGGCTGCTGCGTCCTCTGCTCCAGTTTACGCTGATTATGATGGCATTTTACACAGGACTTTCTCGTGTGTCTGATCACAAACATCATCCATCAGATGTACTGGCAGGCTTCACACAGGGGGCCCTGGTGGCCTATTGCGTAGTAAGTGGCATATACTTCAGCTGAATTATTTCACCAAATAACCATCCATCTGTATCATATCTGCAAGATTGGTAGTGCTCTAACTGCAAGAAGTGCTGGCTTCTGGTGGAGAGAGTGATAGGAGGCTGACTCTATTATAACAGTTATGATGAACCAACAGACAGCATCCAAAAGCCATCTGAAAAAGGTGCTTCCTCATCACTTTGAGCTCAGTAGAGTATTGAGTACTCTGAAAAGTACATATTTGAGGCATGCCTTTGGAAAACTGACTTGTTTTATTGATCCCATTCCAAAACAGACAGGACTATAGATTCAATAAAGGAAGCTGTAGCCCTGAGTTTGTAAGACCTGAGAAGGGCTATTGATAACAGAGTGATTTAGAGGGCTCTCATGCATGGTGTCACCATAAGTCAAAATCTACTTGATGGCAATTAACAACAACACATTTTTAAAAATAAGATGCAACCACAGATCCAGGATGTGACCAGTTTTACCAGTGACTAGGTAGGCTTATGCTGTGGTTTGTAAAACCAAGAAGAGAGAAATTGGTAGCCTTAAGCAAGGAGCAAATGTTGGGTGGTTCCATATACTGCTGGAAACTAGGAGGATAAACGCCCAGTGAATTCTAGCTTTCAGGTGTAGTATATACAGAATGAAGCTCATGTGAAACAGCTGTTTTCTAGATTTTCCTCTTAAGTATTAGGTTTGGTATGTTTAGTGCACGGAAAGGAGCTGTTTTTGAACATGTGCCAGACTGGGCATATTACCAGGATAGCTCACCTAACCAAATGTATAAATGATTACAGCAGTTCTTTCTTTGAAAAACTAAACACTTTCAAAGGCTATATATATATATATTCATTCATTTTCATCCATTCATTTCCACCGTTAGCAAACCACTGTCAACATTTTTTTTTTTTTTTTGCGCAGTGTAGTCTCTGATTTCACAGGCAAGTATTGAAAACCTAAACAGCTTGAAGGAACATACACAGATCACTGTTTCCCTTTGAGATGAATCAGAAAGCTTAGTAACATGAATCTTGGGTCTGTTATTTTGACGGGAAGGGCAGGAGTGCATCTATCTCTCTGTGTGTTTTATTGTATAATAGAGTGCAAACTGTTCTTGCAAAAATCATTTGCCCAAGGCATGGTTGCATATCTGCTCCTAGCCAACAAGTTCTCATGCCATTCACTTTCCAAAAGTGACCAGATTGTCAAGTCCTTTTAACTTCACATACATACATGCACACACTCCTTACCTATAAACCTCTCATGTAGGCAAAGTAGCCTTGCTGAAATGAAATGGTGTTGTTCTTTCCCTTATCTTTGTTAAGCAGGAAACAAATGGTCTAATTTATTCATGTCTAAAACATTTGAAGAGTACTGTGTGCTTCTTATGGGTCAGCTCTCAAGTAAACGTTTAGGATGTGGAACGGTTTTTTCTGTATCTTTGTTTTTGCAATCTTCCAGTTTATTGTTAGAAAAATATTTACATGGTGAGAGTCATCACAATAAACACAGGACACAGCAATCAGGAAAGGGTGAAGTTAATTTGCTTTTCATCATGTTTATTCATGGTGAATATGTAGCTTATCTAAGTGCTCATGTAACATTCACCAACTGATAAGTATGTTCTCTGTGTGCTGGAATATTGCCTTTTGAAGCTCAGATCTGATAACAGTTGGAATTCTTTAATGAACCAGTACTTTCAACACAATCCTATACATATCTGCTCAGAAGTTTAGTGGAGCTTACTCCCAGGGAGACCATGGACTTCTGAAAAGAAAAATAAATTGGTCCAGAACAAATCAAGCCTGCTGGAAGCCAAGATGACTAAACTGAGACTGTCATATTTTGGACATATCATGAGAAGACATGATCCATGAGAAAAGTCAATGATAATGCTTAGTAAGGTAGAAGGCAGTAGGAGAAAAGAAAGACCACACTACAGATGGACAGACTAAATCAAGGAAGCAACAGTCCTGAGATTGTAGGATCTGAGCAGGGCTGTGGATGATAAGGTGACTTGGAGTTCGCATATTCATAGGGTCACCATAAGTTGAAGTGGTCTTGATGACAGTTAACAAAAAAACTCCCTGTGAGATGGGCCTAGAACAATGGACTTGCTTATATTCAGAACTGATCTTGTCTTGCAGACAAACTAGCCATTGTCTGTGCTAATTAATCATTCCAGACTCACATTTGCAGACAGCCAAACTATTTGCTACCTGGGACATCCACGATTCAAAGTCTTAATCGTTCCTTCACTGTACAATTTGCTGATAGGGCTCTGGCCACAGTTGCTGCACAAGGAGAGGGAGGTTCTAAGTCTTTGCTCCCACACCATTGCCCCAATTCAACACTGAAAAGGTTTGAACTGGGAGTGGCTGGCTAGAAAAGGGATCTTCATGTTAGAGTGGAGAGTTCAAGGCAAATGAGCCACCCATAGTGTATGGCTGCTGTGAAAACCAGGCAGATTCTACGTTAGGACCAATTTGAAAATGAAAGTGCCAGTGTCATAATATCTTTAGACCAATCTGTGGTGCAACTGCACTTGTAATATCATATACAGCACAGGGACCCTTTCACATTACACAAATATAAAACTGTGATTCTACAGTAACTGCCAATGCCAGAATGCCATTGCATCCTGTGAAATCCTGGGATTTGTAGTTTGGTGAGGCACAAGAGGTCTCTGGCTAAGAATTTTAAACATGTGTGCCTTCAAGTCACCTATTGACTAAGGCAGACCCTATGAATTTCATAGGGTCTTCTTAGGCAAGGAATACTTAGAGAAGGTTTTGCTAGTCCCTTTCTTTGAAATACAGCCTGTAGCACCTGGTATTCACAGTCTCCCATCCCTCTGAACTGCAGATTCCATAGGATGCAGCCATGGGAGTGGAACTGTGCTCTTTTTGTGTAGTGTGAAAGGCCCTAGTCCCCACATTTTTTATGCACAGGTCTCACTCTTGATTTACATAGAGGAACTGGAGGGGAAGTATGTAATCTCTCCCACATCCATCAATGCTATCCCTTCCTCAACTTCCAGTCTGGAGCACAGTTAAAATCTGCTGGGAAGGGGGAAACATATAGGGAAGGGTAATCTCTGAGTAGAGGAACAGAAAGTATTCCTTCCCTTCTGTCTATTCTTGCCAACAAATGATCCTTTTCCAATCCTGTATTTCTCTTGTAGACTGTTGTTTTCTACTGCCATGACCATTGAAATCCAAAGAGTATCTCTTGCCTATATTTACACAGTAGCAGTAGTGTTGATTCCCATGTTTCTAGTTTATATATGCTCACAACAATATATACTCAAAGCTTTAATGACTTTTTAAAAAAAAAATCATCCCTGCAGACTGTCATAGACAGCATGCATTCCCCTATAATGAAGTCTTGGGGAGAAAAATAAAGTATTTTGTAGGGGTGAGGGAATCAAGCACTTTACTCTCAGTTCAGGTGCCATGTAGCTTTGCCCAGACATTATTATGAGATCCTGTTGTCAGCGCTGGCTGTATAGAATTATTCTGTAAACACTTCCATTTCTAAATACTCTTTTTTTTAAAAAAAAAAAAAAGGGTGGAGTTTACCAGGCAGGGGGGAACTCTGCAGGGCAGGGTGTAGTAATAGGATACCAGTGAAGTCAGTTCATTGAAGCAAAAAAACTTTTCACAGACAATAGGAGTCCAGTAGAAGAGAGGGACAGATTCACCATTTCCTGTCTAATGACAAGTTACAAATCTGGCACTTTTTTCCTAACCTGTAAACAGATGGTGTGCTTTACTGGCCCAGAGGAGAGGTGAGAGTTCAGCAGCTATAGGCTGGCTTTCCTGTGACGAGGTAAAGCCACTGAGGAAGCAGCTGGCTGAGCAACACCAAACACATGTATGGCCCTTCCTCTTTAGCCCTGGGTTCTCCCACCCTGTCTACCTTTCTTTTGTATATTTCACTCCTGAGCCAGGATACAGAGAAAGCATCGGTCACTGTTTGCTCTGCCCTCACAGAGCCCTTCTGAGAAAAGACAGGCATGACCATAGAAAAGGTGGCTTGTAATTTCCTATGTCTTCGCTCTGGTTTCCTGTTCACAAGGAGTGACTAAAGATTGTTTAAAACACTGGCAGTAAGATGTAGAAAAAGTCTTACTGTCAATTTTTTCTCTATGCTTACACACAAACACCCAATTTTATCCAATTTTTTTTCCATTTCTATTTCTGTCCTATCTTTTGGACTAAACAGGCCCGTCAGCTTTAGTGTGTCTGTTTAGGGGTCTTTATCCAGTATTTAAAAACTCACTTCAGTTGTTTCCATATTTCTTCCCATTACAGTTTATAATAGGTTTTGTACACTCCTTGCAAAGCAACTTTTGCTGGTAGCCATGTTTTCCAATTTAGAAGCAGGTATTCAGAAATTCTTTGGGGAAAAGATCTGCAAACACAAGTAACTTCAGGATTATATTTTTTTTTTTGCTGAAAGCCATGTATGGAATACTCTTTTTTCCCCTCAGATATCCAAAATTCTGAACAGATAACAAACATGAGTATTGCAATTGTATTTTTTCTCATATTTTCTTGGTTGGGCCAATAGGAGGGATAGCATTTTTAGCGCTGAAAGCTGAAGACAGAATTATAATAATGCAAATCTGAATTAGGTTCTGAATATCATTTTCTGATACTGCCAACTTCTTCCTTTTCTTCTGTCATCTCCTTCCTTTCCAGGGTTCATTAAGTGTAGCTATGGAATTTTTGCCCTGTTCATGGTGGAAACTTTTCACCTCCCCCCTTATTTTTTTTAGTAAGTCATATCCATTCAGTGAAGCTTTGAGAATTTGCATGATGTATTTTGTGCATTTTTGATTGTCCCAATACAATCCACTGTTTTGTGGACTTTGGATCTTTTTATATATTACTGTATGGCCAATATGACTTCTGCTGGATATGCCATTTGGTTGAGTATCCTCTGTGATGCCTGGCTAAGACCAAAAAAAAAAAAAAGTGACTTGACCATTTCCTTCTGTGGTTTCAGAAGCCTTCTTGCCTGTCTACAAATCACACTTTTATAAGCTGGGACAATATTCTTTCAAAACAATGATTTATCAGCCTTCAAGAGAAGTCCATTATATTCCAGATTAGTTCAAGTTCTTAATTCAGGTGCTCAGCAGAAGACATGTAGAATTTCATCTTCAAAGGTCACCAAAGCTGTGTGCACTACTTCATTGTAGCAAGCAGAATTGCCTTTTCTCACCTGAAGGAAACCAACAACAGCAATACAATTTCAGGTTCTCCAAGCTGATGAAACAATCTTATTTTGTTTGGAGCTTAGGCACACTAAAAATTGCTGAAATCAAGATACTTTTTACAAGCAGTTTTAGTGGCTACTTCTAGTCACCTAGCAGTGAAAAGTGGGAGGATGGGAATCTGTGATCCTGTTTCCTTCCCCTGTTCTCCTTAATCATGTGTCAGTTGCTTGCTAAAATGTTCTGCACTTAAGGGAAATCCTTTTTTTGAAAAAAAAAATTAGAAAGATGTTGATCATTTGTAATGGATGTGTAGCATGTTCCCATTTGTCTGCTGATGAGTTTTCTTTATGGGTGGAGATCACCTTCCACAGGAAATGGAATAAATCCAAGCAAAACCACTCCATGCATGTACCCTTTCTTTTTGTGTTAAGCAGCTGAAGCATTAGGAGAGGTTAGCTCACTTTCCTAACCTTAGAAGATCATGTTTCATGATTTCTCTACGTGTTTTTATAACCCTGAGCCTTGGCTAAAGTGAAATCCAATTTAAAGGAGAATTAACAGCACTGCTACTACCAAATGTCTGATTTAAAACCACACATACAGTGAACTACAGAGCAAAGGCTAAGACAGCCAAGATGACACTCCATCTATAACTTTACTCATTGGGAAAATGTGGGCCAGATTGAACTTAATCCCCCATCTGCCACTTGCACCATGCAACCGCTAGTAGCTCTTATCACAAATTGATTTGTCATGGAGTTCTCTGCGTAGAATGTGGATATAGTTATGATTGAATCCAGTCTATGAAGTGGAAAGCAAGAGTCATAACATCAGAGTTGCTTCAAGCCCTCAAGTCGTAAAAGCTGAATGACCAGATGAATAGCAGCAATACAGTTGTGTTTAAATTAGATGAAGATTTAGTTTTTACAAATTCTAGAAACAATTCAAAGAAGGCTAAACGTGCCAACATGCACCCCCAACAATAAATCAGTGGCGACTTAAGATCTTATATCCTGTACCTCTTCTGGAACTTAGAGTTACTTCAGGAGTTATCCCCATCATGTGCTTCATTATTTTAATAGCTGTCGATGCTAATCTTAATTTGCATTCTACTGTATTCATAATTGCAGAAGTGAACCTAGGGATTTTCACTGGTAAGCAGATTTTACAGTTCTTCAGCACACATTTCTTAACTAGCAGAATGGAAATGGGAGCCACAAATACTATGTACAGGTCAACAAAAGGAAGTAGTCAGATGTGGTCATGGCTAATTAAAAGTATCATTGGTTTAAACTGGGTGTAAACTGAGCTGACTTTCGCTGGATTGTGTCAGTCATCCACAGCTTCTTGTTGTATACAACAACACCATTCTCACCCATTCTTTTTCATTCTGTAGTGTCTGCTAATGAGGGCAGCATAATTTTCCAGAACCATACAAAAATTTAGAATGTCCACATATCTCTGATGTAGCCTAGTTGAAAATAGCAGAGTTATAATCAATCAGTCAAGGGGGAAAAATGTATTTTTAATTCAGGGACCTTAGCATTGCTACTGAAGCTGGATTTCAAAGATAACTCAAAATCTAAGTAAGTCATGAGGAAGAGGTAGTTACTATTTGTTTTTCCTTAGTTACAGCCAAGTATTGATTTTCTGAGTGGAGTTTTGTTTCCTTGGTGAACTAACTGTATGCTTCAGTGCCAATATTTAGATGTCAAACTAACTGATCTGGGAACACAGCAAGACAATTGGAAGGTTGAATGCAAACATCTGCATCTAGTAAAACAAGCAGTCTCTTTTAACAGTTGACTACTTCATGATTTCACACTCTGAAAATCCTGCTAGTCTAACAGAATAGTAGAGAAATACAACTTAGCCCTAAGAATTTTTTCACCTTCAAAGTGGTATAAATATTATGATGTAAGTTATAATCTTTATGACATTTGGGAGGGGTAGCTAATACATTGGAAGATAGGAACAGAATTCAAAAAGACCCTGATAAACTAAAAACTGAGTAGAAATTAACAAAATGAAATTCAGCAGAGACAAATGCAAAATCCCACATTTAGGCTACACAAACCAAATGTACAAGTATAGGATGGAGGATACTTGGCTCAACAGTACTACATGTGAAAAGGATATTGGGATTTGGCCAAGCCATGTAAAGTACAATCTACTTTACGTAATTATAGCACTTTAATTCTGTGTCGACTGTGATGGCAATATATGGAATCCTGGGATTTGCAGTTTAGAGAGAGATTCAGAATTCCTAGTCAAAGCTGTAGTGCCTCATCAGACTACCAATCCCAGAAGTCCATAGGATACAGCTATGATAGTGAAATTGGAATGATATTGTTACAGTTCTGTAGTATAGATGGATCCAAGATCCTTTGTTATCAAGGCTCACCAACTAGACTGTACTTTACATGGCTTGGGCAAAGATTTAAAAAGAAAGAAAGAAAGAAAGTCAAAGTAATGGCAATTTATCTTCACCTAGCTTGGGAGTTTTCTGCTTTAGGCTAGTGGAATTTGATGTGATTGAATGGTTCATCTGACACAACCCAGATTCAGCTTGACTACAGTAAGGACAAGACGTCAGATTTCTGTGCCCTGTTTTGCTTCCTGTGTGCTAGCTGTCAACACCGATGTTGGGTGGTAGCGCCATTGTGCAGCATAACTGCAATCCAGGCATTAGTCTGAACTTCAAAGGTAATGTCCCAGGTGCCAAAATCATTTAAAGTCTGAGCAGAAGGCCAGAACAGCTTTACCATCCCACTGACAATGAAGCCACCAGCTGCTGGTGTAAGGAAAAATATACCATGAGTGTTTGGTCCCAGTGTCAGTACTTGGAATATAGTTAGTGGAGTACCTGATATTTACCAGAAAAGATGGACGTGCAACCATTGCCCTCCCCTTAATGGGAGGGGCACGTACAGTAGGTCCTTGCTCCACAGATTATATATTTTCTTGTGCATCTCTAGGTCAACATTACCATTCATTTAGTAAGCAGAGTTACTTATGTATAGTATTGTACACTATGCACAGTGTATTGATGTCTTTCAGCTGTTGTAAATTTGCAGTGCTTTGTTCAACTTGGTGTTACCAGGAATAAAAAAAATTCAGTAGCAATCTCGTCTTCATCCAGCTAGTGTAAATTGAGGATACGAGCGCCCCTTCCTATGTGTGCTTGAGTGTGTATACATGACATATAACTGTTTAATAGATAGGACTTTTTATTGTTGTTGTTCCAAAAACTTCTAGCCCTGGATAAGAGATATGGACCTCATTCTGCTGTCTGCAGAGCCTTAAGTACTATCTGACTCTTTTCCTTTCTGGACTCAAAAGTTATATTTTGCAAGGGAGAAAGTCCCATCAGTCATGCCAGCTTGATAAGACTTCAGGCTGTTGCAACTGAGAGAGGATTCAAAATTTCCTTTCAGGACTTTCTCATTGTGCAGCATACTTTCCAAATTGTCATGTGTAGACCCTTTCACATCCGTGGGAGCGGATACATCATTGGTTATTTCAGGGAAAAGGAGCTGGGGATATCTAATCCTTGAAGTTGTTCAAAAACTGCCCAGCCGTCTCATCCTGACTAAGCTTTCATTCAGGAAAGTACAGTGGGAAGGGGGCGAAGAGTAGGAAAGTGAGGAAATATTAAGCCACCCTGACTAATAATTGTGGACAACTGACTCGTAAGGGAAGTTTAATTATAGTACAGTTTAAATTGCCAGAGGAAGTGGAGCTTGTGTTTGGTTTTAACACTTTATTGATCAAGATAAAGAAAATGTCCTTTTAAAAATAGCTAAATGGTATGATCGTTCTCTCTTTTCTTTTTTAAGTAAATTTGATTTAGCCTGTATTAGATAAACTCTTCTTACCAAAAGCATCTTACTCAATACTTCTCCCCCATGCTCACATACATATATTGAACATATTGGAATTAAAATAGTGAAGAAATACTATGCAGTGTGGAAGATACATCAGAAAGGGAGGCAATGGAGAGAGATATTTTCCATACCAGTAAAATGATGGTTGGCTAAGTTGATTCTAATTTTATCATGTAGACAGCTTATGGAATGTGTTAATTCTTATCAACCAATCTAGAAGGTATCTAATCCCATTCAGAAGATGGTGACATCAGAACTGCTGTACCATCAGCTTCATTTCCAAATGGGAGTTCTAGCATTTGTAAAGAAAAATGGAATAAATATTAAAAGTTCTGAGTTGAATGAATAGTAAATGTATATATTTGATTTCATTTACAGGTGTTCTACGTTTCAGACCTCTTCAAGCCAAAAGCAAAGACTTCTCAGCCTCCTCCACCAATCCGGAAGGAGATACTTTCACCTGTGGACATCATTGACCGGAACAACCATCACAACATGGTGTAGACATTTGAAAACATTTTTAAATGTTTTTAATTTTTTTTTATTTTTTTGCAAAATGACTGCTGACAGCAACTACCTGCTGCTCTCAATCTCATCAGACAGTAGAATGTAGGGAGAGACTCTTGCCTGACAAGTGAGCTCTTACTCTGTGGCCTTTCTATGATTACAACATTTGCATAAAATAGATGTTGTTCAACTAAGTCAAAGGCAACAATTCGAAAATGAATCAAAACATGATGCAAAAATTCTATATGTGCAATTGGCTGAGTGTTCATGTTGTAGTGAATGCTGAATTGTTCATAGCTTAATAGTTACTAGGAAACAGGCCATCTCTGCTTTTAATATTTTTTTTAAATTGAGATTTTCCAGTTCCTTTTAAGAGAGACGAGTGGGGGAGGGGGATATTCACCAACTAGATTATAGCACTATCTACAAGAAAATAAGCACTGATTGAGGAATTGTGATCACTTTCTAAGGGGTATCCTCTTGTTTTATTGGTTTTCTATATCTCCATTCCATACTGTGACTTATGTTTGGTTTAGAAGAAGCACACAACAGAAAGAATGGTGCAAGGGTGTCCTTTCCTGGTGCAAAACCCTGAAAAACAGTATTTTTCTTTACCTGAACTGAACCCACTTAGTAAATTGAACTCCACCTTCTTCACAATATCCCTGACTATAAGAGTAATTTCATCTTTGTTTTCATCTATCCCATTTCTCCTTGCTAATTATATGGCATTTTCCATGCCTTTATCATCTTTGCTATTTTGGAGTGCTGGCTGGCTTTGTCAGTTGCTCAAGATGTACGGAACACCCATACATCTCCTTCTGCAATGTAAACATTACTGTATGAAAAGTTCAGCCTGCATTTAATTTGCTGGATGGTCTTGAAGAATCTTCCCCCAGCTTCCATTGATCCACACAAATCACAAGAAGTATTTTCTGAATGGTCACAGAATTATGGATTCACAACATATTATCTTGTTTGCAGTCAGACTTGCTAATGTTTATTAGCTCTATGGGCTCTGAGGTTGAGACTCAGAACTTCAACCCTCCAGCTATGAGGCGGACTGCTGGGCAGGACCGTCCTATCCTGATATTCAGTTACATCTCTCTCCTGTTTTCCTTAGCCTGAAAAAAAAGAGAGAACATTCTTGAATATTCATTAGAATCCAGCCTTCCAATCTGATGAGTTCCAGATATGTTGGCCTAGAACTCCCATCATGCCTAATCCACATGACCAGTGACTGTGAAGATTTGGAGTGATGGAAGTTCCAGTTCAACACAACTGAAGGCCACTGGATTAGGGAAGACTGCATTGGACAGTAGGCTAAATTCTACTCTAAACAACATCAAGGGCATGTG
The DNA here is from genome assembly GCA_948472985.1 of Iguana delicatissima. NCBI lineage: Eukaryota > Metazoa > Chordata > Lepidosauria > Squamata > Iguanidae > Iguana > Iguana delicatissima. The sequence goes on along the minus strand of CAOKZL010000163.1, from coordinate 1,851,045 downwards.
AAGAAGGCAAACAAGAGCAAATGTATTTCTTTCAGATGCTTTCAGATGTAATTCTAGAAGGCATGCTTTTAAATATTTTTAAGAACAGAACTGATAATACTAGCCAAGCAGACTGGCCTTTGCACATCTTGTCATGCAAAATCCGTCCTATCATTTCAATTCTAGCAAGCTATGATTTTTTATAAATATATAAATATATATATAAATATTATATAAATAATGTATAAAACATTAAAAATTAACTATGTAAAATATTATTTCTGAAACAATTTTAGATATATCCACTATGATTATAAACTGTGTTTTGACCTGTGTTATTTACATTTTGCTGCTTAAAAAAAAAAGCATTGACTTAATTTTTTTATAGTCGACTAAAATATTGTAGTTCTGTGGTAGCAATATTTTAATGAAAATAACAAACTAAAGACAATTGTATAAAAGTCATATTAAATTGTCTGTATTTTTGTAATGTTTCTCTTTTTTTGTACAAAGAAGAATACACAAGACTTTTTGTAGAGTACAAGAATTAAAGTTTGTATTTGCAAAAATATCGCTGTATAAATGTGCTTTATAAATAAATGTTTCAAGCATAATTAATTTATCTAGTGTGAACCCATATTTGGGTGTTGCTTAGGTGATTTAAAAAAAACACCAGAAAATTATACTTATGCCATTAAGTTTGTACTGTCAAATACCAGTGATAATCAAAGGAGTATCTCACAATCTCATTTATACTTAGTTGTGCTGTTAACATATTGCCCAAATGTCACATCAGTATGCCCATTTTTATCTTTTGTTTCCATGTTCAGGCTTAGAACTTTTTTTTCCTCTATGGCCCTAATGGAACTGCATACCCACAAGAATATGAAAAAAAAAATCACTGAAGTCAAGATTTTCACACTACTCTCATTTGAGAGACAAAGCACAACTTGCCACAAAAATTAATATATTTGCAAAAGTAAAATGCACACAAAGCCATATGTATTTTTTTTTAAAGCAAGCAGCTAAAAAATGAGTTATGGTACTGTGCAGCCAATCCTGTCCCAATCACCCTAATCTCCACCTACTGGGCATCATCACTGCAATTTATGTGGGTCTCTTCCTCATTATCAGGAAGCAGCTAAATGACATTCTGACCCCCTCCTGTGAGGGATCTCTGGGGCAACAGGCAGAAACAGGATCCATGTCTCAATTTCCCCTTTGTGCCAGAACAGACCCCATCAATTGCAGCAGCTATTTCCTGGGAAGTGGGGATGGGGGGTCTTTTATAGTCCCTGTGTTTCCCCTAAACAAGGGGATTGTGAATATGGACCAATCACTAGTGTAACTTTAGGTTACATAGATTCCAGCTGTATACTATTGAATAACGTATGCAAACAATGGGCAAAATGTGTACTGTGTTCCTGACAATTCAAGCTGTTCAGCAGTGGAATAGCCTTCCTCAGAAGATGGTGGAGTCTGTAATTTCAGATTTATAAACAGAAGCTAAATGGCTACTTCTCAGGAGTGCTTTACTAATGGATTCCTGCTTAGGTGTTTGGACAGGATGGCCCTTGAGATTCTTCCTCTGACTCTTTAATCCCATGGGAAGGGGAAAAAACAGGCTGTGAGATCCAGTTTAATGTAGGCAAAGCATAAAGCACTGATAGTGCACTTAGACAGTGGGGACAAAGGCTTTTCTGATGGATGTTTTGGGTTATGAAGAGGCAGAGCTGTGCCCGCAGGCCAGATAGGACTTTAAACTGGCCCATTACACTGCAGCAAACTGGAAATGCTTACATAAGGGGACATGGGAAATCACTTTATGCAACCAAGTAAAAAGGTACAACCACTGCCATAATCTGTAGTTTATATAACACCATAGCACTACCTTTTCACAGTGGTGAAATTGTGTGCTCCTGTGAGGCAAGAGGCCATGCTGACAGTAGCAGTGCTGCTGATCATAGGGTCTCCCATTCAGGCTTTTGCTGAAGAGCCAGACAAAATATGCCCAATAGCTACTGGGCAGCAACAGTAGTGGGGCTGGTGGGTGACTGGCAGAGAAAATGGCAGTGGCACCATAGCTAACACTTCTTAGTAATGCACAGAAGGCAGCATGATAAACACCTTTTGAATGTCTTTTCACCATGAAAAGCCTGTGATGAGACAATCCAAAATGAAATGAGACAGTGCCAGAAGATAAGATTCCATATTGGAAGGCATTCAACTAGCTAGGACAAGTAAAAGTAGCACTGTGTCTAGTACTGCAGTAGGACTTAAGCTGAAGAGAAGCTCAGCTGCTGACCCTTTCAAAAGTGAAAGGAAAGTGAACAACATACGGGTGGATAAGGTGGATAAGTAAGGAAGCAACAGCTCTGAATTTGCAAGATGTGAGCAGTACTCTTTATAACAGGGTGTCTTGGAGATCTCTCATTCATGGGATCGCCATAAGCCAAAGTCAAATTGATGGCAATTAAAAATGGTTGCAATCTAGTCAAAATCTAACAACCTAATCCAAAGGATGGGAATAGAAGGAGCAGTTGGAGAATTCTAGGCCAGTTTTCTAATGTTCCTAAGTTTGCACAGATGTGGGGAACCCTGGAGTTTTAAAATCTTTAGAAAGGGTAGGTGGAAAAACCTCCTGAGATTGTGGAGCTGGTGATTGAAAGAATGGAGTGATGGAATGAAGTGGCAGCAAATCTCAAGAGCAATACACCAACATTTCATTTCAGGTCCCACTTGTTCATCTTAATCATAGGGTTTTAAAAATTTTTGTGATATTGTCACTCAAAGAATGGAAGACCTATATTTTCAGAATAGGGCCATTTCAATATGCAACAGCAGGTGCTGCTTCTGAGAAAAATGTGTGATTAAACTCCACCCTCATTTGATCTGCCCAATTCTTCCCAGCTAAATTTCCCACTGGGAGATTTTTCAACATTGGTTGGCATCTGTTAGTGACTTACTCAGGTGTACATCCAATGTTATGTCTGCCTAAGTTACTGTTTTAGCCACTGTGAAAGTCATAATTGTCTGCCAACATCAAACAATGAAAAAATTCCCCCTTAAACCTACCTTTTATATGCTGCAACACCCCTCTCCTGACTGTCATATTCTGGCCAGTGGAGTGGGAGTGAGGGAGTGCCAAAGAGTCTCCATTTATATTCCTATAGCTGGATGCACAGCACCAATGATATCCTATGGCAGTGGTTCTCAACCTGTGGGTCCCCAGATGTTCATGGACTTCAGCTCCCAGAAGCCCCAGCCACTATGGTCAATGCTCAGGGCTTCTGGGAGCTGAAGTCCATGAACATCTGGGGACCCACAGGTCGAGAACCACTGTCTTATAGGATGACCAGAGAAGCCCTGGGAACTCGTGGAGGATGTCTCAACTGCTGTGCAGTCCGATGTAGTACCATAGATACATGTTTTTCCATCACTCTCCACCAGCCAGGAAATTGATATGTGGGGGGTGGCTGTTGCAGCTAAAAAGTAGTTTGGGGGTGATCAAGGAGATGTGACAGAATTTTGCCTGGCAGAAATTTGCATGACATCTCTCTGACCCAGGACCTCAGCCACTACATTCATCCATATGCCTAAGTGATCTGGAATAAGGATGTGAAGCAATTCTTTTAGCTACTGTGACCATGAGGAATTGCTTAAATGTTTTAAAAGTTTTGTAAAGAAATTCTTATTTATTTGAAGGAGATGTTTTAAGCGGATAGATGGTTCTGAACACTTAATTTCTTCTATTGCTAACAATGCATAGACACTAGGGGGGAAAAAAAGCCCATTTGTCCTTTTCTGATATACCCCAGATTTTTGAAAAGTGTTGCTGTCTAATGAAAGGCAGTCAGTAGAATATGCCAGTCATGTAACCCATTCCTATGCATATTTAGTCAGAATAAATAATCCCACTTATTTCCAATTAAGTCTGCATAAAACTTCCAACTTAATAGATGTGTTAACAACTACATTTAGATAATTTGAATGTGAGAAAAATAGTCATGGCAAAGAAAATTCCTTGTTCATATTTAGATCATACAGACATGTGAAGGCCATCATCTCGAGAGATTCTCCCTCCCTCCCTTCCTCTCTCCTTTTTTCTCTCTTACATAGACACACAGAAAGAGAGAACGGGAAGGAGGAATAGAGCATGCCTGTTGGCAGTTAATGCCTGTGTGTTTTACAGATATTGGGTTAGAAATAAATGTAAAATTATACTGCCAAATTCATGAAGAATCCCTTTTCAGAGGATCGAAGTGCTCTTTTATCAACTATCTAGCCAGTTCATTAACTGATACAGAACAATCATATACATATCTAGTCAGAAATAAGCCCCACTGAGTTCAACACGGCTTACTTCAGTTGAGTGGGAATAGGATTGTTTACCGACTAAATGTTGCTGCTTTTTTTTCTATGTAGTTTATGTGAATCTCATTGCATTCGCACCTGGTGAGAAGAGCTGGATCCTGGCAGTCCTTTATGTTTACAAGTGCGAAATGAAGTAAATTAGGTCAAACTAACTTTGAGGCACTCTTCTTCACTGTTCATGGCTCTCACTCACTTAAACTGTGACTTTTTTGCCCTTTTCATCCAGTATTTCTCTCTTTCTAACACATCACACCTGCTTAACGTGACACATTATACTTGCTTATATTTATCAGGTCATAGCAGCTAGACTTAAGTTAGCTCCTAGCCACTACATTTTTTCCTGTTGTTTGGCAGCATATGAATTAAATTTAGTAAATGAAATTAATTAGTACATCCTGTCATGGAATTATTGCCAAAAATTTGGGTCCTATTCTGTAGAAGCTTCAGTATCATCATTGTGAGCATTATTTCAAATATGAAGGATCTTTGACCTTCCAGATGTTTTAGTCTGTAATTCTGATTAGTTCCTTCCAACATGGCCAATTGTAGGTGACTGTGGTAGCTGAAGTACAAAATATCTGGAAGGCCAAAGGTTTCACACTTGTATGTTTTATGGATTTCACCATCACCACTCAAGTACCTAGGCAGCAGGAAATAAGGCCTTTCCGCACTACACTGTTATAGTGCTCTTATTCTACTCCCAACATCCTATGGAATCCTGGTGTTTGCAGTTTAGGGAGTCCCATTTAGAATTCTCAGCCAGAGAGCTCTTTGGCCTTAGTAAACTAAAAACTCCATAATTCCACAGGATGTTGAAAGTGGAATAATAGCACTATAACACAATTGTAATTGTTGCTGACATATCTGAACCGAAGAAGAATGTTACATGGTTGTGCTAAACAGAATAAAGGGATCCTACAGTGCAGAGAGACTGGAGCATGAGGAAGGCTAAGCCTCCTTTAGTGACAGATGTCTCCAAAGAACAAATCACAAAGCCTTAGTATTTCTCTTTATTCATATGGAGTCTGTTGTAAACTACAGCAGAATCTCTTAACCATATCTAAGCCCTAAGAAAGCGAGAGTTCAAAGTGCCAAGAAATCAACAGTTTAAAACCTGGCATCCCAGGAAAGTTAATGCACAAAAATCAGCTTCCAGGTTCATGGTTTCTTGCTTCATAGCATGTGGATACCCATGGGATGGTCTTCATTACATTTGTTTTTTGTTTGAATTTAGCATCAAGTTGGTTTCAACTTATGGCCACCCTGTGAATGAGAGATCTCCATGAGTTCCATTCATCATCAGCCCTGGCCAGGTCTTGCTAACTGTTGTTAGTGTTTCACAGCAGAAGGCAGTGGTAAACCACTCTGAAGTGCTGTATACTTATAAAATCCTATGATGAGGAGATGACCTATCAAAAGAGCCAATCTGAATTTGATATAGAGATCACACTGAAGAGAAAACTTCAAAATTGTTTGGAAAGGTTAGAAGTCAGTGTTCAATAACTTCTGCGCTGGAAGCTTGATTAAATATATCACACCAAGTTTCTGCTGGGAGGTGCATTAAAACTGTAATGAGAAAATGGCTAATCAAAATCTGAAATAAGTGTGAGTGCAAAAGCAAACAGTTTTCTTGAGGCTAAACTCTTTTATTATTCCCCTTACTTTGACTTCTTCAAAACATTAATATAAATGTTTCTGACATGATTTACAAGGCTGGCACAATTTTCCCCCATTTCTTTTTCCATCTGGAAAGATGGTGAAAATGACACACAGTTGGAAACAGAGGTGGCAAGCAGCTCCACATAAATTTAAGTAATTGTTTCAAAATGTACAATTTTCCAGAAATGACAGTGCCTTGCAGAACTATTCACACACCCTTTGACTTTTCCAGATTTTGTTGTGTTACAACTTACAACTGAAGTGAAACTAATTGGCATTGTTACCACTTGATTTATGTAAGATGTTCAACACCATGAAGGTGCAAAATAGCTTTATTGTGGCATAAAAGTTAAGTGAAACTGGCACTTACTGGTTGTGTGAGTATTTACCATCTTTGCTGAAACATGCCCAAGAAACTCTGATGAAACCCACTGCCTCTAGAAGTCACATAAGTAGTAAGGAGCTAGGTAAGGTAATATTAAAGCTAAGGGTAATTTCAAAGAAGTTTGCAATACTTCGTGTTGGTTAGCTGTACACAGAAAATAAAGAAGGAAAACTTTCCATTGGGCTAGCCCAAGCAGTACGTCTAATTTTTATTCAGTCTAGAAATGTTTATATAGCAGTTGAGAAGAGTTAGCCAGAAGAAAGGTAAAATCCTGATAAAACAGAAATCAACAGAAAAGAAAATCAACAACCTCAAAGAAACCACTAGCAAAGCTAAAACAATTAAAAACAATTAGAAGTATGGCAGAATATAAAACATCCTGACTGCCCACCTAGAAAATATAAACAATCCAACTAAATTACAAGTTCTTTAAATGGCAAGTTGTCACATACTTCTAGCAGGTCTAATATCCATGCTACAGTTTTCATGAAAGGATAACAGTTTTTTAACAGATATAAAAAAATGTTCCTGCATTCTGTGATGGCCGTAGAAAACTTTAAAAGAGGATTAAACAGATCCACAGATGCAAACTGTGGGTATTGGGCATGACTGTTGACTAAAACAGGTTAGAGGCAGCAGTTGCTGAAAAAAGTGACTGGATAGTAATTGGATTGTGGAAACCGTCACTAGAGGCTAGAGGTTCCCATGTTAGTGGAACTGCCCTAGCTTTTTGTCTGAACAGTAAAGGAGTCGTCCAAGGTATTGAACCCTATTCCTTAAGAGGTTCAAAACCTTCCATAGTTCTTTGAACATTCAGGCCCTTTCAGCATTCCACATTTTTGTGAAGATGTCCAGTGTGGATCCTGGGATCAGCTCTGTCGGGAGGGGAGCATGACGGGAGTGATCCCCTCCACACTGGCTGGCTGCACGCAGAAGGGAGTGTAATGGCTATGCTTCTTCCTTCTGAAGTGCAGCCACTGCACTTCCTGGGCTTCCGCAAGACATGTAAGTCCACGATGGTGGTGCAATTGTAGGTCATTAATGGGGAAAACCCATGAATGGTTTAATTGATAATTGCACTGCCTGGGAATGGGAGAAGGATGAGACCACAATGACATCATGCAGAAGCATCAGCATGGTCCTGTCCTTCTCCCATCCCCATGGTAGGTTGGGGGGGGGTGGCACAGAAAGGTCTTCAGACTAAAAACAAATCAGATTCACCACCACGCTGACATAAGAACTACTAGTGCTACTGGTCTCTGTTCTGTTCATAGCCTCCTGTGGCTTCTTAGTGGTCACTATTAGAAAGAAAAAAGAGAGGCTGAACTGGGCAGATACTTAGTGTAGTCCAGTCTGAATCTCCCCCATTTAAGAACAAAGTTAAGTCTACCTCATATTGTCCAAGTACCATAAAGCCAATGCCTTATAAGACATGGGCATATCCTTGCTGGCTCAAAACACGAACTTTGCACGTATGTGTATAACTACAGCAGAACTGAACAGCATGGACATTCTGAATCCTAAACGGGAAAAAAAAGAAAAAGAGTAGAAACCATTCACTGCTAGGCTGAGACTTCCACCTGTACCTCTTGCTTTGGAATCAGAAATGTTTGGTGGGCCTAAAACAGACTGTGTAGTAAGATCTTGGAATATTGTATTTTAATAAGGAAGGGTGAAAGACATACTTCCAGCACATGACCTGTTCATTTCATATTGCATCCTTCCAGCATGAGTTTATAACATAAAACATGTGTGGGCTGAGTTTTGTGAGCTCAGTTACATAAGTCCCTGTGAGCAACTTTTTGAGGGGGAAAAAAACCTGTGATCTACAAAGTCAGTGAAATGTAATTGAGCAAGCCAGTCATGCTCAAGATTAAAGCATTCTCCACCTCCACACTGGAAAGATGCCCATTTCTTGGCGCTTCTGAAAAAATCTATGAAACAAACTTGCTTCCTCCTATTTCATTACTAGCACCATCACCAATCACAATGGTGTTCAAAAACAAGGCTATGTTAACCACAAAATTTTTTAATAGGAGTATCATTCCCCCTTAACTTCTACAGAGAGGATATTGATCCCCCACTGTTTAACCCCCGCCCCCCGCCAGCTGAGGTAAGCCAGAAGCAAGCATAGATCAACTCATAGGAGGATTCCTCTAGCAATACAGTGAGACTTAGACCATTTCTGCACTACACTATAATACGGTAGTGCTTTTATTCCACTTTCAATATCCTGTGGAATTCTGGGATTTCTAGTTTACTGAGGCCAAAAAGCTCTCTGGCTGAGAATTCTAAATGCCCCTCCCTAAACTGCAAACCCCAGGATTCCATAAGATACTGAAAGTGGAATAGCAGCACTATAACAGTGTAGTGCAGAAATGGCCTTAGATACTTCATCAGGTAACACAGAACTCTGACAAAGTGGGTTATCTTCACCAGCCCCAGGCATTCCATCTTCCCCATCTGTACTGAGGCTTGAAAGCATAAAGCAAGTGTGGGTACCTGGAAGATAAATTCTAAGTAAGAACAGTTTGTGACATTGCACAAGATAACAGGACATGAAGCTACTACTAAGGATTAAGTCTCAGTGAATTCAGTGAGACCTGTTTGGACTGTCTTATAGGGCTGTATTGCACGAAGGTAATAGCAAGTGTAGCCCTGTACAGGGCACTGCCCAAGCACATGGAGGTTTCAGGCAGTGATGGAGGTTGGAGTGTGGGAGGGAGGGGGGCATGACTATGGCATGAGTGGCATGGCCACTGTGTGTGGGGGCATGGCTGCAGTGTGAGAGGGACATGGCCAGGGCGCATGGGGTGTGGTCAGGGCACGCATGGGTGTGGCTACAGGCCGGGATGCCCAGAGCAAACGCCCCTGCCATTCCTATGCAACTGGTTTCAGAGCAGGAACTGCATGCAAGCTTTAGGTTTTCTGGTGACTCATAGTCTTCTAACAAAGGGAAGTATTCAGAGGAGCCCATACCTCCCACTTATTTCAGCACAAGGCTTGTGCAGAGCTTGGAACATTTAGTTTTTTGAATAACTCCCAGAACCCACCAGCCAGCATATCCACCATTAAGCTCAGCATGAAAGCATTTCTTTGGGTACTGCAAAATTAACGCCTGCAGGCTCTCAGTGCAAGATGTTTTGAGGCCTACGAGATAGGTGGCCTAACAGTGAACTTCAGTAATAAACATCTAAGTTTTGCAAGACTTTGATGATTCAGCAAACAATCAATCAATCAATCAATCAATGGTTATCTAGTTTTGAAATATTACAGCCTTTGAAGAAGTATTTATATTCTTTCTGCCAAATGGTTCCTTCACCTTCCCTCTCCTTATCAATAACCGTGAAAACAAACTACCTAGTTAAATATGGCTGAAGAAGTGAGAATGTTAGCCATGACTGTAACTCACAAATAGCAGAGGGAGCAAGGATGAATATTAAGATGTTCTTTAAATATCTGTGAAGGAAACTGAGAAGGAGTCAGTAGGTCTACATGGAGACAATTGACAGATAATATTGTTGTTTCTAAGAAGCTTAACAAATTGTTTATTTGTTTGCAACAGGACAGCCACATCCTAGATATCAAATATATTTTTCTGGGAGCAGAGGAAATGCAAAAAGACTTCTAATATATTTAGACTGTTTGATGGAGGCAGAGACCAAGAAGTTTCCTAGAAGTTCCATACAATTCTAAAGGAAGTAAACAAGGACAAAAGAAGGATGCTATTTTGATAGCTTGTTGATTACGGAGGAAATGTTAAAGGGTAAGAGGAGTGTTGTGTATATTAATCTTCATATATAGGTTTAAAAAGAGAAGAAGGGAAGGGAAGATGCAGAACATTATGCACTTTTAATAGTACATCATAGACCTTTTGACTTAGTTGTCAGAATGGTGATGATGGATGGATTAGTACAACCTCTTGGGCATGAGAACTTTCCTACTGTGGAATTCAGTACTCAAAAGCTATTGAATTCTTGGTTGCATTGTCACCCAAGCTTCCTATGCATGTAGTTCAGCCTCTGTTCTGTGATTGCAGGCCTGAGATACTATGTTCTAGATAATAACATCTAATGCGCACATTTGCAGTGCAATCCAATAGTTGTTTATTTTTTCAAAATTAAGTTCCACTGAGTTCAATGAATGAGCACGGTAGAAGTGAGGAACATGTGGCTCTATAGAAGTTGTTGGAATGCAACCAGCCATCACCATGTTTATGTTGACTAGGACTGATGCAAGTTGCAGTCCGACAGCTTCTGGAGGAGAATGTTTAACCTACTCCCAGAATACAATATTGTAGTTAGAATGAATTCATATATTCTCATGTGTGATTTGGAGAAGGGTACTTTCAAACATGGTGGGGAAAGGACCTAGCAACAGGACCTATTTTGCACATTTCAATGGTGTTATATTGTATACAGAAATTGCTCCATAACCACATGAGCAATTTGGTTAGCAATAAGCAATAATTATGGCATAAAATGAAGGAATTAATAGTAATGTGTAACCGCTTATGTAATATGAGCTGTTTGCAACAAGAACAGAACCAATTTTTAATTATTAATAGTTTTTAGCTATCATTAACTTTGTTTAGTCTTTTTAATTCTAATATTTTTGTGCTTTTTTCTATTACTTGTTAGATTATTAGATTGTATTTTCTTTTGTTGTTTTTGTATGTTTTTATTTAATAATAATAATAAACCATGTGTCAGATGGTCTTGAGTAGAGCTAGAAAACATTTCTGAGATTTTGAAAAGACACAACAACTCCATCTCGCCAATGTTTGTGCTAATGAAGCCATAGGGAACTTGTTGGCATCTATTCCAACCATGAACATATCTCAATGCAGCTGATGCGGAACTATCGCTGCTCCAGAGATGGTTCCATTAAAGACCTCGTTTAGTGTAATACACTACATACATTCTGCATTATATGTTCTGCATTCCAGTAAAACCTGAAACCTCATCTTTTTTTTAAACTTTAATTAATTTATAATCATTTTATTTATATCCTACCTTTTCCCCAAAAGGAGCACTCAAGGTAGCTTATAGACTAAAAGGAGATACAAGCTACTTAAACAATCCACTCTTTATCTTATTAAAAAAAAGTTAAAATACGGTTTTGAAATTACACCAAATTTCAAAATTCTTTTGAGAAAGCACCATTTGTAAACGAGCCCCATTGGTAGCACAACAAAAAGGATTCTATAAAAAAGAGCTCTTGAACTCCAACCACTGTTTAGGAGGTTTTATAGTTGAACTTGCATTTGTAATTGTAATTCATCATAAGAGTGCTCTCTGAATGTAATGGGAGGGCTTGATAAACATATCATTCCTTTGGAAATTTAGAAACCATCACACTGATGCCATGAATAACCTGGAAAGCGTCAGTATGTTTGAGCTCATGTTACTATGCAACAGAACATAGATCCCTAGTATACCAAGGCAGTCTAAATATTTATCTTCTTTTGACAGTATATCATTCTAATTAGTAAGCAAAAACATGTGCACACAGATGAGAAAGCAAGAATAATTTAAGTTAAGGATGCTCTGAAAATGAATTTTGTGTTTCTCAGAAACTTTCTGATTAGCTCGCATTGTTCCAAGACTTTATCACTAATACCAGAAAATAATGAAACACGATAGTAATAGCAATGGTGTACATTTTGCTCAAATTTGTTTTTTTATTATGTCAGTATGGCTGAATGAGAACATGAGCAATGTATCGCCACAGAAAACTTTAAAAAAGAGAAAACTTGTTTTCTAAATTGGAAAGATGAAGTATCACTTGTCTATGTGCTATTATTTTTAAAAGTCCCTATCCTAATAAATTTAAAAAAATTTCAACAGAGAAGAAACAATGGGAGATGACAAAAGGGAGAGGCAAAAGTAACTAAGGACAAATACCAACCACCCATCGTGGATTCTAAGGTACCATTTCAGTTACATAGATCTTCAGTTCAGTCTTAAGCAGATTTCTTTAAGGAAGTAAGCCCCGCTCAGTTCATTGGTGTTTACCCACTTCTAAGTATGCTTGGCACTGCTGTCATATAGTGCAACTCTATACTCACCCTCCACCAGTTCTGTAGAAAAACCATAGCCATGCTGGCTGAATGCCTGCCAAATCCTAAGCCTCTCAGTCTCAGTTCTGGAATAGGAGAGTAAGAACAGTAGCAACAGCAACAACAAAGGCAGAAAAATATATTGAATATAGTCATGGGTTAGGTTTAGACATTGATATTACGGTTGACAATAAGTCTAAAATGACATCTAATTAAATGTGGCACATGTTGAATACATGTTCAAGCACAGATGGAATAAGACCTTCTGTCCACAGAATGGTGGATGAAGAATGTTTGTCTTCATTATATCATGGTTGTTATCAAGGCTATAAACTTTGATTTTATCCTGTATCCCAATCCTTGCCCCACACATGGCATGGAAGCACAAAGATTTGTCTTGTGTCCTATTATGAGGCATGATATACTCTGTGTAGGGTTTGCATGCCATTGGTGATTGGATGTTGAACTCCATGTGTTCACTAGTTGCCAGTGTGGATGGAGTGCTGGGCAGATTTTCTTTTCATATCCACCTTCATTCCCAGTGGAGGAATTACTGGTACCAGTCCAAGATCTGATGTAAAGATTGCTGTAACTGTGTGTGTGAAATGAGGGAATGAAAGATTTAATTTAATGAAAGCCACCTATGTCTTGCTGACATTCCTCTTCCCATTTTTTTTCCCATTCTGCTGGGGTAATTTTTCTGGTTCTTGTCAGCAGCATATATCTCTGGTGGTAAAACAAAGCTTAAACTGCTTCCTGTAGCCATGCAGCAGATGGATGTTGGATACAGGAAGCCCCCATCTTTTGACACCCTGCTATCTGACAACCTGCTCTTTTGATGTTTCCAATTTTAAGGACATGTTCCATTAATTCTATGGGGGTTCTGCTCTTTCACTAGTTCTTGCCTATACTCACTTGGAACTGTTTGCACACACATGCTACTTGCAAAGCAAGCTGAGAGGGGGGAAAGGGTGGTAAGCCCAGTGAGACACTTAGCAAGCAGCACATGTGCTGTCAGTCTCAAGTGAGCCTCTGTGAGTCCTTCATGCTCCCTACAGTACAATACATGGGTTCCATTTTTCAACCAATTCTATTTTCTGACAGCGCTCCAGTCCCAACCTGCCAGATAAGTGGGAGAAGCCTATATAAGACTGTATCCTTAGACTTTGTTTAAGTTATATGCATGAGCAGCAGAAAGCTAGAAGTAGGGTCTTCTGTGCCATTAATACTAAAATAGATGTGCTGCAGTTTGCCAAACAAAGTTCAAGACTGAGGAAAAAGTAGCAGTTCCATCACCACTTCAATATACAGAAGCCACTAGACTGGCAGTTCAACACTGAAAATGGAACCACGTTTTTTTACCATGTCTGAGCACACGAGGCAAGCAGGCCATATGACAGAGAGAGTTCTGTCATCAATCCAGCCCTCAGCATCAATTGCCTGAGATAGCTTTATCCTCACCTAATAAGAGAGCTAGCCCTTATCCATTTCTTTCATTGATTATTTCTGTCCCTGAAAATAACTGGAACATGCAAGGTAAACTCTAGTGTAAATCTAGGATCTCTCTCTCATTGTCCCTTTATTTTAGCATCTGAATATTGCTCAAGACAGGCCTGATTTCAGTTCTGCACCTTGAATGCACCTTGAAATTCAGTAAATTTCTTATAGTTCCGTGCATTAAGAGGGACAAGAGAAGACTGGGGGTGGGGTGGAAAGGGACTACAGAGGAAACAGGATGGGAGGATTTTTATCATGAAAAATAAACTGGGTCATACTAAGGATGGAAAAGTTTCAAACATCATGAGGAAAACTGCATTTTAGACTGCTGGAGAAGGTTTTTCTGTCAAATGAGGTAATGTAGTAAATGCAGTACTTTTTTGGAGAAACCTAAAATGATGTAAGATATATTTGATTTTTTAAAAAAGCCCTCTGAACATTATGTGCCATTGTCTGGTACATAATTCTGAACTAAATAAACCAGGATTTGGTGTTTCTCCTGAGAGCATTCAAATGTTCCCACTATTGTACCATACTTCTAGTTTTCCTACTCATTAAGGTACTATTTCTAACAAGCCCAGAAGGCAGATCTCTCCACTTTAAGAGAGATACTTCCTTACTCTGGCCTCTTTTCTTTATGAAGCATGGTTTTGCACTGTCACCTGGGCTCAACAAAATATTTGGCAACTAATGAAAAACACATGGCACTCCATCCATTCTGCTTTGAATCTTACCCTGAAATTTCAGTAAATATACATTAAATGAGATACTTGCAGAGCTGAAACTCCTGTTTCAAGATAATAAACTAAAGGACAGTTTAAAAAATAAGACAAAAGGGGAGCAACTATGTATTTCAGAGGGGATGATTTTTTTCAAGTGAAATTTATTCAGTGAGTCGGGAAGGAGAGAGATTACCTTTATCCAGATATTTTATCTATGTACTTATTTTACCAATCCAGGAATAGAATAGACAAGACTAGCACTAAAAATAGTTCCACTCTTAAAGGTAAAAATCATCATCATCATCATCATCATCATCATCATCATCATCATCTTGTGTTGTATTTCTTCTCTCTAATTACATACCTACACTGAACATTTAGTCTTTATTTTAGCCTTTTTATCTTCTCGATAAAGTACACTGGAAATAGTTAAGTAAAATAATCTTATTTATTTGTTTGTCTTATACTTTCTTTTCTACCAAAAAAAAAAGGCTGACAAAGAAAATAATAGTAACATACAGATTAAAAACAGAACAAAACAAATGTAAAGACATGGGTGAGGATTCTGCATCTCAGACATAGTTATGAATGTGAACTATGTATAATTTCCTGGCCTGCTGAAGTGAAATGAAGAGTTGTGACAAAAGTCCTGCTTCTAATTGTCACACAGCAGATCACTGGCAAGAGAGGGCTGGACACATCATCCTCTTATGCCCCAGCAGAACAGACCTCTGTTGCTTAGTGTGGCTGCTGGCTCTTAAGGCAGGTTGCAGGGAGGACATTTTCAATCATAGAAATAGTTCCATTATGATAAAGATGAATACTGAATAGTTGTGAATGCGTAAGTCTAGCTTGCACATTCGTGACTGCACAGCACGATGTCAGACAAAGAAACACAATACACTACCACAGCTAAAGGCATAGTCCAAGATCTTGTTCACTAGTTGTGCAGCATAATATTATGCTAAAGGAGTTACTGTATCATGCCACTGTGCAAACGATTGTGTAATTGATAGTACAGCTGTCCAGCAGTCCGTCCCACTGCCTATTTACTGCTAAGGACCATACCCACAGAACCTGCTTGTCTTGAAATCATTTCCATTGATGTGATAGGTTTGGCACAACCTCTGAGTAAGTCTTAGGCTTGACTAAAGTCCTGTATATCAGTGTAATGCCACAACAGGATTCTAGCCATAGCTTGATTCAAAATATCTTTTCCTTGCAGTAGAGCAAATATAAACCTAGCTAAGGTGAGATCACTGGTTTCCACTACCTAGTAGACCTCTACAAGAAAGCCTCAGGAGTGCATGGTGAGTCGTTACTGGGAAATCCTCAAGTAAAAGCATAGTTTTATCAACTGATGCTCCCATTCATGCAGGGTCTATGTGTACAGCTACCAGGAAATGTGACCTGTTTCATATAGGAATGAAAAGACATTTCATTGGATTTGACAGATTTGATGATACTAGCATTTTTACATCTCCCTGGACTTTTATTTCCAAAAAAGCATGTACAAAACAATGCATATAGATACATATGGATATAGATATTTTCCTATGTGAATAATTGAAATACATATAGGTGGGGGGGTAACCACAGAAACATGTTTTAGAATATGTTTTAGTCAACATGGGAAGATTGCATAAAGTGAGCAAGTCATCAAAATAAATGTGTACCTAATCATGTAAATTAGGAAAAATGCACATTTTTGTGAATTTCTGTGCGGGAAGAAAACACCAAGTCTTGCAACCTGATATGAACAAAAGAGAGGAGGAAATCCGGGTGGGATTTGGAGAAACTCAGCAGAAATGAAACAGAGATTTTCATCTGTAGTTTCAAGTCACCACAATACCACAGAGCAGCCATGGCAGCCACTGCACGGACTTTACTGAAGGCACTGATTCATCAAAGCATCCCTACTGATGGAAGTCTTCCAAGTTGCAAACTCAGCAATAACTCTTTTCTGATCCATTCAAATGAGAACTGACAGGTATTATGGACTGGTCCTATGTGATAGCTTATGGACTTCATCCACTGACACTTATTAAAGACTTGAAGGGCTTGTATTGATGCACACATCCAAACTGACCAAACAAGAGTTCCAACTTACTTCTATAGAATAGACACAACATAATATACTCTTGTCTGTACCCTCATTATGCACATATTTACTAATTTTGCTCTTACAGTGCTCACTTTGTTTAAATTGCTGGACAGGGCAGGCCAAAGACATTTTTCTGCCTGAGTTGAAAAACTGGATGGTATCTCCCCTCTTCTCTGTACAGTACCTACCTGGTCTGACCATTGAGCCTTATTTCAATACTGGCAATTTCACCACATGTGAGGGTAGCAGGTCAGCTGAGAGGTGCAGGACAGGCTATATGGAATACAGAGCAATTCTTCCAAGAGAGGAGAAAGGGCAGGGGGCTCAGAACAGACTGTTTGGGGGAGTTGGCACTGCTGCCCCTCCAGCATCTTTCATCTGAGACTTGTTGTCTCACTTCACTAACAATAGGACTGGCCCTGTTGCTTGATTACACACAGGGCTAAATGGACAGAAGAGATCACATCTTAGTCTTCTATCTCTTGTAAGTATTCAGTGGAGTTTAAGGAAACTAGACACAGTACCTGGCTTAGGTTTTTTCCCCCCTAAGCCAACAAACTTTATGGCTGAGAATATTTCTTCTCCTGTTTCCATCACTGGGAAACATCTAAGCAAGGAAGTAATATTTATAACAGTCGAGGAAAACACAGTTTCCTTCTTTGTCAGGAAATGGCAGTTATTCTTAGTGCTTTCACAGTGGAAGGAGAAATTAAAATAAGAATTTTTTAGCTGTATTATTTTTATTCCTGGGGATTTATCTTCACAGAGTCAAAACAAACACCTTTTGCAATCCAGGGATCTTTATAAAATAGTAAAATGTGAGGTAGGAGCAAGGTTGTTTACAAGCAATTGGGGAATAGCCCATGGGAGTTTATCCAAGTCACTGCCAGCGGAATCTGATCTCAGTGACAAAGGGAACAGTGTCATGTCCTGTGGCGTGCACAGAAAATGTACCAAGGAATAAGTGACTAAAATCTGGTACTAGACCATTTAAGTAACTTAATGTATAAGAGACTGAGTTGAGTTGGTAAGGTGGCTGATGGGGGGCATGGGGTCAGCAAGCAGTTTAATCAGATGGTAGGGATCAAGCATCAGCTGGCATCTGTTTAGACCAGACAGAAGAAGAAGCTACATTTCAGTAAGAAGTGGTGACATTCAGCAGTATAGGTGTAAATATTGAACTGCAGACATTCATAATTACAGCCTTCATAGTCATCCCTTCCAGGACAGTGCAAAAAATGCAGGCAGCTGTCTTGATCTACATCCACAAAACCAGTTCTTGTGGTCTTGGTCTGTATCAGCAGAAGATATTCTATAAATCTAATGAGTTTGAATGGCCCATTGTCAAGGTCAAGTCACTCCCAAATATTTTGCATTACAATAGCAATAGTTCACAACTGCTGGAACAATCTAATCCCCAGTCCAGCTACTGAGTGGACTGCAGCTAAGCTCAGAGGGAAATCTGAAGGGCTTGGTACATGACATCATCATCCCTGCTAATCAGAAAGGCTTGGCAATTTGACCCCTGTGAGCTCAGGCTCTGCTATTCCTCTGGCTGCATCCATTTGATCGCTGGAGTTTGCTGACAACCAATACACTGATTTAGCACAGTCCTTTCCTACAGCAAGGCCAAACTCCCTAACATAATCTCTTATTATGTCCTGTACCAGTAAAGCTTCTTTTTGAAAAAATGGCAAAGGTACATTTTGGACTACATCTCCCAGAATCTCCAGTCTGCATGAATGTTTGGTGGTGATGCTGGAAACTGTAGTTCAAAAAGGAATTTTGCCAAGCTCTATGTTGTTCTAGTTCTAGGGAAAGGCCCTAGGTCCTGCTGTCCCTGATAGCATTGCATCAGTGTACAGGAGACAAGGGTATGGAGGCTATCCTTAAGATCAAAGCTCGATTCAGACATTACTTTGAATCAACATGAGAAGATGAGAGCAACAGTTCTGACTCCTTTCCATCGTCGCTTTTTCACACAGAAGCAAAGATGCTGGAAAATCATGGTTCTTGCTCATGTGGAGAGTTTCCCTGCAAAGAGAACCTTCTTTTCCAACATGTCACTTTCTACATGAGGAAAGCAACGATGGAAGGGGTGGAGCCAGTGGTAGCTGGTAGCTCCCATGTTAGTGGGGCTACAAATCCATCCAGGTTTTAACCTGAACTTTAAAGATGCTGTCCAAGGTGCTGAATAATACCATCCAATTAGATTCAACACTGGCCCCAACTTATGGCAGTTACCAGCCATCACTGGGTGAAATTGGACTTGCATATTGATTGAAATGGTTAAGGATGCACCTGAACAGGGCTCTTTCATGAATACTGATGGATGCGCAGTTCTTTTCCTTGTCCCTCTTCTTAGCAGGCCTCTTCTTTTTTGCATGTGAGTATCCCTATAGAGGAAACCTAGTGACTACTGTTTTGCCAGCTCTGATATCTATCCTGTTTCTGTGTGGCAATTCATCAGCCAGGCTCTTAGTTGATTATGCTGTTATTATAGAATGTGGCTTCAAACTCTGTTGTTCAAAAGTTATGAAATGTAGTGAAACCTAGCTCAGCTGCCATCTGTCACAACTCTTACAGCTCCATGTCTACCAATTGTACTTTGGATGCCATCTCTGTTTTGCACATCATACAGATCAATCTTCCCCAATTTGGTGATTTCAGGATGTGTGTGACTCCAACTCCCACCAGTTCTGATCTGCTTGGTAGTCCAATATGTTGGAAGGCTGCTGTAGAGACTGTTAATTTTGAAACCCTTCACATAAAATGGGTAATGTGGCAGAGTGAGTGAATGAGCAACACAACTTTTGAGTTTTCATTTTGCTGCATATTTAAGCACTCAGCCTTTCAGATGCATTAACAAATAACAGATTTGCACTCTTAATTGCTTTGGGAGGAACTGGATTCTCAAAATGAAACAGAAAACAATAGAAACCTTGGCTCACACACATATGGGCAAAAGCATGATGTAGAATTCTTTCCATAGTTACACAATTCTTAGGCCCCTTTTGAACTCTGTATGGAATTCCAACTCCTTTTGAGAACAAAGGATGGTTAGCTTGACAGGATCCATGTTTTCTGCAACTTGGACCTGCATGTGCTTGTTACTTGTTAAAAGTAATTAATTACAGTTAGAGTACAAAGGCACACAAATAGCTAGAAAGTTATACTTGCATTTTTAAACACTTATTGTGTGTTAAGTAATAAAAACATGCTTTGAATTGCTTTTTAAAAACCTGAATGTTTTTCATTTGCAACACAAGGGACAGCATGAGCCAGCATGGGAATCATCTCATATTCTTCCTCCACCAGTTAGTGAGGCCACACCTTGTAATACAGTAGTAACGATGGCTAGAATCCTATATCACAGTTATAAATGCCCAAACTGGAATTACACACTTTTAACTGTTATGTATTCATGGTTCCTAAACATCTTGTCCTTTAGGGGTTATAGAGGGACTTTGAAAATCCCCCCAATGTGCACTTACTGAGAAGCAGTCTTTATAATTGGTGAGGGTCTGTACCACTGTAGCGCAGGAAGCAGATGGCTGCCATTCCCAACCTCTCTTGCATGAGAAATCTCTAGCATGGCAGGTAATTACAACAGGGAGCCTGTTTCTTCCTGTATGCTAGAGATTGCTCATGGGAAGGGGTGGAAAATCATACCCCTCTGCTTCCCTAGTGACAGGGTAATGGACCCCCATTGATCACAGCAGCCTGGTAAGTGGAGACTGGGGGGAGTGGGGCCAGGATTCACTATGCAGCACTGTAGTTACAGTGCTCATCATATGTAAGTGAAATACAGTCCTGTAGCTTTAAAAGTTACAGTTGTTCTGCAAAAGGAAGGAAATTATTGCTGGTTAAGCTACAATTCTAATGAAGTAATACCTCTGTTATTCAAACAAGGAATTGATTACAATTGCTTACTTTTTACTTTTTTTTACTTTGGAGCTCCAGTTCTTGTATTTCTGAATGATGATAGCGTAGTGAATGTTGAGCACCTGAACTCTGTACTGGAGGAAGAGCATTTTATACTATCAGAAAACAGAACTATGGAATTTTACTTTCAAAGGGTTCATGCCCTCTGGCCAGTAGATAAAGTGACCCAGTTTGGCCACTCTTGATTTTCTTTACCTAATCTAGCATTAGTTAGCTCCAGCCTCATCCCTAAACTGCAAAAGGCAGCACTGCAAACCCCAGAATAATAGCACTATAACAGTCTAGTGAGGAAATGGCCATACTGCATATCTTCTCCCAACAAAGAAGCCTATGGACTTTTGAAAAGATGGACACAGTTCTGAACTTTCAAGAGGGCTGGGGTGTTGTTATTTTAAAAATGGAGAGAGATACGCTTGCTTTTTCTCAGCTACAGCAGCACAGAGGTGGGAATTGTGCAACCTGTGGGTCACATCTGGTCCTTGAGACCCTCAGGATTTCCCAAGACACATTCAAGTTCTTTGTCCAATTTTTTTTCGACTGAAAAAAGAGAAGTTTCTGGCCCTCAAATCTATTTTCTAGGAGCAGATAAGATCCATTCAGATTGCTTCCCCCATCTGGAACCTTTCTTTCCTTTAAAAGCAGTCAAAAGCAATGAAATCTTCCTTCTGGTCTGCCAAAATGGCACCTACAGTGGGGTTCTGCAGTCCATCAAAGTTCTGCAGTCCACCAGAGCTCCAGAAAAGCTAAAAATGATGGTATCTTGCCCTCTGGGCTCCAGAGCTTAACCTACCTGATCTCAAGCCTGCTCTGAATGAGATAAGATGAATATCTTAATGCCAATGAAAAAGCTCCAGTGTGAGCCTGCAGACTCTTCTTCTTCATTACCTCACAAGACAACAATATACAACATGATTTGAAAATCAGTCCTTTGTTTCCTTCCCACTGACTGATTTGGGTGAACATCTTGGTTGATGAAAAGTTCTGAAGATCTTCAAATCTTACCTATATTTTTGTGCCTGTTTAACTGTCTAAAGATGAGTTATTACCACAAAAATGAGTTTTGCTTTTGATTTTCCTTTATGGTCAACAAGGCTACAGCTGTTCTTGCTAACAATCAAGTCAGTCTACATGTAGTGCATGAAAGTAGAATATTAGAATCTGAATAGAAAGCACTGTATCAAACTGAATGCCGAGAAACAGGTTGTTCTAAGGAAAATATCCTGGCAAAATAGCCAAAGAAAGTCCCTGCAGCAGTTTCTATAAGCTGTAGGGTGATTTATACCAGCCAGGGCTGGCTCCAAACTGAAAGTTTCACCTTGCCTGTCTAGTCTGATTATGGAGCTAAGAGCAGTGAGAAAATCTTGTTTCTGGCACATCTCTACAGCTAATAGAAAATGTGCATTTTTCTTAGAAAAAAAAAAGTAAACTTCAAGCTGCTAAACAAACATTTCTCTGCCTCTTAGCCAATTTCAGTGTAGCCTGTTCAAAATGGTGCTCTGGAAAGGTGCAGGGTGTTCCTAGTTGGCCTAGGAAAGCAATCTTCAGAGGAAGCTACTGGGTGATTCTACACTCTGGACATAGAAACGTTTTTACAGGGTTTCTTTCGTTGTGAAACACATGCAACTCAACTCTCTTTTCCCCTTATTCTAAATGCTACTCAATGTTTGACTAGGGAATAAGCACTATTTTGATTCAGAAAAGGATAATGCAGTTTTAAGTCAAAATAATAAGTTGAGCATCTGTGGCTACATATGTGCATGATCTACCAATTGATAATGATTTAGAAGGAGAAGAGGAAAAAGAAGGAGGAGGAGGAGGAGGAGGAGAAACATATTGCAATGAGCAGTGTCAATCCTGCGGCCCTGCCCGAAGAGCCGGCACTGAGCTTGTTTGCTGCTGTCTCATTATTGCCCACTTTCTGAGTGGCTACCACCCAGTACAGGGTTATAGACATCAATCCCAAATTGAACCCTGGCAGCACCACAGAAAGTATCCATGAGTCTACAGAGATCCATTGCTAGCATCCAGCCTGCTAAGAATAAACCTGCATTTTCTGTAGACTTTAACATCTTTTGTAACCCAGGCAAGAGACTTGCAGGGCCAGAGAGGGGTGGCAGCTGTGGGCCTTGCAATGCTTAGAAAAGTATTATCTGAGACATATGTGAGTTAGTCTGTTTTAGCATTAAAAGATACAAAGGAATCTACTTCCATAAAAGAAAGCACTTTTGAGACTAACTGGGGAGAAGAAATTTTTAGCATAAATGTTCATGGACTAAAGTTCACTTGCATCTAATGAAATGGAATCTAGTCCACAGTGCTAGGAAACCACAGTTCAGTGGCATCTAGAGGACCTTATATGGTGGACCCTCTGTTTCTGGGGGTGGAGTCTGTTCCAGGAATCTCTGTAAATGGGAAAATCATGAATGCTTGTGTCAGATGTTATTAAATGGTGGCAACATATGCATGGATACTTCAGCACATTCAGACACACATTGCCATTATTTTAGGTGTCGGGCATGTCACTCTAAGATCGCTTAAATTCCCAGATCCAGAGTTCGTGTATATGGAGGATCCAGTGTTATTCCTACCCTTGACATGGAGCTTGTTGGACATGGAATATAAATCCTTAGAACTGAGCAATTCCACCACAATGATAGTTTCACACTAAGCTGATAGATTTACCCATTACTGGCACTTAGTTGATGTGAAAACCATTGTCAGTGAATTTTTCAGTATTATTACAGGTACTGTGTATTTGCAATAGCATACCTGCTGTATTTTCAATATTGTCCATATAAATCTCCACTTTGCACTACTCTGGATTCAATCTTGCTTACAATCTTTTTCTGTACAAAAGTACTCTCTCATGAACATTACTCTACCTGTTCTGCAATGTGGACCAGGCTGGAATGTGTTTGCTCATTTACTCATGAGTAGGCTGCCATCACTTCTTTCTTTGAAAACACTGCCGTCTGGAGTAAAAAGAAACCTAAGTCTTGGGGGAGCATACACTTAACAAATGTCAGCTTGAGTGCAAAAAGCCAGAGTCCAACTTGTGATCCCTATTCATTGATGATATCTGTCCCTCTCAGCAGGTAATATGGATCTGAAGTGACTAGGCTTAAAGGTTGGCTCAATCTGTGGGCTATGCAAAAGATCCAGTCTGCTCAAAGCGTAAATCTAAAGAACACAGGAAGACAGTGGGGACATCAGAAATGGCAATAAAAGAAAAGTATCATAGAATAGAATCATGGAGTTGAAAGAGACCCCAGGAGCCATCCAGTCCAACCCCCTGCCATGCAGGAACACCCATCAAAGCATTCCCAACAGATGGCCATCCAGCCTCTGCTTAAAAACCTCCAAAGAAGGAGACTCTACCACACTCCGAGGCAACATATTCCAATGCCGGACAGCTCTGACCGTCAGGAATTTCTTCCAGGGGTTCAAGTGGAATCTCCTTTCCTGAAGCTTGAATCCATTGCTCCTTGTCCTAGTCTCTGGAGCTGCAGAAAACAAGCCTGCTCTCTCCTCAACATGACATCCCTTCAAATATTTAAACATGGCTATCATGTTCCCTGTTAATTTTCTCTTCTGCAGACTAAACATACCCAGCTCTCTAAGCCATTCTTCATAGGACATGGCTTCCAGACCCTTCACCATTTTGGTCACCCTCTTCTGGACACATTCCAGCTTGTCAATATCCTTCTTGAACTGAGGTGCCCAGAACTGGACACAGTATTCCAAATGAGGTCTAACCAATGCAGAATAGAGTGGTACCATTACCTCCCTCGATCTAGACACCATACTCCTACCGATGCAACCAAGAATCACATTGGCTTTCTTGGCTGCCGCATTACACTGCTGAGTCATGTTCAGCTTGTGATCTACTCCTAGATCCCTTTCACACGTACCGCTATCCAGCCACACATCCTATATTTGTGGATTCTATTTTTTCTGCCTAAGTGTAGGACCTTACATTTCTCTCTGTTGAAATTCATTTTGTTAGCTTTGGCCCAGCTCTCCAATCTGTCAAGGTCATTTTGATCCTGTCCTCTGGACTATTGGCAGTCCCTCCCAATTTGGTGTCATCTGCAAATTTGATTAGGTTGCCCTCTACTCCTTCATCCAAATCATTGATGAAGATTTTGGGCCTGGGCCCAGGACAGAACCCTGTGTCACCCCACTATCACTTCTCTCCAGGATGAAAAGCAGCCATTGGTGAGCACCCTTTGGGTTTGGTCGGTCAACCAGTTACAAATCTGATTACAACCAATTACAAAGTAAAACAGTTCTAAATAATAAATACAATATAACAAATATAATACAAGCATCATATCAGCTTAAAGAGAGGATCAGGTATTGCACAAAAGGGAGATACATTTATCCTAATGTATCTCTCTCAGGTCAAATCAGGGAGACACTGATTGACAGGATAAACCAAGAATGTGGTGGCAAGTATTTTGGTGTCAGTCCTCACATATACACTGGCAGCCTTTGAGATGAGCTATTAAGGATGTTTATCACTGACCAGGAAAGGCTGGAGGGCAGAAAAGGTGTCATTTCCCCTTTTCCAGGACTTGAGACAGATTTAGTACCTACAACAACTTTGTCTTTGTGTGTTTGGAAAAAAATTTGCAGGGAAAAATGTGTGTCCCTTCCTTTAAGATAATGGAAGACAAGAGTCTTCACTCAGACACAGGAGTTCTTATATGGCCTTGAGGGTCTACCTAGGTCACGTAGGTGCATCTATTTATGCCTGGAGAATTACAACAACAGAGGAGAGAGAAAGAGAGATAGAGAGTTACAGTCATAAATGTACTGTAAACAGAGGACTGCAAACAGCTTAGGAATCATGGAAGAGAATGCACAATATGAATCAGTCAATCATGAAAAAAAGAAAGGAAAGGAAAAGGAACTAAGGCAACTTTTATCAGGCAAGATGTTCAAGGCATGTGGAAGAACAGAGGAAATAAGCCAAAATAAGAAATCAAGGCTTGGGTGGGAAGAGCAGGGCAAAGAAGATTTAAAAATGAGCAAAATGCAGGGAATAATGGACCACATAGGAAGAAATCAAGGGGATGAATGAGATCATGGTAAAGGGAGGAGACATTTTAGCAGTTGCGAGTAGGAAACGTAGCCATTGAAGAGAAAGATACAGAGGTGAGACATGAACAGAGTGATGAGATATAAAAATAGGTCAAACGGCATAGTTAAGAAATGAAATTGGAGGAGAAAAAGTAGAACTTGGGAGTCCAGCAAGTAGGCTGAAAGTGAAAGATAACACCATTCTGATTCCATTTTAAAAAATCTCTTTTTTAAAAAAGAGACTTGCCTCTTACTTTATTAGTCAAAACCCCAGATCTTGGCAGCAGAATGAATGGAGGGCTGAAAGTACAGTTGTAAGTAAGTGCAACTACACACAAAGTGGGAGAGCTGCAATTTACTTTCCCAGTGCATTTTTCTTTACTTGAATGCAGACATGCAGAAGAAGGCTGGCAATTATATTGTAAAAATGGAGAGGAATTAACCTTTTGCCTGCACCATTTATCCACTGAGTTTACACTTTGCACCTATTTTAATCCTTAAAGTAGTGGGGGGTGGTTCAATAAGGATACTTGGCCGCTCTTAAGATAATAGTAATAGTGGAATAATAGCACTATAATAGTAATAGTGGAATAATAGCACTATAACAGTCTAGTGTGGAAATGGCATAGGTCTCTTGTTTGAGGCTCAGTTGAATGAAACTGCGAAGAGTGAGTGATATTGTGATGTAGTTGTTAGAGTGTTAGACTGGGGCTTGCGAGATCAAGCATGAAATTCATTGGATGACCTTGGGCCTGTCACTTTCTCCCAGCTTAAACTACCACCACCAGGTGGTGGCAACAGTGAGTTGTTGTGAGGGCCAAGTGAGGAGGACAAACACACCTTCAGTTCATTGGACAAAAGATAGGTTATAAATTAAAATTGGCCCTCCACTTTCAGGGGTTTGGGACGCAAGACCCTGAGAAAGTGAGAAGCCTGTGAGTATTGTAAGCCTCTTAAACCATATTTAACACACACAAAAGTACCTGTACTGACAGGGCGGCTGGTCCTGTCCATATGTGTGTTCCCTAGCTTGCTCACTTACTCGCATGGACGGGAGGGTGAAGGTGAAGGAATAGGGGAGCAGGAGAAGAGAGAAAGGGGACACCTGTCCCATCTCTTCCCCTCCATCCACATAAGTGAGCTAAAGTATGCACACCCTCCCCCTGTCCATCTCCTTCCCTCTCCCACCTGTACAAGTGAAAGAGTGAGGGTGCATGTGCACCCTGCTCCCATCCCATCCCCTTCCCCCACCCAATAATCCATCAATAACCAAATTCATGAATGCGTAACTTGCAAATGTAGAGGGGTGACAGTAAATGAAGTAAAAGAACACCAACACATTTCAGATAGCAGCAGAAGATTTTGAAAGGAATAAAAGCAATTTATTTGTTTCCAGATTCAGATTGTGATGGAAAATATTATACATGGACAGACAGATGGCAACTGCATTGACCAGAATTATGAAGTGTTGGTGGGTGAGCAGAACTTTGCTTATGCTCTTCTTTCCTAAACCTTTATGAAATATTATTGTACCATTAATGGACTTGGCCCTTGTCTCGTGGCTCTCTCTCCAATTTTAAGAAAACACGTCAAGACTTGAGGAATTCTTTGTTCTCTCATTTTAATGTTATTTTCGTATGCCTTGGCATTTTCAGGGAACAGACTTGTGAGAAGGAAGAGGCAGAGGATGTGAACTCCCACAGCCAACACAAAGAAAGGGAAGATTAGGTATTACACGTTCTGCTGAAAAGCTTCTCAGGAAAATAGAGATTGCCATAAAAGTTAAAAATAATGTAAGTCAATGGTGGAATGTAAACCTTCCCAGGGTAGGAATGGAGGAGCAAGTGTTCTGGTTTGCTAATATGAACCAGCCTATTTTGACTCAGATTTTTGCAGCTCTCTGAATTTTGCAATGACAGTTTCCATTCAAACAAACAAACAAAAAATGTGTACAAGATGTATACTTGAGGGAAAATTGTATAAAAAGTGCATGCATTATGCAAAATAGCATTCAGCAAAGCTGATGTTACTGGAAAATGCTTGCAAACATGCATATGTTTAAATATTTGGTTATAAAAATGCTTATTTTTGTACATACCAAAATACAAATAAAAACCCACAAGAATTTTTAAAAATAGTCACAAATTGATGTGTAAATGGGGTGGAAGAACAGTAGTAGTAGTAGTAATAATAATGCTCATCTTTTTTTCCAGTGTGGGATGAAGGCAGCTTTGTTGCTGTTGTTTGCCTTGAAGCTGTTTCAGACTTAGGGCAACCATAAAGCAAACCTATCACAGAGTCCTATAGGGCTGAGAGTGTGTGATGGACCCAAACTCACCCAGTGGGTTTCCATGGCTGAGCAGGGAATTGAATCTAGGGTTGTAGTCCAACACTTAAACCACTACAACACTCTGGCTCTTACATCAGTTAAACATAGCTAAAAATTCACAGCATACAAAAGTGAGAAAGCTATGGTCTGATACTACAACTCCCATAACTCTCCAGCCAACACAGCCAGTGACCATCCTACCTGTGAAAAAATGGGATCTGTAGTCTAAAAAGTAACTTTACCAAGCTCTGAGTGAAACAGATATATTTATTCATCTTTATCCCAGGATGGCCCAGCATGGTTTAGTGTTTGGAATTAAGTCTAGGAAACTCAGGGTTTGAATCCCCAATCAGGCCTAGAAATTCAAGTCATACTCTCTCAGCCTCAAAAGAAGTGGAAAAAAACCATCTGAACAAATCTAGCTAAGGAAATGCCATCATAGGTTTGCTTTAGGATTGCCACAAACTGATAACGACTTTAAGGCACACAAGAAGAAGAGGAAGAACAAATCCCAGTATGACCAGAAGCAAAAAATATAAAAGCTATAAAACAGGGTAAGAGCCAGTGAGATGTAATGGTTTGAACATTGGACTATGACTCTGGAGACTAGAATCTCTGCTGGACCACAGAAACCGACTGGATGACCTTGGGCAAATTACACTGTCTCCTTCTGAACAAATCTTGCCAAGAAAACTCGTGATAGGTTTGCCTTAGGATTTCCATAAGTAGAAATGACTAGAAGGCATACAGAAACAAATTACACATGGGCAGTTTATGAGAAAAACAGCACCCCTTCAAACAATTATGATGGATCCAAGATCCCTGTTCATTGCTTATGGCCTGTTCAGCTCTGTTCTCACAGAATCCACTATCTTGTTTGCTCAAATACCCCTTAAGTTGTTGAGATGTATAAGAATATTACATAACAAAAGCATTAAGTCTGATCTCAACCAAACTGAGCCTAACATCTGCTACATTCATGAAAATGCCGTGCAAATTAATGCATGTAAATTATATGCATTTTCAAACATGCAAACCATCCAGTCCTCTCCCTGGGTTCATGAAACATGTTTGTTGTGACCCTCAGTCCTCGCAAACTAAGGCCACCATGCATCATCTCTTACAGTGTCATATGTTTTCATAATGTCTGAGCACAAGGTTTAATGAAGAAACAAGCTGTTAAAACAGATGATGACCTGCAGGTCAGACCTTTCCCAAAGTGCAACACCAAACTGTTTAGCTCAACACCATGTTAACTACATAGAAAACATTACACTTTCAAAGTTGGAGCCAAGCCATTCAGGTTCATTTCAGGACTCTTAGGAACAAAGGAAGGCAACTTGTTTTGGCTCTATCAGAGGCCACAGTCCTTCAGCATTGTTACTTAGGCATAGAGCTTAGGAAAACTACACAGCTGCACTACAGCTTCCAGAATCCCTCAGCTAGCATGGTGCTTGTGTTTAATGTTCTCTGGTGGCTTCCATGTCAGGGGGTGGTAAATCCATTCTGGGTCTAACTATGATTTTTAAAAGAGTTGTTCAGGCCTCTAAAACCTAATGTCCAAATAATATCAACACTGGTGCCGGAGCTTGGAGTGTGTAAAAGGGTGGAGCAGGGGCAGGGCCACTGTGTGTGGGAACGTGGCTGCAGTGCGTGGGGGCATGGCCAGAGTGCACGAGGGTGAGGCTGTGGGCCAGGATGCCCCCAAAACATTGCTACCCGGGGTGAACCGCTTCCCCACACCCCTGTCCCTAAGCGACTGCTCAACACACTAGCTAACTCCTTTAAACAGAGGTGGGAATCATGCAGCCCTACAGATGCCATGGGACTGCAAATCCCAGACAGTAGTAAGGAATGCTAGGGGTTGAATTTCAATAACACCTGGAGAGCCACACACTTTCCATTCGTGCCTAGTCCCTCCAGATGAAATCCCAGATTCACTTCTCCACTAATAAGGGAGCTACCAGCCACCATTGTTAATATTCATATTTATAGTGTCTGTATCTGAGGGCTCCTCTGAAGCTCATCTTCATGCTTTGACACTCTGTCTGATGACCACTGTTGCTTAGGTGGTGTTGGAGACCAGTCCTGTTTCAGTGAAAAAGCACTAACTTTGCACTCAAAAATTTCTAGGTTCCATTTGTACTATTTCCAGTTGAAAGGATTGTGCCTAGGAGAGAGTTTGGAAAGTCTCTGTGAGTTCAAACAGAATCACTGTGATAAAAAGACCAATGATCTAATCTAGTGTAAGGCAACTTTGAAATCTTTCTATGTACCTAGACACTTTTTTTAAAATGTGCTAATAAGTGCTCAAGTCAGCTATCTTATGATTCCTAAACTTATACAAAAGAATGTTCAGTCGACACAATCTGTGCCCGTTTCAGTTCAGCTGTTTCATTTGAAAGAGGCAGGCCTGTCTCTTACAGCACAGGAACAAAGAATCTTGTGACATTTTAAAGACAAACACATTTTCCAGCGCAAACATAATATATTGTGGTAGAAAATGGTGTCTCTCCGGAGGTTATTGGTCTACAACTCCCAGCATCATGTGGATGCTGGGATCCATGCATATGGATCCTTGGATCCTGTACAAGGAGAAAGGTAGAATATTAATTAATTAATTAAACCAATTCTAATTAATCTGGAGGGGCAGAGTTGTCTATTTCTGCCATACACGTTTCCTCAGAAATAAGCCTTAATGAGATTTGTTTATATTTATTTATTTACTTATTTATTTGTTTATATTTATATGTTACCTTTCTCTCAGAGTGCTCCAGAGGATGGAAGTAGCCGCTGAGAAGGCTCTCTCCTGTGTCCTCACCAGACAGGCCTGGGACAGTAGCAAGTTCAAGAGAAAGCCTTCCCTTGTGTATCTTAGAGCTCTGCCAGGTTCATATCGGGAGATACAGGCCCTTTTTGCACGTTGGCTCAATAGCACGATGAACTAGAGCCCTCGCGCTATTACAAACATCGCAAGAGAGCTCCTTGCACTCCAGACACAGCAGGGCATTTGTAGAGAGCACCAGTCCCCGCCTGGTGCCTCTTCCGCATGTCAGTGTCCTGGGCCACGCCCAGGTCCCCTGCCCCCCACCGGCCCTGATTGGTCGGTGGGTTTCTTTTTTTATTTTTCTTCGGCCTATTGTGCTAACGTTAGCATGATAGATCCTGTAAACAAGCTGTTTCATACTATGTTGGTAACATGCTAACGTGCTAATGTGCTAACAATAGCACCAGGTTTGAAAAAAAACAACACAGTCGGCCGGACCCCGGGGGCTGCTGTCATCTCGAGTGTGAGTGGCGATGCAGCCTCGGGGTGGCCTCTCGGGGTGACGTATCATGCAGTGTTCCCTGCTGCGATGGGGGCAGCAGCCAGCCTGCTTCTGGGCGGAGCATCCCCGGGAGCTGTGGCGTGAGGGGCAGACAGTAGAGACTGCCCACACCCCACCCACTCCCGAGTCCTTCGCATAAGCACACCAGACGACAGCTCCACAGGCCCGCTGGTCGCGTGAGTGATGCATAAAAAGGTTATTTTCGCCTTTCAGGCGAAAATGAAAAAACACGACTTCAGCACTACCCACAGTCGTGACAGCACCTGGTCAGCCAGAACGTCATGCGGTACAGCGGCTCGTGAAGGGGGGAGGGAGCGTGCTTAATATGCTTTAAAAACGCCATGTGAAAAGGCCCACAGTCTTTCCAATAGTTCAGACCTAAGCAATATAGGACTTTATAGGTCATGAGAAGCACTTTGAATTGTGCCTGGAAATGAACAGGTAGCCAGTGAGGCTGTTTTAACAAGGGATTTATGTGCTGCTTGTCTTCCTACTGACTCTTACATATGGCAATCCTATCAGCATTTTCTTGGGAAGATGGATTTAGAGGAGGTTTGCTGTTACTTCTCACTAAATCTGAGAGAGTATGACTTACGCAAGGTCATCCAATGGGTTTTGATGTTTGAGAAGGGATTCAAACCCTGGTCTCCTAGCCTGCTATCCCAGCACTCAAACCACTATAGCACTCTAACCCTCAATGGGATTTACTCTCAGGTAAGCATGCATAAGATTGCAGCCTTATTGCAGGACAAGATTTCACGGACAAGCCACTTTAATGCATGCAATCCAAATGCACACCTAAGGGCTCTTTCACACTGTGTAGATATAGTGCCATTGCTGCTGCTACTGCTGCTGCTGCTGCTGCTGTTGTTGTTGTTTGCTTTCAAGTTGTTTCTGACTTATGGCAACCCTAACACAAACATCATGGGGTTTTCTGGGAGCTAAGAATGTGTTACGGGTATGAGGTCACCAAACGGGTTTCCATGGCTGAGTGGGGACTTGAACCCTGTTCCCCAGGTTCATAATCCAACATTCAAACCACTATATCACACTGGCTCTGGTTTCCCTTAAACCGCCATGGCCACATCCTATAGAACCCTGGTGTTTGTCATTTGGTGAAGCAATAGAGGAACTCCTCAGCTGATTTGCTGCCCTCCCATCCCAGAATTCCATAGAAGGTTGTCACGGCAGTTAAAGTGGAACCATAGCACTATAACTGTTTACGGACCCAAGAATAGTATGTGCATCTTATATCTGAAGAGAGAAAAGAAAAGAAAGGAATTCAGTACATGTGCTGTATTTCTTATGTGACTTAGCTGACAATAAGTATAAACAGCAACAAAAAGATATGGCTTCAAATGTGCAGAAAGACAAGAATAACATTTAATTTCAGGAAAAAAAGCAACACAGAAAGAGGGCATGTTCCTCCACACCCACCAAAGCTATCCCAGCCACACTGGGATTTTGAACTCTGCTGCAAACTGCCAACATCTGCCTGCCTGCAAGGAGATTCTCTTTAGGGAACTCTATGCATATTAATGACACTCTAATTAAATAGCCCTGGTTCAGTTATTCTTTTCACACAGTTTCATCTAGCAAATTGACCCAAATCCTGCATTTCACTTCTTGATCAAGAGGCAGGAAACAAAACAGTCTTTCTTTTGTTGAGCAATTGACTGTATGGGAATCTCTCTGTAGACTCTTGAATTCATTAAAATGGTAAGCAGGTTTTTTTTTTCTGCACACAGAATGTTGCTGTGTCTGGCTTTGAATATAAGAAAAAGCCCTTGCTTGTGTGTGTGTGTGTGTGTGAAATCCCCCCTTAAAAAAAAAAGTTCACTTAGATACAAAAATGTGGTTCCAAACAGAGAAAGCAGCATCCAAGACTTCGCTGGAAACATTATTCATATTCTGAACACTTCAGAGAGTTCAGAAAGTGGCTGTTCCTAAAGAGATTTAAAAAAAGTGAAGTACACCCCACCTCACCTTGGTAGATGGCTTATTTTCCCTCAGACAAACATAGTAATGATTGTGCCCACTCATTCTCCAGGACCAGAAGGATAATGGTGTCTAGCTATACCAAAAAAATGGTGGGATTGGTGAGCTAGATCCTGGAATCCACACTAGCTTCTAAGGCCCTTTCTGCATCACCCTCCCAACTCACCTATCCTAGGGATATGAGAAGGACAGGACTGCGACAACAGTTCTGCATGATGTCATCGCAGTCCTGTCCTTTTCCTGTCCCCAGGTGCCACAATCACAGTGTAAATCACTGACAGGTTTTCCCCATCAATGATCCACAATCATGCCACCATTGTGGACTTCCCTGGTCTGCAGAGGGTCCAGAAGCACAACGGCTGTGCTTCTTGCCCCAGTGCAGCCTGGGAAAGTGCCTGGCTGTGCTGCAGAAAAAAGAGGTGGGGCCAACATGCTTCCTTCATTGTGGAGGCAGCTGGTGCAGAGGGGAGGACTCCCATTATGCTCCCCTTCTGGTAGAGCTGCTGGAATCCCTGGGGGAGGACGTCAGAAGAAGGGAGGGTGCAGAAAGGGCCTTAATCATGAAGAAGTTCTCCTGGTTAATGGAAAATTTCAACTTAACGTGAAATAATGTTCATGGAACTTGATATGTTTTGGGTCTGTTTTACATGTTGATCTCACATTTTTAGCTCACACAGTGTGCTAAAAGTGAAACACAAATGTTGGTCTTCTTTTGTTTGTTGAGGAAATGAAAAACCATTGGGTATATACTGTACATATGGCCCTCCAGGTATGACTGGTTTACAACTGCCAACATTCCTTATATTGGATCCAACTGTCCTGATTTGGCAGGAACAGTTCCGATTAATCCTCTGTTGTTCCACTTTTCCTACTGCTTTTAAAATG
The DNA here is from genome assembly GCA_948472985.1 of Iguana delicatissima. Classification (NCBI taxonomy): domain Eukaryota; kingdom Metazoa; phylum Chordata; class Lepidosauria; order Squamata; family Iguanidae; genus Iguana; species Iguana delicatissima. The sequence continues at coordinate 1,816,693 of CAOKZL010000163.1, read as the reverse complement.
TCCCATTTACTCTCTCTTCTTGTCACTTCCCGCTTTGTCCTCAGCTTCAATTTGTGCAAACAGAGTTCGAAGTAGTTTGCACTCAATTAACTTAGAAGGAGATGATGAAATCTTGCCCCTCCCAGTAGGCTCAGTCAAAAGCAAACTGCTGCAGCTTCTCTTGGTTTGTGTGTTCTTCCTATAATAATTTTTGCCATTTTGACCATGCTTTGATGTTGTTTGGCTGCATATGTCCTGGTTTTCATCTGTCAAATGTTGGAGGATGGGATTGTACTGGCTAGGTCTAGTGGAAATTGTAGTCCAAGAACATCTAGAAGGCTGCATGATTCCCTACCAGTCTATACTGTGGAAATAAATAATCTTGAATATTTACTGAGTAATAACTTTCCACAGTATATAGAGAACTATTTGGAAGTGTTATAATGGATGCACTTCAATGGATGATAAACTTTGTTGACTGTGAACAAGATCTTGAAAAAAAAAATCTTTGGGTGTCCTACAGGCTTATGAGATTGAATGCATTTCTATAAATTTCAATAGCATCCCGGTTTTCTAGATCTATGATATGGATGTAAAACTAGGAATTAGGCTTATCAAGTAAGGACCATTCTAAGCCCTAAGATTTCAAGGCCCTAGGTATGTCCTTGGTGCTGTCAGAAATGGTGGATCCCGTTGACATTGTGAAGCATGATACCAGTGATGTGGACTTGAGTCAATTGACTTGGACTCAAGTCAGACTTAAGTCACTTCAATGACTCATCTTGGACATGACCCAACAATAAATGATAAATTGACTCAGCTCATGACTTGTATCTTTTTAGTGTCTGACTTGCTTCTCCTGGTTCAGTAACATAATACATTCATCCAGGAACCTTACAGTTTTGAACAACACTTCCATCTCTTTTTGCCTACTGGTCACAAGATGATCTGTCTCAAGCCCAAAGTGTGGGCACATTTCTCAGAGGGGAACAACAAATGGCTTAGGCAATGGGTTTGAGGAGAGGTTGAGGTCTGCTTACAGCCTGTCCTGCTGCATATCAGAGGAGCCTTCTAAAACTTCCTGTCCCTAGAGCACAGGGCATGTTTCTCTAGCTTGGAGAAGGGGAGGTAACAAGGATCCTATTCCTCACTTCTGAAGCTGCAGATGGCAAAACCACAAATGTGGAGGTCTGACTCTACTTCAGTGGTTAAAGCTTACTTTGACTCTGTCCAGAAATTCTGGAATAGAGGTTGGGGTATAAAGTAGGCTCCCAGACTTAAGACTTGAGTTGAAAGTATCTTGCTCTTGGATACTTGTAAGAGTTCATAGGAACATTAACAACTATAGCTCTCATTTCAATATTATCCAGCAGATAGATGGCAAGGCAGCCTACAAAGAGTCCACACAGTGCATATAGCCTCAACTCAGAGAGAAGATCAGCTCTGTGTCTTGCTGTCTGGCACATAATGTAGAAGTGGGGACACTTGGACTAAAAATATTGACTTTCCCAACCTCTACTGCAGACACAGAACACACAACCTTTTCAGTGGTGAGTTAACACAGGGGATGGGATAATAGGAGCTGATCATGATGATAGATGATGAAACACATACATACCTCTCTCCTCCCTCCCACAAACATACAGAGGTAGCAATATGACTCTTTCAGATCCTACACACATTCATCCAGAAATCCCACACTTATTAAAAACACCTAGTTAGCACACATGCCCAGCTGAAAAAAAAACACAAAGCCAATACACACATGCATTATCCCATTCTCTAACTAACCAATGAAAAGATGCACACTTTATTTTTAAAAAATCAGTAACCATGACCTCCTTACATTGCTGCTTAAGCTTTCTAAATAGTAACAGGTTTCCTCTTCTTCATCTCTTTCCCCCTTTCAAGGTAGTTTGGCCCAGCATACTGAAAAGCAAAGCATCCAAATGTCCCACCTTCCCTCATTGTCTCTTCTGGCCTCCTTTCTATGCCTGAGCCTCCAGCTCAAGTCAAGGCAGTCCCCTTCCCACCAGCAAATCCACTGTGGCTGCCACTGTTCCTTGCCAGAGACAGCATACCCTTCAACTGTCTCCATTTATTATGGACTGTCCCAATAAATCCTCTGTTGTCCCACTTTTTCAGCTACTTTTAAAATGTTTCCCCTTTGTTCTCAGGTTACTGCAAACTAGTCCAAAATGTATTAGTAGTTTGTACTCAATTAACTCTGCAGGAGTAGAAGAGAGACAGAATCTTGCCTTCCCAGGAGGCAAAAGAAAACCCCTACAGTCCCTTCTAGTCTGCGTGTTCTTCATTAATAACATTTGGTATTTTGAACACACTCTTGTGTTACTTGGCCACATACGTTCCAATTTTCATCTGTGAAACTTATGAAAACAGTGACATTATTTACTTCCAAAGTCCAGATTCAGAGAACACAGTGTCTCTTTTATCATCTTAATATTCCTTCCTTCTCCTTACCACAGAAAAAAAGAAATCATCCCTATGGCTAGTATTTCCATCCCTATTTGAGATATTTTGTGAACATCAGGAAAAAAATAATAATAACCCAGTTTCCTTGATCAGTTTTCGACTGGAGTTGACATGGTTCACACATCTGCATGTAAATATAGGCATTCTTTTTAAAAAAGAATTTCATCTTTCTGAATTTGAATATGAACTGATCTGATTTGCACCTCCTGGACTAATATGTGGGTTAGAATGTTGTCTCTTGGATTTTACATTGCTATGAATTGTGATGAAAGTCTTAACTCAAACAATATACCATAATGATTTTTTGAAAATGCTTATTTTTGAGAACAAGTATGTCTAGAAATGTGTATTTTAATAGGAAAATATGTCCAAAGTCCATGTTTAAATGTCAGTTAACACACACATACAGAGTTTAATACAGAAATGGTGTAGAATATAGTTGAGAATAAATAAATGTTAAGAAAAGGAACACTGACTGAAAACAGTCAGTTTTCCATCTTTGGGTATTTGGATAAAACAGACATTGGTTGAAATAAACACATAAACGCATGAACATGAATGAAGTAAATAAACAAATAAAATATCCTAATGGACTTCTACAAATCCTATGGGATTTCAAGATTCAAATTGAGACACAATATGCCAGACATAATTTGGAAAAAAGAATTGCATTATAAAATTGGTGATTCCATGGGACAGCAGCATCACAGACAAAGACAGGGAAAAGATTAGGAATGATTGAATGATTGAGACCTACTAATTGAAATTCCAAATGGACTAGAAAACATATCAATGGCATTGTCATAGAGAGGATCTCAGGTGCACAATTACAAAGAGTGATACTGCTTAAAATGTGCCTTGGTATTCTAAGATACCTCCCGAATTCCTAGATTCTTAGAATAATTCAAATCTTTTATGGTCCAGTTGTTTGCTAACACCTAACAGTCTGTGAAATTAACAACAAGAACAACAATAATTGTAGTGCTGCCCTTCTCACACATTACAGAGAAGATATGCAGAGGACAGTGTGCTCACAATCTGTACATGAACATGCAACACATAGCCTTACATACACTTTCCAGACAAGAATCTATACCTTTTTACAGCACTGATCAGACAGCAGTGATGTCAAGGACTTGTTGCATGAGACCGCTAGACATCTGCTGCCAATCAGAGTAAACAGTGCTAGGCAATATTAACAGACAATCCGCTGCAGTACTTAGTAACCTGTTACAATAGATTCAAAGGCTCTTTTATTGTCATACAGTTGCTGAGATGTTTAACTTTTCAAATGAGCCTTTGCTTCTGTGAGCAGTGGAAGGTATGAAGAACCCACTTGGAGAAGACCAACATCCTAGTTGGTCTAATGCTCTGCTATGTCAGAGTGAGGCACTTTGAGAAATGGTACGTATCTAGGGCAAGGGGATGGCAAATCACTTCTGACACGAGAGAAAGCGGTTGAACTATGGGCAGTTTGAGATATGGCAGCGTAGCTTTGGGCCTTTCTGCATTACACTGTTAGAGTGATATTATTCCACTTTCAACATCCTGTGGGATTCTGGGGGTTGTAGTTTGCTGAGGCCAAAAAGCTCTCTGGTTGAGAATTTTAAATGCTCCTCCCTAAACTGCAAACTCCATGATTCCATAGGATGTTGAAAGTGGAATAATAGCACTATAACAGTGTGAGCTTCCACATTCTCTTTTCCACCTAAAATATTTATTGTAGCTCATGGTTAGGTATTCTTCTGGAGGCTCAAGAACCAGACGTCATGCAGTCTTCTTCATCCTGGACCTTTTTACACAGCATTTGCCATGCGAAAGGGCCCCTGTACCGTCGCGTGATTGTGAGGAGCGGTCCACGTGACACACTCTCAATTGCGCGATGCTCCAGGGGCTGGCAGGCACTGATCACGCAGTATTTTATTTTCAGCTTTGAGCCAAAAATGGTGCATGATCACGCATTGCTCCAGGGCCCTGCCCACATTTACTGTACGTGCGGAGCTCCGGAACTGCAGTGCTCACGTTTCCCGCCCCAGCACGGCCTGGGAAAATCCCAGGGTGCATTGCGGAAGGAAGAGGAGAGGCTGTCATGCTACCTGCTTGTGAGCAGGCAGCAGCTGCAGAGCTGAAGCAACAGGGATGCGAGAGCCTCTTGCAAGAGGCTGCTTGTACAATCCCCGCACCCCAGCTCTGCAAAAAGGTAAGCTGCCGAAAGGGCCCCTGATTCCCTGACTTTTATTGGTCATGTTTTGTATCCAAAATATCAATTTTTAAGGTTAAACATCTGCCACAGCCAAAATTGGAAGCTTGTTAAGAATATTGCAGAACACTATTGAAATGAACAGGTCTCTGTAAGGAAGAAGGGCAAGAGAATAACCCCACAGCACGTGAATGGCTTTTTAATTTTTTGGTTCCAATAACTGACTGGCACTCCTCTCCAGCAATCCATACGAGGTAGGCTGGGTTTTGCTTCTCAGCCTAGGAATCTGGCACTGTCGAAACATTCCCAGAAACAAGATAGCTTTAAGTGGATTTGGAGTTCATCTGGTCTCTGATTCATCATGGCTGCACAGAGGCTGCAGCCATGGTACCAGGTCTCAAAATGAATTGGATATTATTATATTGGAATAAGGATAATACATCTTGTGCAATGAATTAATAATAATACACTTTTTCTAGAGGCTGACTTTTGAACTGCCCCCCTGTAAAAAAGGGAAAGTGAGGAGAAGCTTTCAAATAAGAGTAATAAACAAAGTTTTGCCACTGGGTTGCACTGTTTTTGAAGTCTTTATTGAGGCACCTAACAATGTAAAAGTGAGCAGTGATAAGACTGGTCCTGGCAATTGGACTTTGCTAGTGACATAATATGCATCAGAGATGTAAAACCTTGACTATTTCATCCTGGAATGAGAGCACAAATAATTATGATAGTTCTGGCCCTGCTGCAGGAGAAATCAAACTTTCTTCTGCAGTATTCTCCCTGTATTCAAATATCTCAAAGCGCTGCACGTGAATTATTTCACCCTGAAAAACACACGGCTTTTTGTATAAAATAGTTTCCTGAGCAGAAAAAGAAAGGGTCTCCTGCACAGAATCAGGCTCCACCAATTCACATCATAACGCGTATTCCTGGCACCTAGTAATTTTGTTTTGGTTTGGGTTTTTTGACTGCACATTGCCCATGCTCTCTGGGAGATTCTAGGAGCTGTAGATCAAAAAGTAAATTTTCTAAAGTCTATTTCTTCCTACATTTATCTAGTGCCTTGTTATTCAAATACACATTCATTCTATCTATAATGACTTCCCTAAACGAATATGCTATAAATAAAGAGCACATCCCCTTCCTCTGATAATCTTTATCTTGCTGGGGACTTCACCCCTACTAGAGCCATTTTGAGGTTGGAAAGTACTCCTTGCAAGGTACTCCTGAATGGGCCTCCATACTTACTGGTGGCTTCAGTGGGTTTGTCTGGACATGGTGACACCATTAGGAGGAAGCAGTAGTGTTGTAATAATCTTTAGTTTTCCACAATACATTTTACCAAAGGTGTACTGGATGCCTTGTAGAAAACACAAATTGCTGCTCCCAGGCCCAGCTGACAAGAGAAGAGGCACAGTGTTGGTGTCAGTGCAATGAAGGGTCCTACCAATATTCTGGGACTGTAATACTTGCCTGAGTGAGCAGCGTGCTGACACCTGACCATCACTTTATCTTTCTATTGTAACTAATACAAAGTCTGGCTTTGGCCCTTTCTGCACTCTACCTGGATCTGTCATCATCCAGCAACAATCCTGGCAGCACCTCTGCTGGACAGGGACCATGACGGGAGTGCTCCCCTCCACACTGGACTGGCTTACCGCTGAAGGAAGCAGGATTGACATGCCTCTTCCTTCTGCAGCTCCTTCATTGCATTTCCAGGGCTTCTGTTGCCCAGGTAAGTGTGGGATGGTGGTGCGATTGTGTGTCATTAATGAGGAAAACCCGTTAATGATTTAATCCACCTAGCAATGGGAGAAGGACAGGATCATGACAACATCATGCAGAAGCATTGTCATGGTCCCACCCCTTTCTCATCCCCATGCCGGGACAACAGTGTCCTAAAGAAAGGGTCTTTACAATGTTGACATGAGCTATCTCTAAGATTTTATAGTGGCAATGAGGTGGAATAGAATCCCCTGAGTATGACTAGTTGAGTTTGGTCTGCCAGAAGGGAGCATAGCTAGCATGACACCGTCACCTACCCATTCCAGGTGTGAGGTAGCCCAGAAGGATAACATGAAAGGTATTATCAGTGACTGCTCAGAGCTCTAGCAGTGTCTCTAATACCATTGACTTGTTTTATCCATTGCTTGGTATAATATCCATCAGGATGACAAATACTGTCTCTTTCACCTATTTAAGCCAAAAACCAGACAAGATTCCAGCCATTAAATTCCCAGATACCATTCTGTTTCCCTTCTGTGGTCTAACAGCCTTTCCTACTAGTATTCTGGTAAACACTCTTCCATTTGGTCACAACTAGATATTGCAGATCTTTAGTCTTGTTAGTCAAGAGATGTCTCAAATTTGTTGAATGTTTCCATTTTAATTTTTGTTTTATAGTGGTCATTTTTATTCTGATGATGATGATTTATTTGATTATTTTTATGGTTCTTTAATGTTCTCAGTGACAGGTCTTTACCTGTATTCCTTTTATGACTCCTTGGGTCCTGCACTGGGAGAAAGGTGGGGTACAAAATAGATAAATAATTTAACTAGATAAGCAAATGTCTGAAATGATTTATAGCCTGGCTGTGATCATGACTTACTTTCTTTCAAAAAAAAAAATCACACATTTTGGAAGAAAAGCAAGATATAAATAAAATAAACTGTTAAATGAATAAAATAAAATTCTTCATGCTAACAAGAACAGGTGTTCCTAGAAACTTGTTCCAGAACATGTGGCAAAAGTACATATGAAGAACAATCATTTGCAAAGAAACACAAAGGCTCCAGTCCTATACTCACCTGTTGGGAGCAGGACTGATTGCATATGATGTGATTTCTGAGTAGACATGCATGGGATCATTTTGCAAATGTTTTGTTGTGGAATGTTTTCTTTTGTTCATGTTGGTGCAGAAAATCTGGGAACATCCATCGCATAAGGCTTGATGTTGACCTACCACCAATTCCACCATCCATGAAGAATAATGGCTTGTGTCATTTTATTTATACAACCTGCCAGAATGTTACAACTGTTTCACAGAACATAACAGGCTGGACTTTGTGTGCCATCTTCCCACCTTCTTTCCCTCATTCACTCAAAATGACCTGAAAGTGAATGAACACAGGGATATTTCCCCCCCAGCTGTGGCACTATTCCTGAGCTGCTAAAAAAATAGTACTTCATTCTCAAACACCTCGAGGTAATACTCTGGGGAAAGGACACTGGATGTCTGGACACTTCTGGCACCATTCTCTTGTTTTCAGTGGAGCAGCATCAAAGGCTGAGCTTGCCACCACTGCAAGATTTCACCTAAGCCTGGAGAGGGTGAGAAAATCTGGCAAACAGGTAATTATGACCATTTAGCATCAATGAAGAAAAGAAAGCCTCATGTTCTGACCCGCTCTCCCACTGAGCTTTTTATGCCTCTGGTGTTTTGCCACTTTTTATTTCTCTCCCTGGTGTTTGTTTTGCTGATTTTTTAAACTCTGCATTTATTATGTTGTTCAGACCCCTTTGACAGCTGAGTGCAAATAAGGGTGGTTGTAGGACCAGAGAGACTGCTGCTGCATTACACAACTTGTGCAAATCTGTGTGGATCAAAGCGATTAAACATAAATCTGGAAGCATAAAACAATCTGGAGTGGATCAGGAACTGGAAACATTACTTTTTGGGGACTATAGTTTCCACTACCCAGGCCCTTTCCGCAGCTTACCGTTTTTTCCGTGCTGGGGTGTGGGGATCGTGTGAGCAGCCTCCAGTGAGAGGCTCTCGTGTCCCCACTGCTTCAGCTCCGCACAAGCTGTCTGCTCCTGAGCAGGTAGCATAAGAGCCCCACCTCTTCCGCAGTGCAGCCTGGAAGTTTCTCAGGCTGCACTGGGGCAGGCAGCGCGAGTGCCGAGGCTCTGGACGCTCCACACGCATGGCAAGTGTGCATGGGACCCTGGAGCAAGGCGTGATCGTCCACCGAAAATGAAAAAGCACGTGAGCAGCGCCTGCCCTACCTTGGAGCATTGCTTGATTGTGAGTGCATTGTGCAGATCACTCCTCACAATCTTGTGACACTTCAGGCATCCTTTCACATGGCAAATGCTGTGCAAAAAGGGCCCCAATATTACTGGTAGGATTCTAGGAACTGCAGTCCATAAAAAGTAACCTTTTCAAGCTCTGGAAAGGATTCATTGGTAGCTGTCCTAGGTTCAAGCTGTGACCAATGATCAGAGCTTTGAAGTAATGAGTCACTAATATCATATTTAGCTTTAACTCAGAGGAACAAACTGCACAGCCCTTCAGAAGTTTTTGAATTGCTGCTACCAGCATTCTTTATGTTGTCTAAGGCTGATGGGAGTTGCAGTCCTGGAACAGGTAGGGGGCCACAAAATTCCTATCCTTGGCATAACTAATTATGTGGAAGGGTTATAATAAGGGTTTAACATAGTCATATTGCAGAATTAATTGAACAACGAAGAGTGAAATTCCTTTAATGGTATAATGAGTTCCTGGTTGAAGTTATGAGCAATGGTTTCTGAAAGACTGTATCTCCAAGCCTTACAATCTTTGGGAGAGGGTCCTTTCTCTTGTTCTACCACCTTCAAAGACTTTTCTAGTGAGGACATAGAAGAGAGTCTTCTCTTTAGCTGTTCCCAAGCTATAGAATTCCCTTTCATGGGGTTTAGACTGGCCCTATTTCTGCTCTCTCTTTGTCAGAAGGCAAAGAGCTTTTGATTTAAGTCAACCTTCAGCTTCAAATTGGTGGTAGCAAAAGGATCTTTTAAGGGGTTGTGTTGTATTACTGTGCTTTGAATGCGTTTCTTAACTCTTTCAATTGTTTTAACTGGATTGTCTGTTTAATGTCTTGTGCAGTTTTGTGTTCTATTTTAGTTACAGTTTGTTTTAACTTGTACTGTAAGCTGGCTTGGGTCCCCTACTGAGAGAAAGATGGAATAATAATAATTGATTAATTGATATAGTTACTTTCAAAGTTTATTTCTGAAGGGCATTTTAGAGACATTTTGGTGAAACTTATTCTTTACAGCAGTTTTATGCCATTCTCTTATAAGTTTTAAGGTGTGTTTTTTTAACTCACAAAAAAAAAATAGAAAGTAATAGAAGAATAATAAGCAGCACTGCAAATAATGTAATAAATTCCTTTTTCAACATTGCAACGAGTATGTTAATGTTAACAAGGGAATTTTCAAACACCACAATTCATTCACAGGAATGAGATGCTTTTAAACAGTAACGTCCCAAGGTTTGCTAGGTGTGTGAACTGATGGATATATTTCATTTGTAAATGGAGCATAAATGCAAATGAATTTGTGAATACTGTTCATAAACAAATGAGGCAGTTATGGAAACCGACAGGCAAATTGAAGTACCACTTGCGACATTTATATCACTACAAGTTCTAGAATGATGGCATCAGGATCAGAGCAAGATCATATGCTTATTTTGGGATGGCATTTTGCATTTTTTCTTTTTCTTTTCTCTTTTTTCTGTTTTGTAAGGGCACCACTCTTTTGAATACTGAATCTGTAAAAATAGTTTGTGATGTCATCCTGGGACATCTTTCAATTGTTGATTGAACTAGGTATGGGAAAGAGACTGGGTTGTTTCAATATTCTTTTCAAAATTATGTTTCATACCTCTTGAGACTCACTGAGGGACAAAGCATAGCTTGCACACGTGTGAGGTTTGCCATTCATTCCTTAAGTACAAAGGCCTCAACACATTTTCAAAATGTGAGTGGCTAAAACCTGGAAAAATGAATGCAAATATACTTCAGTTAATAGGCAAAATATACAGAAGATGTGTGTGTTAGGAGAGGTACATGTAATAAACACATGATAGAAAATGCATCTGGAAAATATAAACGAATTTCTATTCAGGAAGAAAAAAATTGTGATAAAGGAACAAGAATGCAGGTGGGTTTCAGAGACATTTAAAGAAATTAAGATGAAGAATTTAATATTGAAATCAGATTGGAGTGAGACAAGGCAGATTGGAGAACTGGAGAAATATAAACAAAATTAAATTCAATAGGGATACATGTACATTCAGGAAGACAAAATGAAATGCACAAATAAAGAATAAGTGACACCTGGCCTGACAACAGTACATAAAAAAAGGAACTAGGAATTTTATTAGACCAAAAGTTAAACATGGGTCAGCAATGGGACGGGGAGTAATACCAATGTAGTTCTAGGCTATGTCAAAAGAACTACAGTGCCTGATCAAGGGAAGTAGTAATACCATCTATTCTGACTTGGTCAGACTTCACTTGGAGTACTGGGTTCAGCTCTGTACAGCACAATTTAAGAAGGATATTTACAAGCTAGAAGATGCCTTGAAGCAGTAGTCCAAGGCTTTCAAGAACCTGGAACCAAGTCCTAAGAGGAATGATTGTGGGAGTTTGGTTCATTTAGCTTTGAGAAGAAAGATTGGTGATGTGATAGCCATTTTTAAACATCTGAAGGGATGGCATGTGGAAGATGGTGTGACTTTTGTGCTGCTGAGGGGATAGGATGAAATGCAAAGGATTCAAATTACAAAAAAAGGAGATGTTGATGAAACATTTAGAAAGAGTTTCCTGTTGATAAGAGCTCTTCAACAGTGGAATAGACTACTTTAGAATAACTCTCCTTTGTGAGAAGTTTTTAAACAGAAATTGGGTAGCCGCCTCTCAGAAGTGCCAGAGGCCATTTTCGTACTACACTGTTATAGTGCTATTATTCCATTTTCAACATCCTATGGAATCCTGGGGTTTGCACTTTAGGAAGGGGATTTAGAATTCTCAGCCAGAGAGATCTTTGGCCTCAGTAAACAACAAACTCCAGAATTCCACAGGATGTTGAAAGTGGAATAATAGCGCTATAACAGTGTAGGGTGGAAATTCTTCCAATGGCAGGAACATCCGACTACTCAGCTTTTGTGGGCCTTCCAATTCTCTGAGTCTGTGAGCCATGCCCAGCATTCATCAGAACATTCAGATAACGCAATCAGAAAGTCAGAATGGCCATGTGGAATTCCACTTCACAGAGGTACCTATACTGGATATTTATATAGCTTTCTATTCAAACAGTGAGAGCTCTATGAACACCCGCCATTTTTCTGTTTTAACAATAGAGGTTGATCCAATAATCAGTTGTGTCCATTCAGTAACTCAAGAACCCTCTGGTACCAAATGTTCAAGCTAAAAACCAAGAAACTGCAGTGGTCATGTGTTATGATGAGAAGTGACATCAGTCTCAGCAGAAATCTTAGTTGGTATGCTTTTCCCAGCAGCAGTTAAAATCAGAATACATAAACAGATTAGTGTCTGTGGCTTGGCAATATTCTGAAATGTAATCCCTGTTATCCCTGGAAGCTCCCACCTATAAAAGCCAGCTGAAAGGTTTTGTTATTAGCAACCCACACACAAGTCTCCTGAAACCAAACCTAAGCTTCCTTCCTGTTCCAGTGCCCAATATATATACATATATAATCAGTGTTCATTATGCTCCACCAACCTTGTCCTCAAGAAAATGTATGTGGATTTCAAGCTATATAGAGAAAAGGAAATGCAACTTGAACAAGTCATTTACATGCTTTTGGCATTCCCAGCCAACACATGAGATAGAAATTAAATTAATAGGCCAAAATCATTCTAATTAATGAACAGTGTCTACAATGTGTATAAAATATACACAGATTTGATAATGAAATACAAAAGAAAGAGAAAGCAAGAAAGAGAGAGTTGTTATGGTATGTTGTTAAGAAAAAGCTCCAAACAAGAAGTATATTTCATGACATATAGATACAGCTGTAGTTACATATAGTATGGGAGAAGGGAGAGTTTTTTTTCTCTTTTTTGGAGCTTTTGTCCATTTCCTGCCAATGCTATCTTCCAGATGTCTTTTCTAGTCATCTTGACTCTCTCCTCCTCCCTATTCTTGTTGGTCTGTTCAGGTATTATGGAACTTGGTAATGGTATTTTTCAGTGATGTAGACTCAAGTTGATAGACTGGGATTCAAGTTGGACTTAAGTTGCTTCAGTGACTGACTCGGACTCGACTCAACCATAAATGTGCACTGACTCCACTCGACTCGAAACTTGTATATTTTTAATGACTTGTATATTTTGATGCCCTTGGTTCAGTAACATAATACATTCATTCAGAAACCTTATGACTTTGAACAATGCCTCCATCTCTTTTTGCCTACTAATCACATGACAATCTCTCTCAAGCCCAAAGTGTGGGTGCATTTCTCAGAGGAGAACAGCAAACAGGTTAGGCAATTGGCTTGAGGTCTGCTCAGCAGCTTGTCCCCGCTGCATATCGGAGGAGCCGTCTAAAACGTTTCCTAAGATCAAAAGACAAAACTCGCCCCAGAGTGCAGAGTGCATTTCTCAGAGGGGAATAGCCAATGTGTTAGGCAACGGGCTTGAAGAAGAAGGATCCTTGCTTCTAAATCTTTTGAATCCTCAGTAATGGGGAGTAAGATAGGATCCTATTCCCCACTTCCAAAGCTGCAGATGGCAAAACTGCAAACATGGAGAGACAACACTGTTTAAATTGTTAAAACTGAATTTATTTCACTCTATACAATAATTCTGGAATTTTGGTTGGGATATAAAGTTGGGTCTCAAGACTTGAGACTTGACTTGAAAGAATCTTCAAGGACATGAAATTTGACTTGAGACTTGAAGGTAGAGACTTGAGACTTGACTTGAGACTTGGAGTAAAAGACTTAAATACATCACCGGTATTTTTGAAGAAATTGTTATTCAGTGTTCATTCCGTAATCCAAAAGATTCATGAGTGGAAGCTTCTCCACTACATAAAGTTCTGACATTCAAATTGTGACAAAAGTGCTTTCAAAGAAATAAAAATATAAAGGAGGAAGTCAGTACAGAACTGCAAACACATTTACTCATGTTTGTATTTCTAGCAATTTTCATTATCTTGCCCACCATCAGAAACAACATGGATTTAAAAAAACAATCTGTACAACTCTTGTCAAACAGCAGAAAAATGGCTAAAAACACAATTGACCTGGGATTGCAAAACATATACAGCAGAGTCTCAATTATCCGACCCAAATGGGCAGCTGCAGGGTCGGATAACCGAAAGGTCGGATTACCCGGACACCCGTGGCGGCCGCCATTTTGGGGGGGGTGTCGGGGTGCGTGTCGGGGTGGGCCTGGGGGCATGTTGGGGCATGTCGGGGCATGTCGGGGCGTGTCTGGGGGCACGGAAATGCCCACAGCCATGCCCCCAGACCGCCGCAACATCGGTTAATCCGGATGGTCGGATAACCGAGCGTCGGATAACTGGGACTCTACTGTATATAGGGGGAAATGTAGGACTAATGTGTGTGAACTCCTTACATATCTAGGTTAGCTGACTTTATAATGCCCAAATAGGGATTGAATAATTCTCTGCTCCAGCATTACTTTCTTTTATCTCCTCTGTCCTGTACACAGCTACCTTCTAATGTTCTGTTCAACTCCTTGTCTTATTCCAGCTTCATCTCCTACTCTCTTTCCTTTGATCTTCTGTTCACCCCATTGCTTTCTGAGGTATTCAACCAACAGGGGACAGAGGTCACTTCCGTACTGAACTGTTACAGTGTTATTATTCCACTTTCAACATCCTGGGGTTTGCAGTTTAGGGAGGCTACCTCAAACCCCAGATTCCATAGGATGTTGAAAGTGAAGTAACAGCACTATAACAGCCTAGTGCTGAAATGGCCAAAAAGTCATCTACTTTTTAAGTGCTCCACTGCTTTGGGATATAGAGACAGTCAGTCTGTTACTGCCAGAGGCTTCCTGTTGTTTGTCACCAAACCTGGCTTAACTTTTGGCAATCCTATGAACGAGAGATCTCCAACAGCCCTGGTCATCAATAACTTAGCTCAGCTTTAGCAGTCTCAGGGCTGTGGTCTCCTAGATTTAATAGACCCAAAAAGCAGATTAAATAAGAGATATCCTGGGTATGTCAGTATCCTGGAATCAACCATCATTAATAGAAGCACAGGGATGAAGAGATCTGTGGTCATCATTGTTTTAATTTTTATATTACTGGGGTGTGTGTGTTTCTGTTCCTTTAAGTCACCTGTCAACTTATGGTGACTCCATGAATTTCATGGGGTTTTCTTAGGCAAGGAATACCTAGAGGTAGTTTTGCCAGTTCTTTCCTCTGAAATATAGCCTATAGCACTTGGTATTTGTTGGCAGTCTCCCATCCAAGTACTAATCAGAGATGATCCTGCTTAGCTTCCAAGAGTAGACTGGGTTTGGTGCCTTTAGGGTATTAGGAGCCCTGGTGGCACAGTGGTTAAATGCCAGTACTACAACCACAAGGTTGTGAGTTCGATCCTGCCAGGCTCCAAGGTTGACTCAGCCTTCCATCCTTTGGTAGGTCAGTAAAATGAGTACCCAGCTTGTTGGGGGCAATTAGCTAAGAATACATTGTAAACTGCTTAGATAACACTTAGTTGATAGGCGGTACAGAAATAAATGCTATTGCTATATTGCGAGTACTATTAGTAATAATTATTATAGTAATAATATAATCTTTCTCTTCTGAAGGCCAGAATATATTACTACTCTCTAGAGCTTGCAGGTAATATGCTACAAGTATAATAATTAAGTTAGTTGCAGCCAGTTAGTTCTTAGGGTAACTAAGGTGGAAGGATATATATAAATATATATATATATATATATATATATTAAATAACATAATGGCTGTGAGCCAGCATGGTGTAGTGGTTTGAGTATTAGACTCAATACTCTGGGGACCAGGGTTCAAATCCCTCTTGACCATGGAAACCCACTGGGATCCTTGGGTATGTCACACTCTCTCAGCCTCAGAGGAAGGCAAAGGACAAACCCCTTCTGAACAAATGTAGCCAAGAAAACCCTGTGATAAGTTTGCCTTAGGGTTGCCGTAAGCTGGAAATGAATTGAAGGCACACAACAACAACACTGGTAACACTGTTACTTTTTATTTTGTCGCACATAATGTATACTCATTTTTTGTGGCAGGGGAGAACTAAGAATGTTTCTGGGAGTCATTTTGAGGGATTCCCCCTCCACTTTAGGGCATTTCCTTAATGTTTTAGTGGACGTCCCCTCAAACTAACAGGTAATGGGAGAATAACATAGATAATATACAATTTACTACAATTGTTACTAAATTACTACTAAATACTGTAGTAAAGGCAATATTAGAAAATGGATTGTATGGCAGTGAATTGTTAGGGGGGTGTAAATAGTTAAATAGCAAAATGACTGTTTAAAAAGTAACTTTCCAAACTCTTGTTGTCAGTGTCAACCTCCAATCTGGTTTTTGAATATGAAGTTTCTTACGTTAACTCTTTCCTCTTTTGTGCCAAAAAACATAGAGGAGGGAATGCAAGGATCATTCCAGATGACTCAAGGAACTGAGCTATTCCACATGCTATGAGGAAAGGAAGCAATCCGGGCACTCAGATTATCATGCACCACAAACTGAGGTCAATGGTACAAAGAAATTAGTTCCAGTATCATTACTCTCCCAAAGGGTTCCCGGGAATTCTAGTCCTATGAAAGACTAAGGATAAGTTTCCAGAATTACAGTTAATTGAATGACTTTTCAGAACATGTGGGTGTTTCCATAAATGGAAATCTTTCAGACTTCCCTCCAACGTCACACTTGCTCTTACTCTTTCATTTCTTTTGAGAAATTCCCAGTGACATCTGGGGCAAAAAGAAGGAAGGAAGGAAGGAAGGAAGGAAGGAAGGAAGGAAGGAAGGAAGGAAGGAAGGAAGGAAAGAAAGAAAGAAAGAAAGAAAGAAAGAAAGAAAGAAAGAAAGAAAGAAAGAAAGAAAGAAAGAGGAGCACTACTTACATGAGGCCTCTAGGAACAGGTCCAATTTGTTTTGCCACTTACTTATCTAAACAAACTCTGAAATGCTCCTGCATTTCAGCTCAGCCTATCTGTAAAAACAGTAGACTGGGTGAGATGGGAAAGGAAACCTTGTGGGTCTTGG